>OZ010678.1:53867375-54467375 GCA_963932185.1 Troglohyphantes excavatus | reverse complement strand
AATTATAAGAGTATATATAAGTAATAATAATTATAAGAGTAATATAATAATAATTATAGGAGTATATATAAGTAATAATAATTGTAAGAATATATATAAGTAATAATAATTATAAGAGTATATATAAGTAATAATAATTATAAGAGTACATATATGTAATAATAATTATAAGAGAATATATAAGTAATAATAATTGTAAGAGTAACATAATAATTATTATAAGAGTATAGCTCGTAGTACGATGCGATTTTCGCAGATACAATGTAACAACTTATAACAAAATACTAGTGCTAAAATAGCTACATTTGTGACCGTTTGGTGGCGCTGTATTTGTATCAGGTGTCCTCACTGAGCTAGAATAAAATATAACTATAAGCACTGGAATGAGGACTCCCATTCAGCGACAATGTACATTACTGTGCCGCGCGGATGCGTACAATTCGGAAGAAAGGTTGAGAAAACATTCGTCCTTTGGTCTGCGGGTGTCTCATGTGACGTCATGGAAATGTTTAAAACTGGTTTTTTTCGGTGCATTTTGTCTTATTTTTCTTGTAAGCAAGAAAGTAAGTATAGAGAACAAAAAGATTAAATGAGTAACATTTAATGTAATTTTGAGAGCTAGAAATGAGTTTTTAAATCTGCGCAAACCTATGCAAAAGGACTATTTTTTAAAGTTCGTTTGAAAAGGAGTAAAGTGGTCGGCAATCTCTAGTCCACACTCCAGTGCTTATAGCTATATTATTTTAGCTCAGTGGGTGTCTTTGGCATAAATCAAGAGTGCTTAAGAAACAAAAATCTGAAAAATAAGTTTAATTTTTGAAAAAAATTTAAGGCATTTTACATTTTTTTTTTCTTTTAAATGTTCTTTTCTGAATATTTTTTATCGAATCATCAGAACAATATTATCACCCCCCCCCAAATCATAGAAAATAATTTTCGGGGTACCAAGTCCCCTTAACATGCGAGTTTAGACAAGTTGACCAATCAGCTTTCTGAAACATACAAACAATGTGACGTCACAAAGTAAAAGTCACATGACACCCACATTGAAAGCATACATTTGCATTATGCTATTAATTTAAGTGAATTCATAGTTGTTGATCCTGAACAATAGTTTACGTGCTTCATTGAAGCTGTTGATTTTTCCAAAGCTCCATTATTTAACGAAAAACAAGACATAAGTACAGCAGATCACTATAATAACTGTTCCATGCAAAGAATGCAACGTTATTTACAACTAAGTTTGAATACATAAATACGCCCCTTTCCCGGTCCTTTTGAATTATTAAAAAGAGTTGCAAAAAAAAAGTTTCTACTGGCAGCAACATTCAAGCAATAAACATAAATAAAACGGCGGGAAACAACAAAGCGCGGGAAATCCCAGCTAACTTTTCCCGTTGCTATCGGCATAAACATATGCACAATGTTTATCCAAACAAGCAACTGGATATAATTTTATTTAGGAATGCGGATTGTTTGCGTTATTTTTGGGGAACAGGTAAAAATTATACGTGTACTTTTAAAGACCTGTTCTTCGTTAGAACTTTCGAAGTGAAACGTTTTTAAAATCAGCTACATTATACATCAGTATATGTTACAGTTATATATAACTGGGTGTTATTTGGTAACAGTGAAATGCAAACAGCTAAAAAAAATATTTAATAATATTTATGTTAATGCATTAAATCTCACAAATAGCACGATTAACACAAATTTGCTCTCGTTGGATAAGGATAAAAGTGTTGAGTGGAAAAATTTCAAATAAATCAAAACATGTTAATTTCGTTAAACATGTGCCCACGGCGTAGAACGAAAAATAGTGTTATTATCTTCACTCTGTTAGTAAGTGATTTGTTGGCGACCAATCCATATTTCTATAATTTGCTGAAATGACAAATTCTAAGGTCTCTTAGTGTAGGCGAGATAACAGACAAATAAAATAACTACAATTTCGGAGCTAAAGAACATGTTCGCTTTATCATTTTGGAACAAAATAACTGAGTGTTATTTGGTAACAGTGAAATGCAAACAGCTAAAAATCATATTTATTAATATTTATGTTAATGCATTAACTTGTAAATATAAATAAAAAAATAGACAAGGCTTTAGATAGAAGATATTTTATATGAAACATTTTAAAATATATTTATTGAACGCTTTTCTTGCAGTATTATTGTTGATAAGGGGATGTATATTCATTGAAAAGTTCCAATAGCGACCCATGGCAACCTTTTGTCTGGGCGATAAACAATAGTTTTCTTCTTTGAGAATATGGTAAACATGGCTCATTTCGGCAGCAATTGGGCTATTGCCATATTCAAGTCTGTAAAATGTAAAAAACACCATACTTAGATTTTACGATAAATTTATAACTATCCCTGTTCTAGAATAACATTGTTGTTCTTTTGATCCCTATTCTTTACACGGTGTGAGAAGAACGTGTTATTGGGTTCAAAGAAACGTCGTTCTTTCATTAGCTTATATTGTCACTTACTTGAAAAAAAATGCGATATTTCCGTCGTTTAGGACAAGTCAATATTTTATGGAAAATAATAGAACATTAAATAAGTGTTCATTAAAAAGACTGTAAATGTCGAATATTTCTTGACAAAGTTATTGGATGGAAAACAAACGTATTATCATAGATAGGGACCAAAATCAAAGTTTAGGGGTCCAGGGCAAAAGAAGATTTGGGCCCCCAAATGTATGTATAAACATGCAACGCAAAATAACAATCAATCTTAAATGCAAGCGTAAAACTTGCAAAAAAAAAAAAATTCATATTTCAAATTAATAAAGTTCTTGTTCAGATATAATTTTTAATGCAAAATTATTGAATTTTAAGTGTATCAATAAAAGAGGAGATTGGAAAATATTCGAAAATAAAATAATTTATAATTTACATTTAAATGCCCGAATAAATGAAAAAGTACGCAAATAATGATAGAGAAGTTTAGCTTTTTAAATTATAAGTTGCGATAAGTTGCTTAAACAGTAATATAGCTTTTTTATGTTTAGATTGTACATTAATCAAGCTTAACTTGGGTTTTAACATCGTATTCTAAAAAAATATGACCTCTTCAATATTTTAGTAGTTTTGAGGAAATGGCTCTGACCGGCACTGTAGTCGTTGTAGTTCTATTCGTCTATTAGATAAAATAGTAAAAGTTGAAAAAAATTACAAATAAAACATATTAATTAAAATAAAATTCTTTAGTTAGTAAATTAATTTGTAACTCTTTCATATTTTTTAAAGCTTTTTAACCATTGGGGGGGGGGGGGGGGACTTTAAAATGGAGGCCCTGCGCTAATGCCCCGAATGCCCTGCCGTATTTCAGCCTCTAATCATAGAACATGTATACGAATATAACCAGGATATTACACAAAATAAATAACTAGTCGTTTATTTCCATATATTGGAACAGGTGAGAAAGAACGGTCAGTTCTTATTTCTCATTCCAAAATTTTATTCTTATGCAGCTTTTCAGATTGAAGAGTTTTGTATTTTTTTATTGTTTCTACTCCAGTTCGTTGAATCACGCAAAAGCGAAATCATTGAATATCTTTTTCGCCAAAAAAAAGATAAAAAGCGTTGGGAGAAGCGCGTATTATTAATGTTTGTTTTGCGTTTGCTTTTTTCACTACAAGTGGTTATTTTTTTTTTTGTATTTGATTTTGCCTTACTTTTCACGTATTCCGTGGATACTTTTTTTAAAAATTGTTAGCGAGAATTTACAAAGAATGTTTTTTCAATGAAGTTATGTTAGAATTATATTACTGATCAAATCATTAGCGAATCTTCAAACTTTTTGAATTTGCGCAAATTGGATTTCTTAAAGATTAAAAATATAATTTTGAACAGCTTAATTCTTACACATACTGAGTTTTATTTACATAATTGACGTTTTTATTATACATTTTTTGAAAGCACAGTTTTATAAAAATAAGCTTTTGATTTCAATTGTAAGTTAATAATTCACAATTATAATTAACTTTAATAAATAAATAATTTCACTTTATACAGATTACCGACACTTATTTTTTTCCTTCACGCTTTAACCATGAAGTACATGAGGTTCATGCTTAAGACATATGCATGAGGAACATTTAGAGAACATGCTTGATATGTACGTTATTTTTATTTAACAGTTACATCCTGTTTATAAAATTTCGAAAGTCTTTTTTTTCTTATTTTTTTTTCTTCTTTTTTTTTTTTCTTTTTTTTTTTTTCTTCTTCTTTAAATTTTTTTTTTACATTCAGGGTGTATAATTTTTAAAATAAAGAGTTGTGCTTCAAGCTGATTATTAATTTCAATATAATAAACGAGTCATGTTGCTAAACATCTATATAAGGTTTTAAGACATTTTTTAAACATTTTAAAAGAACTATGGTTTGTAAAGAAGTTTAACATGAAGAATGCTTTACATCACCAGCATATTTAATGTATCTACACTATTAAGATCAGTTATTCAAAAATAAGCAGGCTTTACTCATTTTTGAGTATATTCAGTGTCTATCAGGGCTTCGAATACATAAGTTTCATTTTTGAAAAAGACATTTACACAAAAATGAGTATACTGAGTAAACACGAATAAAAAGAGTATCAGCTTGCCTACATTGGCTGCCTTCACAAATCAATTTCAATAATTGTTTACAAATTACAACCAAGACTCATTGGGAATCGAACCCGCATCCTAGGGCAATGCAGTCCATTGCCTTATCCGTTGTACTACAAGGGCGGTTTTCAGAAGTTATAAACAGATAAATTTTAAAAAGGTGTGTCAAAAGAATGGGAAACAAGATAATTGAATTGTAATAACACAGTTTCCATTGAAGCAATCGACATAAAATTATGTAGAAAACCATCTTCTGAACAACTATTTTAAGTTTGTCCGATCGCTTTGTTAAGATGCCTTGAACAGAAGCTGAGATTAGCAATATTAAATCACACTGCTCACTTTTGAGTAAGTACGATTACTTAAATTTGAGTACGTCATTGATCATTTACGATGCAATTGTGATAAAAGAAAAACGAGTAGGGCCGTGTACTCATTTGTAAATGCATTTTACAGCGTAGATGTTATTTTCAACAGAAGAAAAAAAATAACACATCGTTATTTTGATGATTTAAAGGAAACACTCGAGTACAAAAGATTAATAGCACATGTTGGTACCTAAATTGTGTCACAGTTTTAACCATTTGCACTCCAAGAGCACTTTGCGATTTGTGTTCTTTCTATGGAACAGTTATTCCTCTCTGTACGTTCTTTTCCACATATTTTTTTTATACTCACAAAGGGAAAAAAAGTCCTCATCTGTTTTGTGTCTGTAAGAGAACAAGTTGAAAAAAAGATTGATGATCTAAAAGCAAGATCATGCTGTCCTCGTTTATTTTAAAGAACAGGGAAACAAGAGAACGGGTCGTTCTGTTGGGGCCTGAGAGGAGACATCGGAGTGCAAAGGGTTAAAAATCGTGCTATATTATACAATTACACAACTAAAATATATTTGATGTTCAGGTTTCTCTTATGAAACCGTTATTATGTATATGCGCTTTTAACAAAAAATCTTCGATTGTTTTAAATATAAAATGATATTTTATAACGACGGAACACAAAAATATTTTCAAAAATCAGGAACATGATGTTTTGGTTTACTGTGAGTCACAGCGAACAAAAGAACATGTATTTTAATTTACTACATAAAAACCCTTAACCCTTTGCACTCCGATGTCGCCTCTCAGGGGCCAACATAACGCCCAGTTCTTTTGTTTCCCTGTTCTTTAAAATAAACGAGAACAGCATGATCTTATGTTTAGAACATCAATATTTTTTTTGCAACTTGTTCTCTTTCAAATACAAAACAGATTAGGATATTTTCCACTTTAAGAGTATGAAAAAAAATCTGTGGAAAATAACGTAAAGTGGAATAACTGTTCCATAAAAAGAACACAAATCGGAAACTGTTCTTGGAGTGCAAAGGGTTAAATTGTTTTTAATGCTGAAGTGAAATGCGTAAAAATATAAACACATAAAAATAGTAAGAAACATTATATTCAAATAAAAGTAAATACATCACCAAATCAATTACTTGAAAAACTATTATTATATAATCGCTGACAAATACATTTAATTCATAATTCTTAACAGTTTTTGGAAGACAGGTAACTCTTTGTTATGAAAATAACAACATGTTATTTGTTACCTGTTCTTCAAGTTAAACGATAACTGTAAGTTCTTGAACATAAAACACTTTTTATTTCGTTAAGTTGTCCTTTATCGAATTCTATTTAAAAGTATGACATCAAATACTTTCTTAACCCTTAATTAAAGAATACACCCTTTAAAAGGAACATGAGCTCGAAAAAACTGTTCCATAAAAATAACGGAAGTATGATCCTACCTCTTTGGTATCAAAATAACAACATGTTCTTTGTTACCTGTTCTTCAAGTTAAACGATAATTGTAAGTTCTTGAACATAAAACACTTTTGATTTCGTTAAGTTGTTCTTTATCGAATTCTATTTAAAAGTATGACATCAAATGCTTTCTTAACCCTAAATTAAAGAATACTCCCTTTAAAAAAGAACATGAGCTGGATATAGCTGTTCCATAAAAATAACGGAAATATGTTCCTTGCCAACGAAGGGTTAATATTGAGTAAAACACGTATAAATTAAATTAGAACGAATACACTTCATACATTTTATTAGAGCTTTATAAAACGAATGAATAACCCAATAAAATAAATGCAATATTTAAATAATAACTTTACATTTTATTTAAAATACAAAGCTTTACAGATACACACATTTAAGACATGATACATTTGCATACACATTTGAACATAAATCTTTTATAAAAAACACACCCTTAGTATTCAAGTGATAAAATAAAGTTATCAACTCGCAATAAAACCCCGACAAAAACCCTAGTTAAACATAAAAATAAACTTCGGAATTGTAATAATTTATTACACGCATCCACATCCACCTGTATCCGGAATACATAATCCAACCCAACACAATACCTTTTCAAAGGAGTGATCTTTAAAAACTTCATTTCATAAAAACCCCCATCCCCAAATTGAAATAAAAATCTAATAAAATTATACATTCCTTCGCCGTCAATTGTTAAAAAATGAACCCGAAATCTACTTTATATTCATGTCGCAAATGAAACCCCTAAACTTAAGTCCAAAGAAATGTTGTAATCTAATTTGCAATCCCCTCGTCCCCAACTCCCTATATTTCTCATTTCTCCCCTATAGGTTCGTAAAATAGGGAAGTTTTTCCCCTACTGTGGACCTATCCGAGATATATCTTTTATTTCTGCTCTTTATAGATATCGAACCGGTGGGGTGGGGGGAGGGGTTTGGGCACTTGATTTTGGACGTGATGTGAGTTTATTTCAGGGGAGAATTTCTTTTTATTGATGGGAGTTGGGTACATGTAAGAGGTAAGGGAAAGTTGGTAACATATATTGGGTATCCCGAAATATCGGTTACGTGATTTTATTTCTTCGTACAATGCAAATATGTTAAGGGTACAGTAAACTTTTTAAAATTGCAAAAGTCCACCAAAATTACAGAGTAAAAATAATTGTTGTTAAAAATGAGTACCTGGATGAACTTGTACCTATATATGTTTCTTTTTATTGATGGGAGTTGGGTATATGTAAGAGGTAAGGGAAAGTTGGTAACATATATTGGGTATCCCGAAATATCGGTTACGTGATTTTATTTCTTCGTACAATGCAAATAGGTTAAGGGTACAGTAAACTTTTTAAAATTGCAAAAGTCCACCAAAATTACAGAGTAAAAATAATTGTTGTTAAAAATGAGTACCTGGATGAACTTGTACCTATATATGTTTCTTTTTATTGATGGGAGTTGGGTATATGTAAGAGGTAAGGGAAAGTTGGTAACATATATTGGGTATCCCGAAATATCGGTTACGTGATTTTATTTCTTCGTACAATGCAAATAGGTTAAGGGTATAGTAAACTTTTTAAAATTGCAAAAGTCCACCAAAATTACAGAGTAAAAATAATTGTTGTTAAAAATGAGTACCTGGATGAACTTGTACCTATATATGTTTATTTTTATTGATGGGAGTTGGGTATATGTAAGAGGTAAGGGAAAGTTGGTAACATATATTGGGTATCCCGAAATATCGGTTACGTGATTTTATTTCCTCGTACAATGCAGATAGGTTAAGGGTGCAGTGGACTTTTTCAAATTGCAAAAGTCCACCAAAATTACAGAGTAAAAATAATTGTTGTTAAAAATGAGTACCTGGATCAACTTGTACCTATATATGTTTCTTTTTATTGATGGGAGTTGGGTACATGTAAGAGGTAAGGGAAAGTTGGTAACATATATTGGGTATCCCGAAATATCGGTTACGTGATTTTATTTCCTCGTACAATGCAGATAGGTTAAGGGTGCAGTGGACTTTTTAAAATTGCAAAAGTCCACCAAAATTACAGAGTAAAAATAATTGTTGTTAAAAATGAGTACCTGGATCAACTTGTACCTATATATGTTTCTTTTTATTGATGGGAGTTGGGTACATGTAAGAGGTAAGGGAAAGTTGGTAACATACATTGGGTATCCCGAAATATCGGTTACGTGATTTTATTTCCTCGTACAATGCAGATAGGTTAGGGTGCAGTGGACTTTTTAAAATTGCAAAAGTCCACCAAAATTACAGAGAAAAATAATTGTTGTTAAAAATGAGTACCTGGATCAACTTGTACCTATATATGTTTCTTTTTATTGATGGGAGTTGGGTACATGTAAGAGGTAAGGGAAAGTTGGTAACATATATTGGGTATCCCGAAATATCGGTTACGTGATTTTATTTCTTCGTACAATGCAAATAGGTTAAGGGTACAGTGAACTTTTTAAAATTGCAAAAGTCCACCAAAATTACAGAGTAAAAATAATTGTTGTTAAAAATGAGTACCTGGATCAACTTGTACCTATATATGTTTCTTTTTATTGATGGGAGTTGGGTACATGTAAGAGGTAAGGGAAAGTTGGTAACATATATTGGGTATCCCGAAATATCGGTTACGTGATTTTATTTCCTCGTACAATGCAGATAGGTTAAGGGTGCAGTGGACTTTTTAAAATTGCAAAAGTCCACCAAAATTACAGAGTAAAAATAATTGTTGTTAAAAATGAGTACCTGGATCAACTTGTACCTATATATGTTTCTTTTTATTGATGGGAGTTGGGTACATGTAAGAGGTAAGGGAAAGTTGGTAACATATATTGGGTATCCCGAAAAATCGGTTACGTGATTTTATTTCTTCGTACAATGCAGATAGGTTACGGGTGCGGTAGACTTTTAAAATCGCAAAAGTCCATCAAGAATAGCCAGGCGATGGACTTGACAAAGAAAAGTAAAAAGTAGTGATCTTGTGATCGGAGTGTTGCCAACTTCGCTACAAAATACTAGAAAAGTCGCCCAGAAAAAAATTAACGGCGTGTATACGGGACTGGTGCACGATACATCTGATCGGGGTCCAAAGTCCCGACGTCTATTGAAGGCGTTGGGTGCCAGTTCAGGTGTTTCCTCGTCATCTGACCATGGTTCTAAAATAGCGAAGTGCAGGTATGAATTAATGTGTGTGATAGTGTATGTGTTCCCGGGTCTTTCCTTCGAGATAGACCCCGAACCGTCGCCAATAGCCCACGGTGCAACTCTAGTGCGACATTAATTAACCAAAACCATCAAAATTACCTTCGAGCATGAACGGACTGTAGTAGAGCGAATATGACGTCATCATCGTGATGCAAACATCCCAGACCCGATGGCACCAGACACGTGACTTTCTTTCAAAATTTATGAATGGAAAAACGTTTGCGATTTGAAAATAACAGTAAATGTGTTAATTCATGACGTACAGGATATTTTTATGAATTTACTAGAAAAAATGTATGAATGGATGACGTAATAAACCACGTGTCTGAGGCCAGGCATGTTGCCATCACTTTGTTATTAGCGAGATTATAACGTTATGCTTTCTCTACTATGAGGGATCCATGCCCGAAGAAATTTACAGTGTAAAAATAATTATTATTAAAAATTAGTATATCAACCTATTCGTTTTTCTTTAAATACATTGTAAAAAAAATGTGCTTAAAAATGAGTATATGGACGTACTTCTTTTTATTTAAGTACAATTGCATCGTAAATGAGAGATGGCGTGCTCAAATTTAAGCAACCGTACTTTCATAAAAATGAGCAGTGTGGTGAGTGAAATGTTAATATTGCTAATCTCAGCGCTTCTGTTCAAACCAACTTAATAAAGCGACCTGACAAACATAAAATATTTGTTCATAAGATAGTTGTTCACATGATTTGATGTCGTTTGCTTAAATGGAAACTGAGTTATTACAATTCAATTATCTTAATCCCCATTTTTTTGGAACACCTTTTTAACATTATTTCTGTTTATAACTTCTTCGCGTCGCCTTGATAGCTTAACGGATAAGAATGTGGACAGCGGTGCTTCAGACCTAGGTTCGATTCCCGGTAAGTCTAAGTTGTAATTTTCGCTATTTATTGAAAGTGATTTATAAAGGCAGCCTATGTTGGCAAGCTTCTACTCTTTTTATTCATTTTTACTCATTTTTCAGTGCATGTCTTTTTTAAAAATGAATTTTATTTATTTGGAGCTATGATGAGCATCGAATGTAGTCAAGAATGTGTATATTTTACTTGTTTTTGAGTACCTATTTTCAACAGAGTTCTGTTAAAATAAATACATGTTTCACTCAGAGAGTTGTAATATTAAATAAAGAGCGCCTTCAATACCAGACTCTCGTAAGGCCTCGGTGTCAACATTGAAAACAAAAACCCACATCACGTGGTTATAGCGCTGCCACGTTTGGCGTTCAGACATCTGCAGGAGTTTCAAATTTGGCACACTTTCTTCTCTTTTGGTGATTAGGAGTGCTGTCCGTATTCAACTTTTTAACATATATGTACGTATTTACTTATTTTGAAACAATATGCGCTAAATATTTCCGCTTCATTAAGGAAACGAAAATATTTTATTTGTGTTAAATACTCGAAGAAGGGAAACTCTTTGTATTTCTCAGGTTTTAGTGTTCATATTTTCTTATTGAAGTGAACAAAATAAATATTGAAAGAACTTCGCTTATGAATTTTTTTTTACATAAAAACTTAATGTAATTATTTTAAAACTACAAAGTAAGAAAAATCTCCTTAATATATATATTAAACTCCCTTAAATTGTGCCACTCGTTCAAAAAAAAAACTATATTTAAATACAAAATTAAACACAAAACCATATTACAATACTTCGATCTCGCTTAGTTCTGTAAGTCGCCAAGGCCTGCCAAGTAATATTGGCGCATGAATGAATTGGTATTTCCACATATCACGTGGTTTCAATGATGGACACACGGAAATCAGCATTTTTATTCTTCTATTTGTATAATTACTCTATGGTTTTACTGTGTGTGCAAATTTTCTTAAAATACATACATATGAGTTGTTTCAATAAATTTAAATATATTAAACATATCCCGCGTCGAGTTAAAAGAGTTTTTATTAAAGAATCCGTAATCGATACAAAACACCCTTGAAAATACTTTAACAAAACACACTTCTCTTAAAAGCTTATTACACATATTTCCAGGCACTTATAAATCCCAAAGTGTTTCATTCTTACTTTTTAAAAAACCCCAAAAATAGAAATAATACCTCGGAATCTGATCAAAAGCAAAAAAAAACTCAAAACACTTACTCCAAATAACTTTACAAGTACTTCGAGCCTCCTCTTCTTCCAAAAATAAATCCATAAAAGATAAAAATATTTTACATTCCATTCCGAGAAATGAAACACTGATTAAATATCGAAGATAAATCTAATTATCCTCAGAAGTTTGTCTCAGAGATTTCGTTTGTTGTTGTTTTTTGTGTGGAGTGAAACAGCGAAAGCATTGGGATACTCCTCGACTTTCGTTAAATTAAAATCCATTAAATGCAAGTGCGTTTTAGGAGTTTAATTATTATTGAGAGTTTCTTTGAGAATATATTTTTTTTACTAGAACTCTTGAATTATAAAATCAATTAATGGGACTATTCAAAGTCGGAAGGAAATGTTTTATTAGCGGTATCATTATTACTCTGTTTGAAGGGTAATTCAGTCACGATGAATTTGGTTCATCTGTAAATTAATTTTTTTTAAAATTGTCTGGATATGTTTAACGTGATTCAAAACAGGTATTCGAATATGTGCACTTTCTAATAAAAAATTTAAAACATATGTTGAAAAATAGGATGTAAGAAAAGTAAATTGTGATAACGCAGTTTCTTTTTAACATATCGATATATATATCACTATGCATACAGTAAATATTTTTAATGTAATCTTGACTTTTGGGTCTTTTTAAAACATTTTCTGTATACATTTAATAATATTATGTGTACGTTTGATTAGATTGATAATTCAGTTTCTTTTTAATAACGCAGTTTCTTTTTAACATATCGATAGATATATCAATATGCATACAGTAAATATTTTTTATGTAATCTTGACTTTTGGATCTTTTTAAAACATTTTATGTATACATTTAATAATTTTATGCGTATGTTTGATTAAATTTATAATTTTCATTTATACATTTGATTACATTGGTAATTTGTACGTATCCATTTGATTACATTTACAATTCGCATGTACAAATTTGATAATGTGTACCTATAAATTTGATAATGTGTACCTATAAATTTGATAATTTGTACCTATAAATTTGATAATTTGTACCTATAAATTTGATAATTTTATACCTATAAATTTGATAATTTGTACCTATAAATTTGATAATTTGTACCTATAAATTTGATAATTTGTACATATAAATTTGATAATTTGTACCTATAAATTTGATAATTTATACCTATAAATTTGATAATTTGTATGTATAAATTTGATAATGTGTACATATAAATTTGATAATTTATACCTATAAATTTGATAATTTGTATGTATAAATTCGGTAATTTGTATTAACAAAACAATTGTAACTTAAATAAAAAGTAATAAACAGAATTAATATTAAAAAGGTGTGCCAAAAGAATGGGAAGTAATATAATTGAGTTGTAATAACTCAGTTTCTATTTAAGCAATCGACATCAAGTACTGTGGAAAACCATCTTCTGAACAGCTATTTTTATTTTTTGAGGTCGCTTTTTTTAAGATGGCTTAAACAGAAGCCGAGATTAGCAATATTAAATCACACTGCTAATTATTTTTGCGAAAGTACGGTTAAATTTGAGTGCGCAAACGATGCTATTTTACTCAAAGAAAAACGAATAGGTTAAAATCGCCATTGAATTTGTCTCTGTAATCTCAAGATATAAGATATATACATTTATTTTATTTTTTAATACATTATTTCCATTCATACATATATAAAAAAGAACATTCTATACGTAATACACCCACGCAAGTGAACGAAAAGTATTCCATATAACGCCCCCGCTATGTCAATACCGAAAACAAACAATCCACAACAAATCCACGAATTCTGTTCTTCAAACCACCGAAATCTTTTGTTAAAACTTCCAGGATACATATGCGTTATACTGTTTGCACATATGGAAAGCGAAGGGGGATAATCCTATGTTTCGCGGATACTACATACCCGCAAGAAATAACGCGCCAAATAGGGCTGCCAACACGGGTGATGGGAAGTCGCCAACTTGAAGTGAAATATCGCCAAATGATTTTAATTTTATTTGAATTGGTTTTCAAATATGCTCTATTTTTTTTAATACATCTTTATAATTAATAAGTATATGTCAGGCGAAGTGGACGATAAAGAAGAGTGACCTAAACCAAAATATACATACCGAAAAATTGAGCTGCTAAATAGCGTTGGCGATGTTTAATTTACGTCTCGCTCTTGAAAACGTTCTTGTAGGACTGATGCAAAACGTAGAAAGCCTACAGTAGCCACAGTGACTAAAAATGCAACCACTTTAGAAGAAAACGCGATGGCATGTTTCCTACTTCAAAACTCGTTTGCAGATTATATTTTCAATCTCCGGCAGTTGTTAGAAGATATTATTTTTTTAAAACAATTATCCGATTGATATAGCCTTGGAAGGGCTAGTTGTATAAGGCTTTGATATAACAAAATCGTCTCTGGTGTAAAATTTTGGCGTATTTCTTTGAATAATTTATCAATTGTTAAACAGTAAATAACTCCTATCCTAAACCATCTTTCGGAATTATTCTGTAAATCGCGAGCCAAGATAAAAAATTGTAAATACAAAATTGAAATGTTTCGAAATCCAATTTTAATATTTAAATATAATATAAACTTTATATTAAATAGTATAAAGTAGTAATTAAAAACTATTATCATACTTTATTGTCATTTAGATTACGGCAAGTTTCATATCCTTATCATAGAGTAATGATACAAATAGAGGAATAAAAATGCTGATTTCCGTGTGTCCATCATTGAAACCACGTGATATGAGGAAATGCCAATTCATTCATGCGCCAATATTACTTGGCAGGTCTTGGCGACTTTAAGAACTAAGCGAGATCGAAGTATTGTAATATGGTTTTGTGTTTAATTTTGTGTTTAAATAAAGTTTTTTTTTTGAACGAGTGGCACAATTTAAGAGAGTTTAACAGATATATTAAGGAGATTTTTCTTACTTTGTAGTTTTGAAATAATTGCATTACGTTTTTATGTAAAAAAATTACCATAAGCGAAGTTCTTTCAATCGTTATTTTGTATGCTTCAATAAGAAAATATGAACAATAAAACCTGGGAAATATAAAGAGTTTCGCTTCTTCGAGTATTGAACACAAATAAAATATTTTCGTTTCGTTCATGAAGAGGAAATATTTAGCGCATATTGTTTGAAAATAAGTAAATACGTACATTTATGTTAAAAAGTTGAATACGGACAGAACTCCTTATCACCAAAAAAAGAAGAAAGTGCGCCAAATTTGAAACTCCTGCAGATGTCTGAACGCCAAATGTGGCAGCGCTATAACCACGTGATGTGGGTTTTTCTTTTCAATGTTGACACCGCGGCCTTACGAGAGTCTGGCATTGAAGGCGATCTCTATTTAATATTACAACTCTCTGATTCATATGGCATTGAGAAGGGAAGTAAAATCTCGATTTTAAGGTCTCGATCATTTAAGAAAACTAGCCAAAATGGCAAGTTTCGCCAATCATGGCAACGTAGAAACACAGGAAGTTATAAAAATATCGGATCCTATTCTGTATTGATAAAACTTTTTCCCTCCAACCTTCCCCTACGCTGCTTTAATCCCGGCGACTTTTTCCCCGTCTTCTTTGCTGAGGGGGTTCAAGTAATAGGCTTTGCGCCCCTCTACTGGAACAGCCCCTGCTCTGGGAAAAGAAATAGATTTAGTTGCACAGGGCGTACGATTGCGAGTTAGAGATAGGGGAATGGATAAAATGAGGTAGGTGTATCGGGAAAGTATTGAATGTTGGTATCGAGTAAATAATGCTCTGGAATAATTTTCGTATATTATATGAATAATAACGTATGGTATCTAATAACTTCATTGAGAAGTTATCCCAAATGCAAAGGAGTTGTATCCAAACAAATTTTAAGCTGAGATTTTAGTATTAATTGTTCAATTGAGCTGTCTAGTTTCAAAGCCAAATAAATCCACAATTTGTATCTTTTTTCAAACATATTTTTCACAAACGCTCAATGTAAGTACATCACATTACAAAGCGGTATTGAAAAGTTTGGTTGTTTGAACTAAAGATGCATTATAGCTGCATAGTGTGCTATTGGCGAAATCATTGAAATATTTAACAGTGCCAAGTTAGCAATATTACTATATCGCAATTTACTATTACAATCGTTATAATGCAGTTTGAGTTTTTGAAAAAGGTTAATTTACGATAGGATCTGACATTTTTTTTTTACAAATACAGTAATGAATTTTATATATTGAATACTTTGTTTTCCATTTACTTACAAAAAATTGCACACATGTAAATATTATAATGTTTCAAAAGCAAGATAGTGTCTCGTAAAAATTTTTCTTAAAAAATTTAGGGTTTAATACTTTAACATTTCATACATTATGCTCGATCAATGGCTATACCATTATAAATACATCAGTACTTGTCAGATCGCCGAAGCAAAGCATCATCGAGCGCGGACAGTACTAGGGAGGATGACAACCTATGAACAACGAATGTTGTTAGCTTAAAAATGGGCCCAGTGGCTCCGATGAACACTATTCGGCTAGCAATCAGAGTTCGAATCAAAGCAGACTTGACATAAGTTAAAATGTAGCGATCTTGCGATCAGAAGGTTGCCATATTCGCTTCTAAGTTACTAAAGTCAATTTCCTAAATTTCTATCAGCGTGTATATGGTACTTTTGCGCGTTAAATCGGATCGGTTTGGTTAATTAACATTGCACTAAATCTGCACAGTGGGCTCTTGGCGATGGTTCGGGGCCTTTCTCGAAGGAAAGACCCATGAACTATGCCTCGTATTTTTGAACCATTGCCAGATGACGAGACTAACACCTGAGTTGGTACCCGACGCCACCTCAATAGGCGTCAGGACATTAAACCGTGACCAGATTTATCGTACACTAGTTCCGTATACACGCCAGTATAATTTTGCTGGCAAGATCACTACTGTTTTACTTTTCTTTGTGAAGTCCGTCGCACGGATTCGAACCAGCAATCTTCTGATTACTAGATGAACGCTTTTATCCACTGGGACACTGGACGCCCTAAATCAGATCGGTGTCCAATATAATGTTAATTATTGAGGTTGCGGCGGGGGGCAACTCGGGTGTTACCCTCGTCATCTGACCATATTCAAAAATACGAGAGAGTGTTGTCCGGTCTTCTATGGATATCGGATTCCGAACGCTTCGCCAATTGCACATTCAGCAGCTCTAGTGCGCAATAAAATAACCGAAAGTACATTATGCTATTTCAGGTAAGTAGACCTTAAAAGATAAAATAAAACATTATTCTTTACTCCTTCAGACTATCATTGTAAGCTACCAATTTCCATCCGCAGCCTATAAATAGAAAATATATATTTATCAACAAATTCCCTATACCAAAAAAAAGTTATCGGATAAAGAAAATGCGATATCGAGCAGCTATCGAGCGTATCGACCTCTCCACTGCACTTGAAACCAATGTTACTAACGAACAGTTGCAAATTGGCCGAGAAAAGTAGTATGGCAGCGTCCTTGGGGAAGTGTTTTACTTCCTGCGTGGAGAGTGGGATACCTAAAGAGAGGGGAAAAAGGGGATATTAGGGAAAAAGATATTAGTCTATCTGCTTAATTGTGATGACGTGATGCGTTCTTGAGCTTTTGGGGTTTTTGGTTGGTTAGTTGAAGTACCGGAGCACTAGAGCTGCAAACGGGCTATTGGTGACAATTCAGGGTCTATCTCGAAGGAAAGACCCTGGAACATTGTCTCGTATATTTCAACCTTGGTCATATGGCGAGGATTATACCTGAGCGTCCTTTATTTACCTGAGATTTATACCTGAGATTATACCTGAATTTTATACTTATTACAACTTCTTGTAGTTGGTGCCAATTAAAAAAAAATCATACATACATTTTGGCGCTGATTTCAAAAAGTTTCAATGATATCCATCTTTAATTGATTTAATATATGTAGCGCATGTATAATTAATTTTATAATAATATAAAAACAACTTATTTTGTCAGTTTTCAATAATTTTAATAACCTATTGATATTTAAACGAAAATTGAATATTCAACGAAATTATAACCCTAAAAATTTAACAGTCACCAAAATAAATAACGGGTTTGGAAATATCCGTAACAAAACTATCCTTCAAAAACTTTAAAAAGTAAAATTTAGAGTTTTTCATTTTCTTCGCGACAGATGGGTTTGAAATTTCGAAAGCAGACAAAACAGTCCATTTCCTGAGGTATAAAAGACTGCTTTTCTTTTTATGTAATCATCATATCCAGATTGATCCAAGCCTGCATTTGGCGTATATGGAGAACAGACAATATTTCATGGCAATAAATATATATCTTTAAAAAATGGCTGCGATAGAAAATCATAAATATTTTTTTTAATGTCGTGGGTTAACCTTTTATTTCTTAGAAAAAATCTTTGTAACTTACCTTTTTAAATTATCCGGTGAATTAAAGTACTTAATGACAGAACGTTGATGCCGAAGACATACCTTCTGGAAGGTCCTTCCGCAAGCACTGTTGTACATAAAAAAGGCTTCAGTTAGGTTTTTCAGACTTTTTATTTGGTGCCAACTCAAAATTTTGTTAATATTCTCATGGTTCACTGTTAAAAATAGGCATTTAAAAATAAGTAATGTACTCATTTTTGAGTATATCCGGTGCTTATCATGGCTCCGAATACATAAGTAACTTACCTTTTTAAATTATCCGGTGTATTAAAGTACTTAATGACAGAACGTAGATGCCTAAGACGTACCTTCTGGAAGGTCCTTCCGTAAGCACTGTTGTACATAAAAAAGGCTTCAGTTAGGTTTTTCAGACTTTTTATTTGGTGCCAACTCAAAATTTTGTTAATATTCTCATGGTTCACTGTTAAAAATAGGCATTTAAAAATAAGTAATGTACTCATTTTTGAGTATATCCGATGCTTATCATGGCTCCGAATACATAAGTAACTTACCTTTTTAAATTATCCGGTGTATTAAAGTACTTAACGACAGAACGTAGATGCCTAAGACGTACCTTCTGGAAGGTCCTTCCGCAAGCACTGTTGTACATAAAAAAGGCTTCAGTTAGGTTTTTCAGACTTTTTATTTGGTGCCAACTCAAAATTTCGTTAATATTCTCATGGTTCACTGTTAAAAATAGGCACTTAAAAATAATTAATGTACTCATTTTTGAGTATATCCGGTGCTTATCATGGCTCCGAATACATAAGTAACTTACCTTTTTAAATTATCCGGTGTATTAAAGTACTTAATGACAGAACGTAGATGCCTAAGACGTACCTTCCCGAAGGTCCTTCCGCAAGCACTGTTGTACATAAAAAAAGGCTTCAGTTAGGTTTTTCAGACTTTTTATTTGGTGCCAACTCAAAATTTTGTTAATATTCTCATGGTTCACTGTTAAAAATAGGCACTTAAAAATAATTAATGTACTCATTTTTGAGTATATCCGGTGCTTATCATGGCTCCGAATACATAAGTAACTTACCTTTTTAAATTATCCGGTGTATTAAAGTACTTAATGACAGAACGTAGATGCCTAAGACGTACCTTCTCGAAGGTCCTTCCGCAAGCACTGTTGTACATAAAAAAGGCTTCAGTTAAGTTTTTTAGACTTTTTATTTGGTGCCAACTCAAAATTTTTTTAATATTCTCATGGTTCACTGTTAAAAATAGGCACTTAAAAATAATTAATGTACTCATTTTTGAGTATATCCGGTGCTTATCATGGCTCCGAATACAAAAATTTCATTTTTGAAAAAGATATTTACTCAAAAATGAGTACAATGATTAAAAATGACTAAAGAGAGTAGATGCTAGCTTACATAGGGTCCCTTCATAAACCACTTTCCATAAATATCAAAAATTACAACCAAGACTAACCGTTATTCGAACCCAGATCCCCAGGGACCGCAGTCCATTGCTTTATCCGTGAAACTACCAGGTGTGACTTGCAGTTGTAATCAGAAGAAATGTTAAATAGGTTTGTTAAAAGAATGGGAAGTAATTGTAATATTTCAGTTTCCATTTAAGAAATCGACATCACGTAATGTAGAAAACCATCTTCTGAACAACTATTTTAAGTTTATCGGGTCTATTTGTCAAAAAGGCTGGAACAGATGCTGATATTTGCGATATTAACCCTTTGCACTCCGTTGGCGCCGCTCAGGCGACAACATAATGACTCGTTTTTTAGGTTCTCTGTTCTTTAAAATAAACGAGAACAGCATTATCTTGAGTTTAAAAAACATCGATATTTTTTTTCAATTCGTTCTCTTGCTGATCCAAAACAGATAATGTTTTTTTTTTCTATAAGCTTTACAAATATTCTAGGGTAAAGGACATAAGGATAAATAACTGTTCCGTAGAAAGAACGGAGTGCAAAGGGTTAAAATAATCGAGAACAGCATGATCTTGTGTTTAAAAAACATCGTTCTTTTTGTTCTCTGTTCTTTAAACTAAACGGGAACAGATCTTGTGTTTTTAATATGTTTTTTTTAACTAATGTTTTTTTCTATAAGCATTACAAATATTATAGGGTAAAGAACATAAGGATAAATAAATAAGGAATTCATTTAACGAATCTTGTGCTTAAAAAACATAGATATTTTTTTCAACTCGTTTTTTGGCAGATCCAAAAGAGATTAGGTTTCTTTTTTCTATAAGCATTACAAATTCTAGGGTGAAGAACATAAAGATGAATAACTGTTGCGTAGAAAGAACGGAAAACGCAAAAAGTTCTTGGAGTGCAAAGGGTTAAAATAAACGAGAGCAGCATGGATCTTGTGTTTAAAAAACATCGTTCTTTTTGTTCCCTGTTCTTTAAACTAAACGGGAACAGATCTTGTGTTTTTAATGTGTGTTTTTTAACTAATTTTTTTTTTCTATAAGCATTACAAATATTCTAGGGTAAAGAACATAATTATAAATAAATAAGGATTTCATTTAACGAATCTTGTGCTTAAAAAACATCGATATTTTTTTCAACTCGTTTTTTGGCAGATCCAAAAGAGATTAGGTTTCTTTTTTCTATAAGCATTACAAATTCTAGGGTGAAGAACATAAAGATGAATAACTGTTCCGTAGAAAGAACGGAAAACGCAAAAAAGTTCTTGGAGTGCAAAGGGTTAAAATAAACGAGAGCAGCATGGATCTTGTGTTTAAAAAACATCGTTCTTTTTGTTCCCTGTTCTTTAAACTAAACGGGAACATATCTTGTGTTTTTAATGTGTGTTTTTTAACTAATTTTTTTTTCTATAAGCATTACAAATATTCTAGGGTAAAGAACATAAGGATAAATAAATAAGGATTTCATTTAACGAATCTTGTGCTTAAAAAACATCGATATTTTTTTCAACTCGTTTTTTGGCAGATCCAAAACAGATTAGGTTTCTTTTTTCTATAAGCATTACAAATTCTAGGGTAAAGAACATAAAGGCGAATAACTGTTCCGTAGAAAGAACGGAAAACGCAAAGAGTTCTTGGAGTGCAAAGAGCTAAATAACACCTTATTTTTAGAAAGTACGAATACTTACATTTTTTTCTGTCACCGCTCATTTACGACGCAATTGTACTCAAAGAAAAACAAGTAGGTTCAGGTACTCATTTTTAAGTTCCTAAGGTTTTTTAAATTTTAAAGGTCTGTCCTTCCAGCAGTGCACAACGTCCTTTTAGAAAAGAGTTGCACGGTCTATCATTAACCCTCACTGGATGGATGGTCATGTCACACTTCGTGTAACCCATTCCTCTTTGTCACAAAGTGACACAACTTCATGTACCTCCTCCATCCCTACCAAGCGTGACTTCATTTGTGGACGGCCCCTTATGTGTGAGTCAATGGATTTTAACAAAAGGTAAACCCTAACCATGACCCCTTGAAATCTTTCAATTACATAAAATATATATTTTACTTTAATACTTCTTACTAAAACATAAATATACAAGAATATGCAAGTAACATTTTTCATTTATCGTTATTTTTGGAACATATGTAGTATAGGACAATTGGCGCGTTTTTGTTTTTGGCGACAAAAAATTGCCGTTAAACAGCGCTATGACGTCATAGGGTTGCCAGATTGAAAGTCGCCACAAGTATCGAAAAGACCAACAATATCAGGTTGCCATACTATAAATTTATCGCTTCTATAAAACACACCAAAAAAAAAACATCGGGCGCCAAATGTCCTATACTATATTTGTACCTTATTTTTTTAAAAAAAATCAATATAATAGTTAGAATAATAACTTTTTAAAATTATTAAAGATAACTGTATTTTGAAGTACTATTTTTAATATATCTAAGTGACTTAATAATTTAATAAAACTTAACATTTTGAATGTACAATTTATAATCAATGCACTGAAAAATAAAGTAAATGCCGTGTTATATTTTACTTCAAAACATTTCACGAGTAATAAAAGTTTTTAAGCCCTTAAAACAACAACAATATCATCTTAACTATAACAAGTGATTTCCAATACTAACAAATGTAGGTGAAAAATCATTAAGTTCATCCGCGTGTCAATACTAAACATCAAAAGAACATATCCCTAACTGATGTTTATTATTTTTACGCTTGATACGGTTGTAAAAAAATAAGAAATCCAATATAAACGGGATGAAAAGAAATCCTCAAATGCTCAAGTGACTTCAGTTGTTTGCTCTAAAATAAGAGGACAAAAAACTATCTGTATCGATTTCCATTCGGTCAATACATTCGTTGGAAAAGAATCGATTATTTTGTTTGAACTCGATTTTTTATTCGATTACGGAACTTCTGTAACAAGAATCGAGTTATTTGTTCTAAGTTTTGCATTAGACGGGGAGTGGGGTTTAAGTTTCTTGAGAATGGAAAATCAAATTAAAGGTATCGCAGCAGTTTCTTTACGAAAATTAGTGTAGTAATTGTTTATAAAGAAAAAAAACATTCACTGGGGCTATTATGATAAGTTGATTTTGTTTAGTCAATTTACATATCAGTTATACTATGAATATGGCAATAAATAAAAAATTAATATAGAAATAGAGTATCAAAACATGTATTAGAAAAAAAGAGTTGTAATATTAAATAGAGAGCGCCTTCAATACCAGACTCTCGTAAGGCCGCGGTGTCAACATTGAAAAGAAAAACTCACATCACGTGGTTATAGCGCTGTCACATTTGGGGTTCAGACATCTGCAGGAGTTTCAAATTTGGCGCATTTTCTTCTCTTTCGGTGATAAGGAGTTCTGTCCGTATTCAACTTTTTAACATATATGTACGTATTTACTTATTTTCAAACAATATGCGCTAAATATTTCCTCTTCATTAACGAAACGAAAATATTTTATTTGTGTTCAATACTCGAAGAAGCGAAACTCTTTATATTTCTCAGGTGTTATTGTTCATATTTTCTTATTGAAGTGTACAAAATAAATATTGAAATAACTTCGCTTATGAAATTTTTTTTACATAAAAACGCAATGTAATTATTTTAAAACTACAAAGTAAGAAAAATCTCCTTAATATATCTATTAAACTCCCTTAAATTGTGCCACTCGTTAAAAAAAACTATATTTAAATACAAAATTAAACACAAAACCATATTACAATACTTGGATCTCGTTTAGTTCTGAAAGTCGCCAAGGCCTGCCAAGTAATATTGGCGCATGAGTGAATTGGCATTTCCACATATCACGTGGTTTCAATGATGGACACACGGAAATCAGCATTTTTATTCCTCTATTTGTATCATTACTCTATGGTATTAGCAGCACACAAAGTTTTATTTGTACGTTTTTTTAACCACTAAGGAACCATCCAACGCACCACTCCAACCAAAACCATTAACACACGAATAAAACATCAACCCACTGAGCTTTCTCTTGAGAATGTGTGCATGTAAATTATCTTAACAAAGTTGGCACGCAATACTACTAAAGGAAATAACTTATGTTAGTTATGGTACTTTTACGTGTAACAGCAACATATAAATTTTTATTAATAAGCAAACAGAAAAATTAAGTCTTTTAATTACGTACAAATAAAACTTCATATAACTATTGCATGTAACTATCCACCAGGCACGTAGGTATAGATATTTCATGGGATGAGTTCAGTGACTAAGCAACGGATTTCTTCAGGTTACTTACCCCCCCCCCCCTAAACAAATGTTGAGGGGAATCCTTCCCCAAAATCAACACCCCCACTTTTTTTCTTTAAACTTATTATTTTTAAGTAAACATAAATAAGTTGACAGTTAAATATCATAACATCTACATTTATCATTTATTTTTAATGAAATATTTATATCAGTCATTAACTATTTTTTTAAATTAGTAAATACCACTCCCTATTTATGAAATAAATTTAGTGAAAAAATTTAAGTTTTGAGAATCATTGTTTAGAATAATATATGATTTTGTAGAATCTTGTGTATACGGCCCGTTTGACGATCTTTTCCCTTTGTCGCTGAAATCCAAATGCTAGAAAATGAACCCGATAATGTCATGTGATGTTTAGTTTGAGGTAAAAATTACTTCAAAACACCCGGAAAATATAAACTTTACTAGAAATATAATACAAGAAAGCAAAATTGTTCTAGTTTTTTAAGTATTTTCACAGTAATTCGATTTTTAATTTTTTTTCTCTTCTTGATTTTCAGTGGGAGGGGTTTGAACAGTGGCTGCCCGTGGTCTAAAATGTTAGTGCAGCCGAAATCATGTGAATCCCCCCCCCCATATTTTCCAAAAATCTTAAATGAACGGAAATTCTTTATTATTCACTACTCAAATCAAGTTTCCTTTCAATTTTTAAGAAATGATAACATGCGAAAAAAATAGAAAACACTTACTTATTTTTTGAAAATTAAAGCAATCCTGCTTTCTTTTAAACATGCGAATCGGTCAATTTTAATATTAACTTACATAACGAAACAACAGCAGAACCATGTCCTGAAACAACAGCACACAGTAAATGTATCACGAAAACCATTTCCGTTTGGATATAATCTCGTAAGTTCTCGTTTCACCCATTAGCCAATCAGCATATCGAACCTCAAGTGCAGCTAAAACAAGAAAACTCATTTCGGCTGTACCTTCTCACAACGGCAGTGCATTAGCATGGGGGGAATCTCCATACTACGTAGCGGTTGCCATGGTAACGATGCAGCCGATTTCGAATTTCGCTTTTTGGCTGCAGTTTGATTAAATGGAGTTTTCCCCCCTCCTGAATTGTGCATTACGGTAACATGCGTGCTTTTTATCGGAGATTTTGTTTACTACCGTAGAAATTTCATTTTCAATTCTATTCTTCATTTAAGAAAATTAGTAAAATATCTGATTTTTGTTTTAAAATAGAATAATGAGTGCAGCCCGGCTGTACTTGCTGTAGTGGGCGAGCCGCCACTGGGTTTGAACCCCCTGAACCACCCCCTTACCTACGTGCCTGCTATCCACCAAAATTAGTTAGCTTATTTATTTTATTTATTATTGCGTAGTAAAGTTGTACTTATAATTCTTACTACATAAATTATTCAAATATCTTTTTTCTGATTATAATTTAAAATATTAATGACACAAATGACTTAACAAAATGTTCACTATAAACGTTAAACGTGCAAAAAACTTTTTAAAAGTTGTTCTACTACTTTTATTACATTTGTATCAAAATATTTGATTTATAGTTTATTTATATGTTGAGCGTGATCGCATTTTATATTTTGCGTTACTTCTTTTTCAAATATTTAAAATAAAAACTTTAAATATAATCCCAGATTAACGTTTTAGAAATAACTCTATAGTTTAAAAACTACCGCAAACCTTTTATGTATTAAAATAAATAAAGTAACTAAAAACCCGAAATTGTAGTTAAACAAGTTGAATATGAATATGAATCCTTTAAATATTTTTTTTCTTTTAGAAATATGCAATATGCACATTATAAGAGATATCGTGGATAAAATTTCATATAATACTAATCTAGATAATATTTGAAGTGTACTCTAAAATACAAAATATTTCCTTTCTTATAACACTAATAACCATAAACTTTTTGTTAAATTTTTAGAATTTCATTTAAGTAGTGTCAGCTGAAATATTTTACTTATGTTTGTGTCTTTTTTCTGTGAATCAACTTTAAAAGCATCCAGCCACGAATTTTTTGGATATTCACTAATTTATTTTAAAAGCCTGCCTTGAAAATACCATTAGTAATAAATAAGAAACATCTTTAAAAGCAACTAGACTCTCAAAAGCGCGTGGTCTTTTAAATATTTAACTAAATACAAAACCGTCTTCTATTCAAAAATTCAAATACGTTTCAAATAAATTCCCCAACTTTTTAAATATATATATTTTCGGTATTTAATAAACCGCCGGTGTACTTTAAAAGTACACGAAATGCGAACTTGTTACTTTTGGTGGGTTATTTTTTTTTAAAACAGAAATGCTATCTACGAAATTCCCAAAATGTATAAATTATACATTCTAATAGAACTCCTATACATTGGTGGAAAATAAAAAACGTTATCCAATCCATTATGAATACATTAAAAAAATGTTCTAGAGGTTTTCGAAACCGCGTTTTCTTTTAAATTATTGAAGCATCCCATATTAAAAAAAAACTTCTTTAAACTGATTGTAAAATTCTCTTAAATGAGCACTTTGCATTTTTTTTGTTTAAATATTTCGCCAAGTATGAATAAACGTGTTGCCAAAAAGAGGCGGAAAAAAACCCCTACCTTTTGAAGGTTGGGGTTTTCATTAATTTTCCAGCATCCTAAATTACCCCGAGTTTTTTCCACCTTTCGAACGTTAAATTAATAAAACTCGTTCTTTTAATAACCCAACGCTTTGAAGGTTTCATTTGGCGCTTTTTTCCCCCTTTTGAGCTGCTGATTGAGTCGGCATGTTCAGCTAATTCTCCAACCAGGATTCATCCTACTCTACAATTAACACGATTCGAACCTTTAAGGCTGAAAAAAAAATATAAGAACATAACTCTTTGGATTATGTAAATAACTCTCAGATAGTTAATGAAGCGGAGAAGTTCTTTTTGGAAAACTCGATATTCGAATCGCCATTTTGATTTGGCGAAGTTGGCATCCTGGGACAAATAATTATGAAATTTGATTAAAGGGAGAGGAGTGATTGTTATTGATGCCAAGGTCATTTGAAGGACATTTAATGCAGGATTTGATTAATGGGACAACTGGAGGGGTTCTCTTTCTTTAATTATAAGTTGGAGTCGAATCAATCTGTAGGTTGGATAATTAGATTGTGTGCTAACCTTATTGGCGCCGTGATCTGTACTATTGGCGTTTATCCCATTGCTATAGCCTAAAATTATTTAGTTTACTTCATATTTGAGCTTTTTTAAATTCCTAAAGATGTAGGAAAAACTTTTAATTTACATGCAACAAGATATGCAATATATGAAAATATAACATACATACCCGTTCTTCGCACTATGTTATTTAAAGCGAATAAATATATTTCCTTAAATACTAGCATTGCCTATCATTTATGGAACATGGGACACACTTTACTTTTGACACGTAATTACATGGTCAAAAGTTTAAAAACTGTAATGTTTTTCTTTAAACAAAATACAAACAAGTTACATTTCTTATTTTTTATATAAATAAAAAAATATATATTTTTTGAAAAACTGTATTTTAATTATATAAAATATATATATATATATATATATATATATATATATATATATATATATATATATATATATATATATATATATATATATATATATATATTAAAAATAAACGAGAACATGATGATCGTGCGTTGTAAAAACATGATCTTTTATCAACTTGTTGTCTTGTAGTTCCAAAATATATTATGCTTTTGTTTTCATCTATGGGCAAAAAAAAAATATGGGAAAAATAACATAAAGTGGAATAATTGTTCAGTAAAAAGAACGCAAACCGCAAAGTGTTCTTGGTGTGCAAAGGGTTAAAGAACAGATAACCAAAGAACAGGTTGTTCTGTTGATGCCTGAGAGGCGACAGCGGAGTACAAAGGGATAAAGGTTGGTCGTGAAGAGAAATAAAAATATTCTTATGCGGGAAGAAAAAAATCTATAAAAAAAGAGTCATGTACATTCAACGGTCGAAAGGTCGAATTAAATTGAATAACTTATATTTACCCCAGGTCATTTCCGCGGTGAAATATCTGCCTTGTATGAAAATGACATGACGCCCAAAATGATTAACAAAATAAGTATTCAAAAACGAAAACGGAATTTGTAGTGAGTTAAAGGGAGTGAAAAATAATAATCTATTGAGTGTCAATTGATGTTATAAGTTTATTTTCCAGGCAGCTGCTAAAACAAAGTAATTAAAAAGAAATATCTACTGTCATATTTTTTCATGCTCGAAAGTTAAGGGAGAAGCAAGCCCCATATTCCTAAAAATTGCTAAATGTTTTTCTTCATAAAACCATAAAATGATGCTAAACATATTTAAGAAGGTGTGTACAAAATTTCTAAACAATAAAAGAAACATAACATATGTTTTTTAGATGTTTTTATAACATGTACCTTTCTACAAACTTTTCGTCTGCAACAATCGTCATTTAAGCAAAATATTTTTTTTTTTACATTTTGCTCACGTTTAAAATGCTAAGGATTTGTAACTAATTAACTCAAAACTAAACTGTTCATAGTTTTTGGAGCTCTAATATTTGTTTTATAAACGTAAAAAAAGCTTTTTTTAAATTAAGTTATAAATTATTTGTTATGAATTATTAAACATACAAATTTGAATATTTTTTAAAATTTTTAACTTAAAATAAGTTTTTGAAAACTATTAAAACCCAAATTTGGTAAAGTCTATTCATACGTCTGTCTATATTACATAATTTGACGTTATTTAATGAATTAAAAACATTTAAAAATTGAGTGTTTTTTAAAAAAGTATATTTAAACTTAAAAAAACGCAAAAAATAGCAAAAATATTTATTTTAAATATATTTTTGTTTTTGATTTTTGTTCAGAAAAAGATGTTTTAATAATATAAAAAAAATATTATTTATGAATTCATTAAAACACAAATTAGGATTTGGAGCTCGGGTCTCCCTCAATTTTGGTATAAAGGGCTTTAAAAAAGATATGGCATCTTGTAGGTTAAAAAAGAATAATAATGGTTTCGCATTGCCCCCTAATTGTAAATAGGAAAATATAGACCACTAAACCCTACTCATAAACAGCTGGTACCCCCTTGGAACTGTCATTTTGGACTTCTAATTCATGTGGAGTAGTCTGTTTTTGGACTTGTCAATGATATTTTGCTTTTCAAAAACAGTTATTACCCCCTTGGGGTTACTTATCCCCTCCGAGCAGTCGATTTTGGCACCGGACAATGGCGTACGTTTTTTCAAAAACAGCTATCACTTCCTTAAAGAACAGTCGTTTGAGGCAATTCAACCGAACAGTCAGTTTTGTCATCTTAACCTCATATCGAACATTCACTTTGAGATAATATTCTCTTCCATCATATTATTTTTTTTTCACTGGAATTAAAACTAAATTAAATCCAAATAAATTATGCAAAAAATTTATTAAAAAAAACAAGTTCAAATTCAATAAAACCTCCCTAAAAAGCCTTTTTAACTTTGCTTATATACCCTTTGTAAAGGAAATAAAATTAAAAGACCAACTGATTGTGTCTAAAAATGGCCGCATTTCGACCTTGCCATAATTTTCTTTTCCATGTAAATTTATTTCAATACAAAGGGTAAAGAAAAACAGGTGTTTTCATCGCGCAAAAAGTGTTAACTTAGCCGCAACTGGAAGTTTCAGGTTACAGAAATGAAAATACAGTATGTGCTTCGTTTTTTTTTTAGTTATTTATGTAACATGTTTTCTTAACCGAAAAGTTAATTTTGCTGGGGTCAGCATTTTTTAACAGCTGCACAATTAAACTATTGATATAACTGAGAAGCTAACACAAAGATTGAATAACACTATCATATTTCGGCAGACAAAGTTAAACATCTGCCCATCTTTAATAAATATATCAAAACAGTTGCTTAAATATCTTGTTGTTTTGTCGTAATTTATTATTTTTACATTATTTCTAACGAAAAAGTTTTGCGCTTAAGTAAACGTTTTTCAATGTCAATCTCAGCACTGAAGTGCATTTTAAATGGTTGGCCTGGACGACAATGATCAGTAAACATGAATGTCCAAGATTTGAGTAACGGAAATTTAAAAAAAAATCCTTATTGAGTTTTACAAACAAATTAAATTAATTTTAATCTTAATTTTTTTTTTTATAAAATTTCTTAACCAGTACCCTCCAAAAACGTGTGGTCCGGTTCAATGGCACACGCCGCACACCCCTAAAGGTGCCCCGCTTATAACAATTTAAATATGATCATACATAAAAAATTAGTTCCAAAAATTATTCAAGGAAACTTTAATAAAAGCTTAATATTGTTTCGCAAAAAATAATTAATTATACTTAACATAGAAATATAATTCTTGTTTCGTTAGATGTAAAATAAAAATAAAACTTTCTAGAAAAAAGGAAAACCGACTTTAAGGAAAATGCGCTAAAATGTAAAAAAATATTTTTATTTCTTCAAATGAGTTGCAAAATTGAATTATTGAATATCAATTTTTACTTAGTACAACTTTTTGAAATTGGTGCCAAAATGTGGGTATGATGTTTGCAAATTGGCACCAACTTCAAAAAGTTTAATTATAAAATTAATATTCAATATATTAATTTTTCAACTCATTTGAAGAATTAAAAATTATTTTTTACTTTTTAGCGCATTTTCGTTAAAGTCGGTTTTTCTTTTTTTCTAGAAAGTTTATTTTATTTTTCACTTTTTAGTTTTAAATTTAGCAGGGGGCTTCGCCCTTCTCTTATTATTCACCCAGAAATTCCAGTAGCAACTTCTTCTCAACATTGTATATTGTAAAACAATCCCTATCAATGGCAATACATTCTGGCTAAACGAAATATTATTAATGTACAACTTATGTTAAACAATGGAAATATTATGAAATCGGATTAATTGTATAAAAAAAACTCTGGAAAATCGACACTTCCGGATATATAATAGCCGTATAACCGATTATTTTTTTGCAGATTTTGCCTAAGTGGATTTTTATCTATCCAACAAAAAAATAATTTTCGAAATCGGACAATATTTTTTTTCAGACGGTCCGGTTAATTGAGAAATCCAGATATTTAAATACCGGATAATCAAATATTTTTTCAAATTGCTCCCAAGTGAAACAGCCCCTATCTAACAATTTTTTTTTTGTAAATATCTGAAGTAGAACCGAAATCCCGCGCAAACATACATGAAAAAAATACATAACGGTCGAATCTATAACCTCTCGACTTGGCGCGCGATTTGGCAGTTAATAAAATGAGCAATTTTTACAGCAATAAAATATCTTTTGATATTTTTGACGATCATGTGTTCTTTATTATTTCAAAATTCAAACTCTCCTGATAGGAAACACTTCGGATTTTTAACCCTCTAGTGCATAATTTTTTTCTTTATTAATGATATATTTTTTCCGCTTTTTTTGCCCCTGCTCCACTGAAAAAATATACAAAACAATCCTAAGTGCCTATTTAATTAAATAATTCATTAAAACCGTTGTGTAGCGTATATACAACGTAAGTGCAATTACTAAAAAAAATTTCAAAAAGTATGAAAATATAGTTAAATGCAATCCACATACCTCTGATATTAGCTAGGATTTTTTGTAGAGCCGGATTATAATTATTATTACTAAAACAATCTTCGCAAACGTCACCTTAACGAGTCAGTTGTAGAAAAACATACCTCGAAGCAACTGTTTGCCTTTATCACAATCATTTTTATAAAGAAAAAGAACCTTGCATCGGTTATAAAAACTAAGCACATTGTTCGCTATGTGACAATAATATAATAGTTAAACTAAAACTCAATAGATGCAGCTAGCGGTCATTTTAAAGTTGTGTAGCATATATAGTACTAAGCATGCACAAGATGGATAATATAGCTTAATCATGTAATATATGGTTACGAATAGGCTAATTAATAAGTAATATATCCAAATATAGACTCAGAAAGTAAAACAAAAAAATAACATGAATAAATAATCGACGTTTACAGATGATTAACTTCAATTAAATGATTACGAAGGATTATTATAATAATTTTTAAAAACTGATAAAATGATTTTTCTAAACACTCGGTTTCATCTGTAAAACAACTAAATTTGAATTATGCAAATATCATTAATTTGCATTTCCAATTCTGTGCCACATCAATTTACTAAGCGTTTTGTTTGCATATACTTTTTCCACGATTCATCTTAAATGCAGAAAAAAAAATATTTGTAAACACTTTCATGTCCTGGTATCACCTTTACATGTAAAATAATCCATCTTTCTTTGAAGAGTTTTTTTTTACGACGAGACTGGCGATAATTTATAGAGACACGGTTCGAAAAAAAAAGTGGCTCTCGAAAAAAATATGTACTCTCAAAAGTAATTTTTCTAAAAGCGTTTAGCGTAGATTGAAGAAAATTCGCTTTTTATAAGGGCTCGTGTTTTGTATTGAAAACAAAATGGCGCAGATTGGGAGTTTATTAAAAATGTTTTATTTATTTAGAAACTATTTTTTTATATGCAAAAAGATACACGAGCGTAAATTATATTAAATTTATAAAAGATGTCATTTTTTTAAAGCTATTTTCACTAATGAATTCAGGTAAGATTTATTTAGAAAACAAATTTAAACCAAAATGGATTGATTTAAGGGAGACCTAAAGGAGAAAAAAAATATTTATATACATTATAATTAATTAAATATTTTTTTTTTTTTTTTTATACCTCAAATAATTAAATATTATTAAAAACTATATAAAATAGTTATTGACAATTTATTTTTAAAATTCACAGTAAAGATAATTTTTGTTAATTAAATTAAATAAATATTGTAAGTTCCAAGTTAGTTAATTGCAAATTAAATGGGAGTAATTATCATATTAATATATATATATATATATATATATATATATATATATATATATATATATATATATATATATATATATATATATATATATATATATATATATTCAATTTGAGAAAGGTACGATTATTTAAATTTGAGTTCGTCATCGCTCTTTTATGATGCAATTGTACTCAAATAAAAACCGATAATCAAACCCATATCCTCAGGCGTCGCAGTCCAGGACATTATCCGCTGTACTACCAGGGCGACGTGAATAAGTTAAAAACGGCCTAAAAATTAATACGATGTGCCAAAAGAATGGGCAGTAAGATAATTGAGATCCAATAACTAATTTTCCATTTCACAATCGTCATCAAATCATGTGGAGAAACGTCTTTTGAACAACTATTTTTAGTTTGTCAGGTCGCTTTGTTAAGATGGCTTAAACAGATGCTGAGATTAGCAATATTAAATTTGAGAAAGTACGATTATTTAAATTTGAGTTCGTCATCGCTCTTTTATGGTGCAGTTGTACTCAAAGAAAAACGAGTATGTTCAGGTACTCATTTTTAAGCACATTTTTTATAGTGTACTTCAGAAGTAATAAATAGGATTAAAATGTATCGATCATATTGTCTTAAAGAAGAACTGATAAAAAAAATACGTATTACAGTGTCTTAGATATTTCTACAATGCTTTGTTATAATTAAAACAACGCAGAAAACAAGTATTTTACTAGTGAAAAAAACGTTATTTTTTAACTAAATAATAACGTTAAGATCTGACAAGTTAATTCCAGCACAAAGTTGGAATTTATATTTCATTTATTTTATTTTATTTTATTTTATTAGAAGTCTTTATTTTGGTCCTATTCTCGGTTAGGAGTTTTATTTGCTTGGTTTATGGCGACTGAAAATTTAAGAGGAAATCTGGTAATGGTTTTGAAGCCACAAATAAAGTAGCTATATTTAGATGGATTCCTGGTCTAATGAAAACGTAATGCTTTGAAGTTAGTAGGATATAATTACTTTATGCGATGGGAAAGTGCAATTTAATTAAAGCTAACCATTATTTAATTAGTATGATGCTTTTGAGCGAGTTATTTTAAAATTGCCACATATGTGTTACGATTTAAAAAAAAATTATAAAGTCCATAGTACTCTAAATTGCTTGACAGGATATTAAATTAAACTTGAAAGTTTTAAACAAATTAAATGTTTATTTTGAAACAAATAAAACCCATTAGCGTTTTTGATATTTAAAACCAGAAAAAAAATACACGCCTTCAAATCTTCAGTAGTATTATTGAAGCAATATTTAAAAAAATGTAATGCTTTGAAGTTAGTTGGATATAATTACTTTATGTGATAGGAAACTGCAATTTAATTAAAACAAACCATCATTTAATTAATATGATGCTTTTGTGTGGATAGAAATTTTAAAATTGCTAGTTATGTGTTAAGTTAAAAAAAATGATCGAACCCATGTTACTCTATACTTGCATGTCATAATATAAAATTAAACATTAACGTTTTAAATGAATTATTGTTTTTATTTTAATACTAATAAAAATATATACATTAATATCTTTGAAATCTAAGACCATCCAAAAAGATACAAAAAAATATTCAAAGTAATATTTAAAAAAACGGCCTTTATATTTGACGTTTCTGCATTAAAAAAAGCAACCAATAATCCATAAAACATCGTTTTTTTTATTGTTTGCTAATAATATTCGAAGTAATATTAAAAAAAAAACAGCCACTATATATGACGTTTCTACATTAAAAAAGCAGCCAATAATCCGTAAAACATCGTTTTTTTTATTGTTTGCATACAATAATACATTACTTTTGTTTTGTCCTTCTCCGTTTAAATGGCTTCTGTGACATTACATTGTTTACGTATTTTACATAAACCAATTGGTCATTTCTTTGAAACTCGTGTGCTGATTCGTTATAATCAGCTTATAGGGGCGTAACCCATCCGCCAATTATCAGAACCAAATTATATTATGATTCATCTATAGTTCTATTAATATATATTTTATTGATTATATTTATATACCTTATATAGTGTTTATTTTTCGTTTAAATGCCATTTTTCCATGATTTATTGTTTACCCTTTTAAAATTTCTAGGCGCGTTTAATAATATTATTATTATACTTATGTTTTTGATTTCTTTAACGGAGACTCAAGCACCAAATTCCGGAAAAATTGTTAGTTTTTCCCTTCATAAAACGATGCTAAACGTACTTAAGAAGGTGTAAACAAAATTTCAAAACAGTAAAAGAAACGGAACATAGGTGTTTTTAGATGTTTATATACCATTTATCATCTTTCTACATACTTTTCGTCTGCAACAATCGTCATTTACTCAAAATATTATATATATATTTTTTTAAATTTTGGTCACGTTTCAAATGCTGAGGCTTTGTAAATAATTAACTTAAAACTAAACTGCTAATAGTTTTTGAAGTTCTAATATGGACAGATTTTTTAAATTAATTTATAAATTATTTTTTTTACAAATTATTAAACTTAAAAATTTGAATATTTTTTGGATTGTGAACTTAAAATTAATTTTTGAAGATAATTAAAACACAAATCTACAAAAATCTCTCTATTGGTACGTCTATAGTATATACTTTGACGTTTTTTAATAAATTTAAAAAAACATTAAAAATTGAAAAAAAGAGTAGTGTTTTTAAAAAAGTATTTTTAAAGCTTAAAAAACTAAAAAAAATAACCAAAATATATTTTTGTTTTTGATTATTGTTAAGAAAAATATGTAGTAATATTATAAAAAATGGTATTTCTGAATTCATTAATAAACAAATTAGAATTTGGGGATCAGGTCCAGAGAGTTGTAATATTAAATAGAGAGCGCCTTCAATACCACTCTCGTAAGGCCGCGGTGTCAGCATTGAAAAGAAAAACCCACATCACGTGGTTATAGCGTTGCCACATTTGGCGTTCAGACATCTGCAGGAGTTTTAAATTTGGCGCACTTCCTTCCTTTTTGGTGATAAGGCGTTCTGGACGTATTCAACTTTTTAACATATATGTATGTATTTACTTATTTTCAAACAATATGCGCTAAATATTTCCTCTTCATTAACGAAACGAAAATATTTTATTTGTGTTCAATACTCGAAGAAGCGAAACTCTTTATATTTCTCAGGTTTTATTTTTCATATTTTCTTATTGAAGTATACAAAATAACAATTGAAAGAACTTCGCTTATGGTAATTTTTTTACATAAAAACGTAATGCAATTATTTCAAAACTACAAAGTAAGAAAAATCTCCTTAATATATCTGTTAAACTCCCTTAAATTGTGCCACTCGTTCAAAAAATATATATATTTAAATACAAAATTAAACACAAAACAATATTACAATACTTCGATCTCGTTTAGTTCTTAAAGTCGCCAAGGCATGCCAAGTAATATTGGCGCATGAATGAATTGGCATTTGCACATATCACGTGGTTTCAATGATGGACACACGGAAATCAGCATTTTTATTCCTCTATTTGTATCATTACTCTATGATCAGGTCCCCCTGAATACTTACTACCATGTTTTTTAACCGTCCGACGGTCATGGAAGTGATATGCCATCCAAGGATCTCCCGTTTTTCCATGAATGCATTCAGTTTTTAAACTCATAAAATTTATAGAGCCAATTTTACAATATTTTAAAATTCTAATTTATTTTGGTATAACTTAAAAGTGACTTCTTTACAATGAAGTAAAATTTATTTTGAAATATGTAAGTGCACGCATTAGGAAAAAATATTTGAACTCCCAAATAGTTAAAACAACTGTACAAATAGCGTGATCGTTAGAATATTAAATTAAACTTTAAAGTTTTATACAAATCAAATTTTTATTTTTATACTAATAAAACTAATTCTTTAATAGTTAAAACCAGCCAAGTTTTCAGTAGTGGTATTTAAAAACAATATCAAAAGTTATAAATTGTGCCTAAACTTGGAGATTAATATATTCTTTATATATTTTTTTATACAAATAATCAATTTATATATTTACTTTTTAGGACAATGTTGTTTAAAATAACAATGTTCATCAATCATTCTAAAAAAAAATAATTCCGAATATTTTAAAACGCGTCCGAAGTTGTGTTAGAATATTTAGAAATGTATATAAAAATTCTAAAAAAATAATATTGAAATCCAGAACATTTTGAAATTTGTATGTATTTCGCATGTTCAAAAAAAATATTTAAATAAGATATTAATATGTTGTTTCCAAAGTGTGCTTATTTTAATATACGTGTTAAATATTTTATGTTATAAAACTTCAAATGAAATAAATACAAAAAATAATATTTTTTGATTTTCCCAGCGTTCCTTTAAAGTCTTTAAAAAAAGGAATACTAAATGTAATAATTTCGGATTTCAATAGCTAAATTCATATATAATTAAAACTCATCTGCTATTCTACAGTCTATGGATTAAAACGATTAAAATAAAAAAAACGAAATAAATAAAAAATAATAATTATTTTTTTTTCTAGCCCCCCCCCCCCCTAAACTCTTTAAAAAAGTATTACTACATGTAATAATTGCAGGTTACAATAGGTAAATCCATGTATAATTAAATTTATTTGCTATTCAACAGACTATTAATCCAAACGAATAAAATAAAAATTTAAATAAATATTTTTTTTACCGCCCCTTTTAAGTCTTAAAGATAAGGATTACTAATAAGTGTAATAATTTCGTGTTCCAATAGCTAAATTCATATATAATTAAAACTTATCTGCTATTCTACAGTCTATGGATCAAAACGATTAAAATAAAAAAACGAAATAAATAAAAAATAATATTTTTTTTTTCTAGCGCCCCCTTAAAGTCTTTAAATAACGATTACTATATGTAATAGTTTCAGGTTCCAATAGCTAAATCCATGTATAATTAAATTTATTTGCTATTCAACAGTCTATTAATCCAAACGAATAAAATAAAAATTGAAATAAATATTTTTTAAGCACCCCTTTTAAGTCTTAAAGATAAGGATTACTAATAAGTGTAATAATTTCGGGTTCCAGTAGCTAAATCCATGTATAATTAAATGTATTTGCTATTCAACAGTCTATTGATCCAAACGAATAAAATAAAAATTTAAATAAATATTTTTTTAAGCGCCCCTTTTAAGTCTTAAAGATAAGGATTACTAATAAGTGTAATAATTTCGGGTTCCAGTAGCTAAATCCATGTATAATTAAATGTATTTGCTATTCAACAGTCTATTGATCCAAACGAATAAAATAAAAATTGAAATTAATATTTTTTTAAGTGCCCCTTTTAAGTCTTAAAGGTAAGGATTACTAATAAGTGTAATAATTTCAGGTTCGAATAGCTAAATCCATGTATAATTAAATTTATTTGCTATTCAACAGTCTATTAATCCAAACGAATAAAATAAAAATTGAAATAAATATTTTTTAGCGCCCCTTTTAAGTCTTAAAGATAAGGATTACTAATAAGTGTAAGAATTTCGGGTTCCAATAGCTAAATCCATGTATAATTAAATTTATATATATTAATATTTATATATATAATCAATTATAATAATTGCTATTGAACAGTCTATTAATCCAAACGAATAAAATAAAAATTGAAAAAAATATTTTTTTTAAGCGCCCCTTTTAAGTCTTAAGGATTACTAATAAGTGTAATAATTTCGGGTTCCAATAGCTAAATCCATGTATAATTAAATTTATATATATTAATATTTATATATATATAATCAATTATAATAATTGCTATTCAACAGTCTATTAATCCAAACGAATAAAATAAAAATTGAAATAAATATTTTTTTAGCGCCCCTTTTAAGTCTTAAAGATAAGGATTACTAATAAGTGTAATAATTTCGGGTTCCAATAGCTAAATCCATGTATAATTAAATTTATATATATTAATATTTATATATATAATCAATTATAATAATTGCTATTCAACAGTCTATTAATCCAAACGAATAAAATAAAAATTGAAAAAAATATTTTTTTTAAGCGCCCCTTTTAAGTCTTAAGGATTACTAATAAGTGTAATAATTTCGGGTTCCAATAGCTAAATCCATGTATAATTAAATTTATATATATTAATATTTATATATATATAATCAATTATAATAATTGCTATTCAACAGTCTATTAATCCAAACGAATAAAATAAAAATTGAAATAAATATTTTTTTAGCGCCCCTTTTAAGTCTTGAAGATAAGGATTACTAATAAGTGTAATAATTTCGGGTTCCAATAGCTAAATCCATGTATAATTAAATTTATATATATTAATATTTATATATATATATATATATATAATCAATTATAATAATTGCTATTCAACAGTCTATTAATCCAAAATAATAAAATAAAAATTGAAATAAATATTTTTTTAGCGCCCCTTTTAAGTCTTAAAGATAAGGATTACTAATAAGTGTAAGAATTTCGGGTTCCAATAGCTAAATCCATGTATAATTAAATTTATATATATTAATATTTATATATATAATCAATTATAATAATTGCTATTGAACAGTCTATTAATCCAAACGAATAAAATAAAAATTGAAAAAAATATTTTTTTTAAGCGCCCCTTTTAAGTCTTAAGGATTACTAATAAGTGTAATAATTTCGGGTTCCAATAGCTAAATCCATGTATAATTAAATTTATATATATTAATATTTATATATATATAATCAATTATAATAATTGCTATTCAACAGTCTATTAATCCAAACGAATAAAATAAAAATTGAAATAAATATTTTTTTAGCGCCCCTTTTAAGTCTTGAAGATAAGGAATACTAATAAGTGTAATAATTTCGGGTTCCAATAGCTAAATCCATGTATAATTAAATTTATATATATTAATATTTATATATATATAATCAATTATAATAATTGCTATTCAACAGTCTATTAATCCAAACGAATAAAATAAAAATTGAAATAAATATTTTTTTAGCGCCCCTTTTAAGTCTTAAAGATAAGGATTACTAATAAGTGTAATAATTTCGGGTTCCAATAGCTAAATCCATGTATAATTAAATTTATATATATTAATATTTATATATATAATCAATTATAATAATTGCTATTCAACAGTCTATTAATCCAAACGAATAAAATAAAAATTGAAAAAAATATTTTTTTTAAGCGCCCCTTTTAAGTCTTAAGGATTACTAATAAGTGTAATAATTTCGGGTTCCAATAGCTAAATCCATGTATAATTAAATTTATATATATTAATATTTATATATATATAATCAATTATAATAATTGCTATTCAACAGTCTATTAATCCAAACGAATAAAATAAAAATTGAAATAAATATTTTTTTAGCGCCCCTTTTAAGTCTTGAAGATAAGGATTACTAATAAGTGTAATAATTTCGGGTTCCAATAGCTAAATCCATGTATAATTAAATTTATATATATTAATATTTATATATATATATATAATCAATTATAATAATTGCTATTCAACAGTCTATTAATCCAAAATAATAAAATAAAAATTGAAATAAATATTTTTTTAGCGCCCCTTTTAAGTCTTAAAGATATGGATTACTAATAAGTGTAATAATTTCGGGTTCCAATAGCTAAATCCATGTATAATTAAATTTATATATATTAATATTTATATATATAATCAATTATAATAATTGCTATTCAACAGTCTATTAATCCAAACGAATAAAATAAAAATTGAAAAAAATATTGTTTTAAGCGCCCCTTTTAAGTCTTAAGGATTACTAATAAGTGTAATAATTTCGGGTTCCAATAGCTAAATCCATGTATAATTAAATTTATATATATTAATATTTATATATATAATCAATTATAATAATTGCTATTCAACAGTCTATTAATCCAAACGAATAAAATAAACATTGAAATAAATATTTTTAGCGCCCCTTTTAAGTCTTAAAGATATGTATTACTAATAAGTGTAATATTTTCGGGTTCCAATAGCTAAGTTCATATATAATTACGACTTAGTTGGTATTCAACAGTCTATTAATGCAAATGAGCGCCATGCAATGTAAATAGGTCCTCAAGATTGCGCACTTAAATCGCAAACATTTGCCAAGACTGGTACGATGTAGTGATTATACCTCGACTATTTCCGACATGACCGATTAATACCGCTTAGTCTCGTACTGTCCTGTTGGACACTTACTGTTTGCTAATGCCATGGGAACAGTAATTTCTAATATGTATGCAGAAGTATGTAGAAGTATAAGCAAACGAAGACTGCTGAAATGATGTTGGGTTGACATAATTTAAGGGGTAACCATTTGGAAATCTCATATGGAATGTAAGTTACTGGCATATACCTGCAACAAATATGATATTTTTTATAAAAGATTTTTTTATAAGAAATATGTTCACTTATTTGCGTTTAAAAACAATAATATTTTAATCTTTAGGTGTAAATTTTATATTTATATATTGTCTATACGCCGTTAAAAATAGGTACTCAACAATAAGTAAAATGCACTCATATTGAGTATATTCCATGCTTATCATAGCTCCGAATGCATAATTTTCATTTTTGAAAACGACATGTACTCAAAAATGAGTAAAATGAATAAAAAGAGCAGTTGCTTGCCTACATAGGCTGCATTCACTATTCACCTTCAATAAATATTAACACCTGCAACCAAGACTTACTGGGTATCGAACCCAGATCGCCAATTACCGCAGTCCAGTGCATTATCCGTTGTACTACCGGAGCGACGTGAATAAATTATTAATAGAAGTGCGGCGGCCGTAGTTGTTTGGTTGTATGACCACGCCATTGTAGACACCATTGATAATCAAAAGCTTTAAATAAGTGGTAATAATTAAGTTTGATGTATTCCATTGTATTTAGGAAACAAATAAGATTTAATGATGCAATTATAAAAGTTAAGCATTTACTTTGAAAAATTAAATCAATGGTATTTTTATTACATTAGGAGCACGAGATATGTGCATGCTGTGCCTTCCTCTATAATTTAATGACATTTATCCTCGTAAGGTTATATCAGGTTTAGTTATGTTGGAGAAATCATATACTACAGTTAAGGGTGCCACTCCTGCTCATACAGGATTAATGTCAGGGGAGGGAATGGGATAATAATCGGCATGTTCGAAACGTCTTATTTTCCTCTACACGATAGTATGTCATGTATTCCCATAGGATGGATATACGTGGTGGTATAATAATTTGACAGGTGTCGCTTTTTAGTATGCGACCCATAACCTATGTTATAGACGTATTTCCCATAGAGTAATGATACAAATAGAGGAATAAAAATGCTGATTTCCGTGTGTGCATCATTGAAACCACGTGATAGGTGGAAATGCCAATTCATTCATGCGCCAATATTACTCTTGGCAGACCTTGGCGACTTTCAGAACTAAGCGAGATCGAAGTATTATAATATGGTTTTGTGTTTAATTTTGTATTTAAATATCGTTTTTTTACCGAGTGGCACAATTTAAGGGAGTTTTACAGATATATTAAAGTTATTTTTCTTACTTTGTACTTTTGAAATAATTGTGTTACGTTTTTATGTAAAAAAATTACCATAAGCGAAGTTCTTTCAATTGTTATTTTGTATAGTTCAATAAGAAAATATGAACAATAAAACCGGAGAAATATAAAGAGTTTCGTTTTTTCGAGTATTGAACACAAAGAAAATTATATTTTCGTTTCGTTAATGAAGAGGAAATATTTAGCGCAAATTGTTTGAAAATAAGTAAATACCTATATATATGTTACGAAGTTGAATACGGACAGAACGCCTTATCACCAAAAAGAAGAAAGTGCACCAAATTTGGAACTCCTGCAGATGTCTGAACGCCAAATGTGGCAGCGCTAAAACCACGTGATGTTGGTTTTTGTATTTCAATGTTGACACCGCGGCCTTATGACAGTCTGGCATTGAAGGCGCTATCTATTTAATATAACAACTCTGTGGTATTTCCTTCATAACACTTAATGCTAGGTGATTTTTATTACAACTATATCATGTCAATAGCAACCTAATAAAAAACATAATACACATCTAACGAATAACCACTACACCTCATTCCGGTGCCGCAACACAGACATCCCAGCCCATATAAATCTCCTAAACATCTAAATCAATGCCAAACGAGGTACGCAAAAAAAATACACTTCCCCAAAAGAAACCACAAAAAAAATGAATTATGGCATTCTTTCTTCCGACGTGAATCGAACCCCGTGTCACGTGACAGCTTCCACCGGTGATGAATCGCCCCCAGACAGAAGGGGCCGTCGAACGTAGCCCTTTTGTGAATGTGCTTCAAAAAACATTACGGGATGACCTACTGCCATCTGGGGAGCCAGTCGCCTCTACTCTGTTCGTTTCCTCTAAAAGTCGTTTCATTGGGTCCGTGCATTGGAAGCATATTTTCCTTGTGACTTGTCATAGTTAGGTTCTTTTTTGGGGGGATGGGAAGTCGTTCATTTTGGTGTTTTTATTGGGGTTTGGGAAGTTTTTTGGTTGGTTTTTGTGGGGGGAGGGGGGGGGGTTGTCGTAAATTTTAAGTTCTTTGTAGTAAGGGAGTTTGTCATCTGTTTTGCAGGACAGGTGAGTCTGTTATTTGGCGGGAAATTATTATCTCTTTTGAAAGTTGTAATATACCAATGTGTAACTCTATTGTGCCGTTATATCAACCCAATGCATTAATAATAGGAGGTCATATGAACTGAAATGATGACGTTAATGCAGTCGAGGGGCTGCCACTTATTACGCCACGATCCGACGAACCTCGGATCCGTTTCTACAGGATTAAGCTGTTACACGCGTTTCCTCTCTGCCCGTCTTGCGTGTTTGAATTTTTTGGAACGTTAAAATAATTGCAAATTATACTTATGCATTTCTGCGGATGATACGGTGTGGGGGAAATAAGAATTTTTTACTACGCATACTTTATATTTTAATTTTAAATTTAAAAAATATATGAAATTGATTCAAATAAATATCAAATATTTTTTGTAAAAAAAATGAGAACAAAAATAAACGTAGAACATGACTAATCACAGATTAGTTCAAAATTCATTACATCTTTACACTAAGCGAAAGCATAGAATATAGTCAGAACCAACAAACTATTCATGAACACTAGAGAGAAAATTATTCATAAAAACTATAGAAGACACGGGGCTTTGAAGAATGACCGCTCATCTATGACGTACTTCGTTACCATCCAGTCAGCTGTGACGTACTTCCGTTGACACATCCGGTCAGCTAGACTCACTTCTGTTACACATCTAGACAACTAAAACGTACGTCCGTTACAATTCCAGTCAGATATGACGTACTTCTGTTACACACCCGATCACTTGTGTTACACATGCGGTAGGCTATGACGTACTTCCGTTACACAATCTGTCACTTCCGTTAAACATCCGGTCAGCTAAAACGTATTTCTGTTACACATCCGTTCAACCATGACGTATTTCCGTTACACATACAGTCAGATATGATGCACTTATGTTACACATGCGGTAGGATATGACGTACTTCCGTTACACATCCGGTCAGCTAAAACGTACTTCCGTTACACACCCGATCACTTCCGTTACACATCCGCTCAGCTATGACGTACTTCCGTTACACATCCGGTCAGCTAACACGTACTTCTGTTACACATCTGTTCGGCCATGACGTATTTCCGTTACTCATCCAGTCATATATGACGTACATATGTTACACACCCGATCACTTCTGATACACATGCGTTAGGCTATGACGTACTTCCGTTACACACCTGATCACTTCCGTTACACAACCGGTTAAATATGACCCACTTCCGTTTCACATCCGGTCAGCTAAAACGTACTTCCGTTACACATCCGTTCAGCCATGACGTTTTAATTTCCGTTACTCATCCAGTCAGATATGACGTACTTCTGTTACACACCCGATCACTTGTGTTACACATGCGGTAAGCTATGACGTACTTCCGTTATACACCCGGTCACTTCCGCTACACATCCGTTCAGCCATGACGTATTTACGTTACTCATCCAGTCAGATATGACGTACTTCTGTTACACACCCGATCACTTCTGTTGCACATGTAACAAGCTATGGCATACTTCCGTTACGCACCCGGTCACTTCCGTTACACATCCGGTCAGCTATGACGTACTTCCGTTACACATACATCCAATCGTCATGCATTATCTTCCGAAAGAGCTATACAAAGACGTTACACGTCAAAAATATCAAAATCTAGTAAATTAATCATAATATCCTACCCTTGAAAGACATTTCTAATGACCATTGATATATTTTTAACGATTCATAGATAGTATAACAAGTTCGAAATTCATCCAACCATTTACAACTTTTCATTCAACAACTCGTTTAATTTTCCTTCTAAAACCATTTCCTTTTCACTGAGTCGATATAATATTCCACACATGGTTAACTTGATCAGCAAAACAAAAACAACAACAACAAATCAAAGGCCGTTGCCAGATATAAGGGAAAGATAAAGACTCGACGTGACGTCATAAAAATAAAGTGAAAGTCAAAAAGCTACCCCGATAAATAAAACAACTTTCATGATATGAATGGATATATGCGATCAAAATATAGGAAAGTGGCAACATTAACGGATCAGTGGTAGCAGTTGTTTTTAAAAGTTTCTGGAAGTTTCTTGGCGATTCTTTTAAATATTTAATTGGAGAGATAATTAACAGATTGAAAGATAATTTCTTGGGGCTTTTATGATAATTATCTTTCGGTGAATGCCAATTATTAAAGTCTAAATATAGTTTTTGTTATCAGTTTTAAGTGTAGTTTTATAAAGAAAGTATTTTTTTTGTTATCTTTTATGGTGAGGATGGCAATTTTGTTTTCACAATGATAAGACTAGATATAAGTTAATTAAAAGTTCCGAAATTTTAATTTCTTTAATCTGTGCATCTGTAAGTTATATTAATTATTTATGGTTGCCATAGTTTCGAAGTAGAGCTACTTAATGGGCTATTGGCGACGGTTTGGAAACTATCAAGAAGGGAGAATTTGGAATTTTTTTTAATATATTTTGAGTTAAATTAGGGTATTTTTAAAATCGATTCGGGAACAGTGACAATGAATCAAAATTTTCACAACACAAATAGTAGTGATATATCAAACCTTATAACTGACTGAAAACCATCTATGATAATAAATATATAACATCGTATATAAGAAAATAGGCCGCGTCGACCCAACCCATTCCCCCCTCTGGATTTCTACCACTTAGTGGAAATGTTGGAAACTGAATTATTAAAACTAAATTATCCTTACTCCCAAACTTTTGGAACACCTTTTTTAACATTTCTTCTGTTTATAACTTCTTCACGTCGCCCTGGTAGCACAACGGATGGAGCACTTGAATGCGGTGCCTGATCATAGGGGTTCTATTCCCGGTAAGTATTGGTTGTAGTTGTTGATAGTGGTTTATGAAGGCCGTCTATGTAGCCAAGCAACTTATTTTTTTTAATTTTTTTTTACTAATTGTAATCATTTTTGAGTACATCTCTTTTTTAAAAATGAATCATGTATTCAGAGCTCTAACAACTGATAAATCATGAAGTGGAACTAAAACTAAGAAGTTGTAAACATCCAATTAATGTTGCAATACATGGGATTGAAATCGGAAGCATATGCCGTTGGCATACTCTGAGAATATCGTCTTTGAGGTCATCAGTTCGAAGCCAGACTTGGCGTATTTCTTGCATACTAACAATCGGTCTGACATGCGTAGTGTATACACGCGGCATATTAATATTTTTGTATCGGGGTTTAATTATTTTTATCCATTGTACTCATTTTGAAGTACATGTCTTTTTCAAAATTGAAACGTATCCATTCTGAGCCATATTGTGCTTCGAATGTAGTGAAACAAGAGTAAATTGTACTTATTTTTGAGTTAATATCTTTAACAGAGACCTGAAAGTTATTTGCTTTCTGAAAGTCGATACACTTTCCGAAGAGACACGCTGGAAGTTTACACCACAGACGATTTTGTTATCAAGAAGCATTATATGATTTTTTCCCGTCCAAGTTTACACAATCTCGTAAATGTTTTCATTATAAGAATAACTTCCAAAACCTATCAAAACACCTATATTTCGTAAAAAGCATCAATTTTCACTAAACAAAAAACACTATTTTTTTTAAATATTTTAAACAACATTTTCAAGACAAAAAGAATCCACAGAACATAATTTTACTAACTTAAACACGATGATTGATCATCCTATATCGACAGTCTTATTCATTAATCACAGCTAACACAACTCACGAAACATACTCCTACTCATGGCGACGGTTATTAATTCAAGTTTTATATGCAAGGTGTAATTAATTAGTCTATAGCATCATAAGAGTCCATGTTAAGGTTACGAATTTTTTTCCTAATTGTGGATTGGATGTGCGTGCTGGTTCTTTTGTCATCAATTTTGCTGTTCGTACCTTCCACTTCGGAGGAGGCATCGGTCGTAATTGATTATCAATTTTCATAATTAATGATGCTAACACATCATCGAGTATCGACATGCATGAAATGTCCATTATTTTTTTTATGTGATTAGGAAAAACTTGTAAATATATGTACTTGCGTATTGATTATTTGTAATGATCTCTTTCAGAAAAAGCAATGGTCTTTTAATACAGGTTTTTGCTTTTTTAAATACTTTTAAGAGAAAATGGGCGGGAAGTTGGGGGGGGGGGGGGGGTAATTGCAGATTCAAACACCTTTTAATTTTAAGAAAACTTTTTAAAAGTTTTATAGTTTTTTTCAATAATATTTAAAAAGTGCTTGCTTATTTCGATTTTTTTTTTAAATACACTAATAAAAAATAATTTATTATCCTTTTCTACTCGATAAACCTGTTTGATTATTATGTTATTGTAATGGATATCGTCGTCTTAATGCATTAAGCATGTAACTCCAATCCACGGAATCAACAGCCGTAGAGAAGTCTACTTGGCGATGAAATTCAAGCGATTCACGTCTAAATGTGGTATTGTTTCGAAACAAAAAGTGATAAAAAGTACATGAGCATAGACTATAGGGAAGGATTGTTGGTATGTAATTGTGTATTTGAGCTTTAATTCCGTCGCCAAGCATCTTTAATTCAGTCGCCAAGCAGATTTAATTCAGTCGCCAAGCAGATTTAATTCAATCGCCAAGCAGCTTTTATTCCGCTGCCGATCAGCTCAAATTCCGTCGCCAATCAGCTTAAATTCCGTCGCTTACTTTTATTCCGTCGCCAAGCAGCTTTTCTTTCGACGGCAAGCGAATTTAATTCCGTCGCCAAGCAATTTTAATTATTTCGCCAAGCACCTTTTATTCCGTCGTCAAACAGCTTTAATTCAGTTGCCAAGCAGATTTAATTCATTTGCCAAGCAGCTTTAATCCTGTCGCCAAGCAGCTTTTGTTTCGACGCCAAGCGAATTTGTTTCCGTCGCCAAGCAGTTTTAATTATTTCGCCAAGCACATTTTTTTCCGTCACCAAACAGCTTTAATTCAGTCGCCAAGCACATTTTATTCCGTTGCCAAACAGCTTTAATTCAGTCGCCAAGCAAATATAATTCCGTCGCCAAACCGTTTTTCTTTTGACGCCAAGCAACTTTATTGACTACTAAAAAACACATCTAAAACGCAATGCATATCAATTAAAAGTCTAAATTGCATCATAGCATACAATTAAAAAAATATATGTTAAACATATACAAAATAGTATTGTAAACAAACACTTATCGAGTTATCAGGTAGTCTGTTTAAACCTTCGAGCATAATCCAGAGTCAATGGCAATTTAAACTCCTGTGTCCACCCCAAATCTCTGCAATACCCCCACAATACCCATCTAGACCTCCATTCAAGCGCACACCTGCAATTAATGCTCGCATCTGCGCTCCATTGGAGCTCCATTATCAATTCGAGCTCCATTATCAAATCTAGCAAACAACCCTGCGATAGCCGCGTCTCTAAAACGGCCGCTTGTTCGGTCAACAGGCCGCTTTAATTAATGCTGACTGCTCTCACAGTCAGGGACTGCGATTTGAATGGATGTCAGCAGATATGGAAATGGCCCGGATGATAGGATTAATCGCCATTGTGCAAAAATGGGCAAGCAGGATCTGTTTCAGAGGCAGGATTGTTCATTTAGAGGGTTTATTTTAAAAAGCCCTGAATCGGGAATAAGTTTATTAATGTTTAATTGACGTGATGTTCGTTTGTAAATTGGTGAATGCTTGTGATGTTCGTTTGTAAATTGGTGAATGCTTGTTGATGTTTAATGGATGGGATGTTCTTTTGTGAATTGTTTTATTGGGTAGTTGCATTAAAGTACGAGGTTTTATATTAGCCGAGTTGGCACCCGCGCTCAGATTATTGTGTAAATAAGTGCAATCCCAAGGATAGTAAAGACTATATATAGAAGGTGCGCTCGTTTTTCGCTTTTTGAAAGTGGGCAAGGAAAGGCAACTAAATGACGTCATTTTAGCTCCGCCTTACTTTTGACATAATTTTAGCTCCGCCTTACTATCGGTTTTTGATCATTTGGGTAACAACTGGTGATTTAATTTTTAATTAGCAAAATAATGTAAATATCTGTAAATAATTGTGTTCAGGTAACTTCACTACTAATCCGTCCTTATTTGGTATGTCCCCGTATTTTACTTGATTGAAATTGCAACTCATTTAATATTTCCAATACAAATGGATTGACCGGATAGTTCCGACCAATATTTTACTCTTTCCAAATTTATGGACATGCTCTCGTGGCAGCTAACATTAATTTAATACGCTTAATTTATTAAGCAACTCTTTTGCAATTTTTCCATACTAAATGCAATCCTTAAAATATAATTTAAACTTATAAAATGCAGTAAAAGTAACTAAATAAAGTTAGCTTATCACTTTTTAATAGTTCACAAAAAAAAACGAATAGATGGCAGCACCATCAAACAACGCGCCCCTATCTAGTTCAGCCTTGCCATTGGTTCAAACGAGAGCATTAGACACGCCCACAGAAGGCGAAATAGGCGTCACTACACTATGACGTCAAATAGTTGCTCTCTCCGCCTTCCGTCAGGCAGCGCGAGTAAGAGCACACCTTATATATATATATATATATATATATATATATATAACACTGGAGATCCACGGACGATATCAATACTTCAGAAATAATTATTTTATAATTCGAAAATCAATCATTTACATTTCTAAAAAAACAACAATGTATTAACATATTTATTTGCGGATTTTACGTTAGATAATTTAAATAAAAAAAATATTCTAAATTCAGAATATTAGTAGTACATACACATTTAAAACTAAATGCTTTAGATTAATTTTGAAATCAATATTATCGTAGCACTTTTATTTTTAATACACGATATAAATTTAATTTATTCTTATAATATTTATAAATTCAATGTATATTTATTCAAAATGGTGTAGTTTATAGAATTTTTAAATAGTTTCATAAAAATTACGAGATTTAAATTTAAATAGTGCAATAAATAAATATGTACATAGTAATTTTCGTAATGAAATTCAATTTAAAATTTCGATGCATCTGCAAATATTTTCAGAAATTAAGAACATCAAAGCATCAAATAATTAACAAAAATCTATTGACATTGAAAATACGTGTAGATTATTAATATAAAATATACCTAAAACTGGGAAAATATAATGAATTTTCTTAAAAGAATTAATTTATCAGAATTTTTATTATTTTGTTGCCATACCGAAATTTACCTACCAAATAAAACTTAACATTTCAAAACCCTAAAAAACTTTATTGGCTCTACTTTTAAAAGATATTTTAGAAAATGGAGAAGTCTACAACCAGAATAAATAAGTTTTTCTTAAAATTCAGAAGAATATAACTTGAATACTTTTCGGGCTTTCTATAGTTAAAGTAAACATCATTAAACACATTTCTTTGAGTGTGTATACCTTTGAAATCCGCTTGCGTTTAATATAAATGAACTGGATGTTTACTAAGTTTGTTTGCGCTGCGTTGCTTAGTAAAATACGTTTGAATAATTACATCTTCCTCGTAACATCCTGATTGCTTTCTGAGCGGAGTTTATTAATATTTATCGAAATAAATTGGTTTTGCGCGGTGTTGCGGATGTATTAGTTCCCTTCCCACACATAATTTTCTAATTATTCGTCTCGGAGAATTTTGTAAAGAGATAAAATTTAGTTGTAAAAATCCCAGCGGATGTGTAAATGCATGGGTGACCTTTTAAGATAAAATGTTATTTGATTTTCAGTACTTCATACGGCTTAAAATAGATTTCAGGAAATGTGAGAATAAATAAAAATTTAAATTAATAATTACCATACTTCAGTTATTTTGAGAAATTCTAAAATCGTATAGAAATAACTAAATAACTATTAGCTTTAACTCTTACGATATAAAAAAAGGAGCCCCAGTTGCTCAGTTGGTAAGGCGTTCAGCTACTAATTAGAGGATTGGTGGTTCGAATACATGAAATTGACTTGACATAGAAAAGTAAAAAAGTAGTGATCTTGCGATCGGAGGGTTGCCAGCTTCACTACAAAAATACTTGAAAGTCGCCCAGAATATCCAACAAATTATACTGGCGTGTATACGGGACTGGAGCACGATAAATCTGATCGGGGTCCAAAGTCCCGACGTCTATTGAAGGCGTTGGGGAGGGTTGCCAGCTTCACTACAAAAATACTAGAAAGTCGCCCAGAATATCCAACAAATTATACTGGCGTGTATACGGGACTGGAGCACGATAAATCTGATCGGGGTCCAAAGTCCCCACTTCTATTGAAGGCGTTGGGTGCCAGTTCAGGTGTTTCCTCGTCATCTGACCATGGTTCTAAAATAACGAGGTGCATGTATGAATGTGTGTGTGAATGTGTATGTGTTTCCGGGTCCTTCCTTCGAGATTGACCCCGAACCGTCGCCAATAGCCCACTGTGCAGCTCTAGTGCGACATTAATTAACAAACCAACCAACCAATATTAGTTTGGTTTATTTGGTTTGGTTTGGTTTGGTTAATTAACGCCGCACTAGAGCTGGACAGTGGGCTATTGGTGACGGTTCGGGGTCTATCTCGAAGGAAAGGCCAATCAATCGTCCTGAAAGAAGTATCGGTCGTACTGTAAGAAGTATCGGTCGTACTGTAAGAAGTATCAATCGTTCTGAAAGAAGTATAAGTCGCCCTGAAAGAAGTATCGGTCGTCCTGAAAAAGTATCAGTCGTACTGTAAGAAGTATCAGTCGTCCTGTAAGAAGTATCGGTCGTCTTGAAAGAAGTATCAGTCGTACTGTAAGAAGTATCAGTCATCCTGTAAGAAGTATCGGTCGTACTGTAAGAAGTATCAGTCGTCTTGAAAGAGGTATCAGTCGTCCTGAAAGAAGTATCAGTCGTACTGGAAGAAGTATCAGTCGTCCCGAAAGAAGTATCAATCGTCCTGAAAGAAGTATCAGTCGTCCTGAATGAAGTATCGGTCGTCCTGAAAGAAGGAAGACAAACCCTCTACATATATATTATCGTAAAACTGAGCCCTTCAGGAAGGACATTTTACGTTATACCATTACTCTTCCAACATAAATTATAACATTACATCCACAACTACTTAAACCAAACATTTCCCATAACCAATTCCACCGCCACAACCTCCCTCGGTTGACATCTGATTTACGCCAATTTGAAATTCTTCGCCAAGCGCATTATGTGCAACTGCACTTTGAGAGCTCCGCTGAGCGATGCCCGGCCAGTAATAAGGGCATTAGGGGGCAATTTGATGCCCCTTTCGGAAGGGGCGACCCGTCCATAATGAGGTCACTTTCTGAGATCCTATCGCATCTGCAAGACGCAATTCAATTACCAGAGATTACGGGCAGCAAATCACGGTTGAGGTTTGGCGCAGTTTCTGTTGCTTGAACAATGGTCGTGTTTAAAGGGGGAATGTGGGTCGGATTGAATTGTTGGGATTCTAGGTTTGGTTATTGGGGAGGTGGATTAATGCTTTTGTGGGTTTGACTTAAAGTGGGATGCTGCAGTAGAGATTTAAGGTGAAAATTGTTAGATTCAGTCTCCTAACTTCATTTTACTCGTTTGCCTCATTCCCTGCGAAATAAGTTTCGATGGCACGTTCCATAATCAACAAGATAATGTGTGTATCGTCATGCCGATACACTGTGCGTGTACGTTGAGCACTTTTTACTTTAGACGTGAATACGTCTATAAATTCGTTTTCGGGGCACCTCTCCTCACGGAGCCGTATACTAAAGAACGACCCCTATCAAATTCTTATAACTGTTAGTGGACTTATCCTTTGGTGATAAATAATATACCATCGTGTAGAGAAAATTTAGACGTTTTGAACAGGCCGATTGTTAACTCATTCCCCTAGCTGCCATATGTACCGCATGGGGTGGGGAAGCGTGAGTATAATCGTTAACTGCAGTATACGATTCCGCTGACATAACTCCTTGTAGAATAATCCTATGGGTAAAAATGACATACCATCGTGTAAATGAGGGTGAGTTCGCCTACCAGGCCGATTATTAACCCACTCCACCCTCTGACCTTTATACTGCATGATGGGGAATGCAGCCATTGGCATCACTATGCGCTTCCGTCCTAATGACTTCACGGGACATCGGCTTATGAGGATAAATGATCCACCATTGTGTTGAGGAAGGTAAGTCGTGGCATTCACGTTGGACATTTATCCACTCGCCTATATTTCCTTTGTACCACATGGAGCCCAAGATATTAATGAACCAAACCATACGATACAGTGTGGCCTGTACCTAGCCATTTTTTTGTCCGATGGACATAACACGAGTTTTATTCGTGGTTACCAGCAGTGTGAACTCGATGTTGCGTGTGAATGGGTGAACTGCTGTCTATATAAATACAGCCTTTTGAAATTAGAAATGAATATTGTGTTAAATACTAAATAACATCTTGTCTATAAAGATCGGCTTATTAAGTATTATTTCAAAACAAATTAATTCAAATTAATAAGTCATAAATTCTTATTTAATTTTTAAAATCTTCATTTCAACCCTAAACTTCAAACTCATCATTCGTTGTGTATAGAGGGCATTTTAATTATATCGTGTGGTCCGAATGCACTCCCGTTGGTAATGGTGTGAAAGTTTGCGTATGGGATTTTCATTTCAACTGCTGCCTTCGTCATCCGAATATTGTTAGAAATTCCGAAGAAGTTCTCCCGGGTCTTTACTTAGAGATAGGTCCCGAACCGTCTTCAATAGTCAATTATGTAGCTCTAGTGAAACGATAAATACTTATTTAATAATTTTAAATTCGACTAACATGTCCGTGCGAAAATGGACCGCCCCCCCCCCCCCCTACACACACACTCATTCATCGTAAGGGCGGAATATATTAGAGAATATTTTATGGGCAAAAAATCAGAAAAGTTTAACGGTTTTCTCTAAGATGACGGGATTATCAACGGCATTTTTTTAAAAGTTAAAATGCATTATTTTAAACCCTTTTTAAAAATCAACCATTGATATTTATGAAACGAAAGTACGATTCTCACTGGTCCATGAAATTATCTTTCTTTTGAAACCCCATGTGTTAAGATTCATTGCGTGTAAGGGGCGTAAAAGGGGTTTTTACTACAGAAATAATATATATCATAACGTTTTATAATTGACAAATATATACTTTTATATTACAAAACAATAATTATATTGTAGCATCTGTGAATTAAATTGTAATAACATTGTTAATGCTTAATACACAGAATGATCACTTGTTTATAACTATGAGGGAAAAAATGGAAATTGTAATTTTATGTTGAAACAGTAACAAAATGTCATGCATTCCAAATTAACCTTATTTTTAAAAAAAATATTTTTTAAATATTTTTTTTAATATTTTTTAAATATTTTTTAATTATTTTTTTAATATTTTTTAAAATATTTTTTTTTAATTTTTTTAAAAATATTTATTAAAATATTTGTTTAAATATTTATTAAAATAATTGTTTAAATATTTATTAAAATATTTGTTTTTTTATTTATTAAAATATTTGTTTAAATATTTATAAAATATTTGTTTAAATATTTTTTTAAATATATAAAACCATTTTATAAATAAATCTTCTTTTAATATATGAAATAATAATGTAATTTTCTGATTATTAAATTATTTTCAGCGCATCTAAACTTAAATTTTTTTCTTAAGTACAAGAATCGAGTTTTTCAACTCGAATGATTGACCAGAATCGATTCATATAAAATCGCAATTATGTCATTGGGCGAAAGAAACTCGATTTATCTTGAGAAGAAATCTGAGAAACTTAGTAGCAGCGTAGGGGATTTATATGGACTGGTAACAAGCGGGGCCTTGTAGACTAAGTACTTGTGTCAAATCAATTAATGTAACTGTCAACCTGCGAAATGGCTTTCCTGTGTTTAGCAGCTTACTGATTTGGAAAGAATGTCGAGTGGGCTTACGTTGGCAATAAATGCAGTTTTTTTTTTGTTGTAATTAATTACAAATATATGCCTGGTTAATACTATTTAATGTTATTTCAAATAGCATTACTTGTTAAAAGTTTGTAAATAATTTTATGATATTGGAGAAAATCTAATGGTAATTGAGGGGTTTGCTGTAAAAAGGAGGTAGCTCCAATTATTCAAGTTTGCAGAAAGCCGTAAAACAGGTTTGGAAATTCAAAATTCCAAGTTGTGTGAATATATTCTTTTTGGTCAATCTTCTTAATTATCCCTACATATTATGACAGTATTTTCGCCAAAAAAATAGCTTCCAGATGACGTGGCACATGTTGGAGCTACCTCTTTCTTCCAACCAATTAGATGCTCTGTCTACCTCTATGAAAAATATTTCACAAAAACAAAATACTATTTATTATAATATTATTTTTTTAAAAGGAAACTTTAATTCCAAATATAGCATATAACTCGGCTTTAAAAACAGAAAATTACATTTTTAATCATCACACTCCCCCTCTGTAACGTCCGGCTCATCTGTTGCGTTGTCATCTATTGAGTAACGCGAGAACTAACGATTGGAGCTACACTTACTGGCACCAAATAGAGGAATAAAAATGCTGATTTACGTGTGTCCATCATTGAAACCACGTGATATGAGGAAATGCCAATTCATTCATGCGCCAATATTACTTGGCAGGCCTTGGCGACTTTCAGAACTAAACGAGATTGAAGTATTGTAACATGGTTTTGTGTTTAATTTTGTATTTAAATATTGTTTTTTTTTTTGAACGAGTGGCACAATTTAAAGGAGATTAACAGATATATTAAGGATATTTTTCTTAGTTTGTAGTTTTGAAATAATTGCATTACGTTTTTATGTAAAAAATTTACCATAAACGAAGTTCTTTCAATTGTTATTTTGTATAGTTAAATAAGAAAATATGAACAATAAAACCGGAGAAATATAAAGAGTTTCGCTTCTTCGAGTATTGAACACAAAGAAAAATATATTTTCGTTTCGTTAATGAAGAGGAAATATTTAGCGCATATTGTTTGAAAATAAGTAAATACGTAATATATGTTAATAAGTTGAATACGGACAGAACTCCTTATCACCAAAAAAGAAGAAAGTGCGCCAAATTTGGAACTCCTGCAGATGTCTGAACACTAAATGTGGCAGCGCTGTAACCACGTGATGTGAGTCTTTCTTTTCAATGTTGACACCGCGGCCTTATGAGAGTCTGGTATTGAAGGTGCTCTCTATTTAATATTACTACTCTCTGGTTTTATGTTGATGAATTTCACACATCAGGCAGTATAAATCTGTTAAGAGTTAACTACTTTCAAGCAATACATTTAAAAAAATATAATATTTACCAAAATATTTATTTAAATTTCATGTAAAAAAATTAAATACTTCTACAGTTAAATTGAGCTAAATAAAATTAGTATTGTGTTTTTCCTTAATTTTTTTTATATATTTATGAAACAGTAAAATTAAATCCTAAATATAAAATAAATACTAATTTATCTTCATAACATTTATATATTCTAATTTTCAAATAACATAATTAGTTTTGAATAATGTTATTTCAATGTATACATACAGTAATTAATATTTTTTACTTTTTGGAATTCCATTGAGATATTGAACTAATTGAACTACTACTACTCCGTTACTAGATGACTTATAAACTTATTTTATAATTGTTATTTTTACCTGTTATTTTAATATGTTCTTAAAAATAAACCATAAAAATATGTTCTTAATCCTTTGCACTATTTCTACGGAACAGTTATTCATTCTTATGTTATTTACCCGAGAAATTGTTATGCTTATAGAAAAAAAACAGAATCTGTTTTGGATCTGCATAAAACGAGTTGATAAAAAATATTTATGTTTTTTAAACACAAGGCATGATGTTCTCATTTATTTTAAAGAACAGAGAACGAAAAGAACGAGTCGTTATGTTGTCATACGGAGCCAACGGAGTGCAAAGAGTTAAAATTCAAAAATGCGATTCGTTAACTTGTTTTTATCACAAAATATGTAATATAGAACCATTTTAATAATCTAAGAGAACAAAAAAAAATGAAATAATGGAGAAAGACACCAAACGTCGGAAACGTTCTCGAAGCGAGTTAATAACACTCCAAAAACCAAACCAAATAACGCTCCTTCAATTCCCAAGACTCTTAAACTTTTAACACTTCCCCCTTCAATATTAAAGACCCTTCCAGACATCAGTATTTCAATCCGAATCAATGTCCTGACATTCAGAACCCCCCCCCGGAGTAGCTTAAACAACAGAACAATATTCCGAGACTATCGACCTTGCTTTGAACTCTCCCTTCCCCCCCCCACCTAAATGGAATAGGAGGCCATTCCTGAAACTGAGGAGTTCCATTTTCCCTACTTTTTCTTCTTTTTTCCCTACTTGTTCTTCCTTTTTCCCCTTCTAACTCGACTCCCATTTTTCTTGGGTTTGAGTGGCGGCCACTTTCCCACTCCTGGTAGCATTTTCTGCGAGAGCTGTGAGGAGAAGGGTGCGATTAGTATCATTCTTTCACGTCAGAAAGGGTGATGAAAAGGGTGAGTTTACGGTGGATAGTGGAAGTGGGCGAATATGCGATAAGGTTGATTGACATAAATGTAATCCAATAATTAAGACTAATTGACTTTCTATATTTCAGATTTTAATTAATTTAAGCATCAGAATTATTTAAAATTGTCGAAATGACGAGTTTATGCTAGGCTAACTTTTTAGTGCAGATTAATTCGAATATATATTGATTCATTTTAATTTGAGTGAAGGACAATTTTTCACTCTTGGTAGCATTTTCTGCTAGAGCTGTGAGGAGAAGGGTGTGATTAGTATCATTCTATCACGTCAGAAAGGGTGATGAAAAGGGTGAGTTTACGGTGGATAGTGGAAGTGGGCGAATATGCGATAAGGTTGATTGACATAAATGTAATCCAATAATTAACACTAATTGACTTTCTATATTTCAGATTTTAATTAATTTAAGCATCAGAATTATTTAAAATTGTCGAAATGACGAGTTTATGCTAGGCTAACTTTTTAGTGCAGATTAATTCGAATATATATTGATTCATTTTAATTTGAGTGAAGGACAATTTTTCACTCTTGGTAGCATTTTCTGCTAGAGCTGTGAGGAGAAGGGTGTGATTAGTATAATTCTATCACGTCAGAAAGGGTGATGAAAAGGGTGAGTTTACGGTGGATAGTGGAAGTGGGTGAATATACGATAAGGTGGATTGACATGAATGTAATTCAATAATTAATAATAATTGAATTTCTTTATTTTAGTATTTAATTAATTAAGTATCAGAATTAGTAAAAACTCGTACTTGTTAGAAAGTTGAGTTTTTGCTTGGAGACCGTTTCAATGTAGATTAAATCGAATAAACTTTAATAACGAATATCAAATAACTCGTTTTAATTTGAGTGGTGAACACTTTTCCACTCTTGGTAGCATTTTCTACGAGAGCTGTGAGGAGAAGGTTGTGATTAGTATAATTCTTTCACGTCAGAAAGGGTGAGTTTATGGTGGATAGTGAAAGTGGATGAATATACGATAAGGTGGAATGACATGAATATAATTCAAAAATTAATACTAAATGACTTTCTATATTTCAGTATTTAATTAATTTAATTATCAGAATTATATTAAACTTGTCGAAATGATGAGTTTATGCTAGGAGAAAGTTTTAGTGCATATTAATTCCTCCAACATATATTGATAACGAAGACATATATTGATTCATTTTAATTTGGATGGAGTACACTTTTCCACTATTGGTAGCATAGTCTGATAGAGCTATAGATAGATATATAGATATATAAAGGGTTTGATTAGTATAATTATTTCTTGTCAGAAAGGGTGAGTTTATAGTGGATAGTGGAAGTGGGTGAATATAGGATAAGGTAGATTGAAATGAATATAATTCAATAATTAATACTAATTGACTTTCAATATTTTAGTGTTTAATTAGTTTAAGTATCAGAATTAGTTAAATCTCATACTTGTTAAAATGTTCAGATTTTGCTTGGATAATGTTTTAGTAGATTAAATCAAATAAACTTTGATAACGATAATGTCTTGACTCATTTTAATTTGAGTGGCGGATACTTTTCCACTCTTGGTAACATTTTCTACGAGAGCTGTGAGGAGAAGGGTGTGATTAGTATCATTATTTCACGTCAGAAAGGATGAGGAAAAAGGGTAAGTTTATGGTGGATATGGAAAAAGGGTGAATATACGATAAGGTGGAATGACCTGAATGTAATTCAATAATGAAAACTACATGATTTTATATATTGTAATGTTAATTAATTTAAGTATCTGGATTAGTTAAAACTAATCAGAAAGTTGAGTTTCTGCTTTAAGAACATTTTAGTGTAGATTAAATCGAATATAATTTGATAACAAATATGTATTGACTCATTTTAATTTGAGTGGCGGCCACTTTTCGACTTTTGGTAGCATTTTCTGCGAGAGCTGTGAGGAGAAGGGTGTGATTAGTATCATTCTTTCACGTCAGAAAGGATGAAGAAAAGGGTGAGTTTACAGTGGATAGAGGAAGTGGGTGAATATGCGATAAGGTGGAATGACCTGAATGTAATTCAATAATGAAAACTAATTGAATTTCTATATTGTAATGTTAATTAATCTGGATTAGTTAAAACTAATCAGAAAGTTGAGTTTCTGCTTTAAGAACATTTTAGTGTAGATTAAATCGAATATAATTTGATAACAAATATGGTATTGACTCATTTTAATTTTAGTGGAGGACACTTTTACACACTTGTTAGCATTTTCTACGAGAGCTGTGAGGAGAAGGGTGTGATTATTATCATTCATTCTCATCGAAGAGGGTGAGTTTATGGTGGATAGTGGAAGTGGGTGAATAAACGATAAGGTGTATTGTCATGAATGTAATTTAATAATTAATACTAAATAAATGTATATATTTAAGTGTTTAATTAATTTAAGTATCTGAATTAGTTAAAATCCATCAGAATGTTGAGTTTATGCTTGGAACACGTTTTAGTGTAGATTGAATCGAATATAATTTGATAACAAATATGTATTGACTCATTTTAATTTGAGTGGCGGCCACTTTTCGACTTTTGGTAGCATTTTCTGCGAGAGCTGTGAGGAGAAGGGTGTGATTAGTATCATTCTTTCACGTCAGAAAGGATGAAGAAAAGGGTGAGTTTACAGTGGATAGAGGAAGTGGGTGAATATGCGATAAGGTGGAATGACCTGAATGTAATTCAATAATGAAAACTAATTGAATTTCTATATTGTAATGTTAATTAATCTGGATTAGTTAAAACTAATCAGAAAGTTGAGTTTCTGCTTTAAGAACATTTTAGTGTAGATTAAATCGAATATAATTTGATAACAAATATGTATTGACTCATTTTAATTTGAGTGGAGGACACTTTTACACACTTGTTAGCATTTTCTACGAGAGCTGTGAGGAGAAGGGTGTGATTATTATCATTCATTCTCATCGAAGAGGGTGAGTTTATGGTGGATAGTGGAAGTGGGTGAATAAACGATAAGGTGTATTGTCATGAATGTAATTTAATAATTAATACTAAATAAATGTATATATTTAAGTGTTTAATTAATTTAAGTATCTGAATTAGTTAAAATCCATCAGAATGTTGAGTTTATGCTTGGAACACGTTTTAGTGTAGATTGAATCGAATATAATTTGATAACAAATATGTATTGACTCATTTTAATTTGAGTGGCGGCCACTTTTCGACTCTTGGTAGCATTTTCTGCGAGAGTTGTGAGGAGAAGGGTGCGATTAGTGCTATTCTTTCACGTCAGAAAGGCGAGTTTAAGGTGGATAGGAGAATTGGATGAATATTGGAATGAGGTTGTTTGATTTAAAAGGATATATAAATATTAAGTAAGTTTTATTTGACTAGATGGTATGTGTAAGATTATAAATGTATTTTAAGTTGGTGTAGAACTATATGAATATAATTTGATATGCCAATTGATTTGATATATTTTACTGTTTTATAATCTGAAATAACTGAATGAGTTACAACACGTAAAAAAAAGATAAAGTTATGGAATAAAAAGGCTAAGGTTTTCATAAATAGTGGGAAAATTGATGAATGTAGTTAGGTGAAGTTTTAAAATTTTGTAATTTGAAAATTAATATTATATATTATTATAATTTGTGGAAGTAAAGAATTTGATCAGAACATAACTGTAGGATATTTTATATAGACATGACGGTACCATTTTAAAGAATTTAAAGAAATCATTGCGAACTGTGTGACTAACCTCATGTTATACTTGGTTGAAATTGTGTTGTTTAAATATTAATATTTAAAAAAATAATTATGGCTCAAATGGTTTTTTTATTATTATGTTTTTCTCCACCTACAAATTGCAGATAAAACATTGTTTGACAAAGCAAACCATGGATGATGATATACTGCTTCCTTAACTTAATGTTCGTCAAACAGGGTGGTCACTTTAAAAGTAAAAATGAGTTTTATTAGAACAGCGAAATCGTAATTATCTAATGTATTTCCAAATCGTTTCTTTTAAAAACAAACTTGCTGAAAAAATCGTTTCCTCAAATATTTATTGTGCAATTTATTTTACTCACTGTCATAAATACATTTTCTTTTGACTCTTAGATCAAAAATGAGATTGCTTACAATGTTAAAGTACCTAAAGTTAGGATCCCGAACCGCCAAGCGGAAAGATTGATTGCAGCAAAAAAAAAAGAAAGAAAAACTTTTAAGTTTAAACTCAATTGAGAATTTTTGTAGGCTACCCACGTAAACGAGTATATCTATTTGACGTAGTGTTAAAGTTCTGTATAAATAAATAAAATAATTTTAACAAAGAAGCTGAAAATTCCTCTTAAAGTTTAGTGTAATTTATTCTTAAAAAATTAGACATATCTTTTCACTTTTATGGTGGATAAAAAATAGTTTCAAAAAAACAAAACATGATTGAAATAATTCATAAAAACAATACTTAGAACCATCAGTAGTGTATCAACTATGAATTGTGAAATTGTCTTTATTTATATTGATTGGTAGAGCTATAATTGTTATTTTGTAGTTAATAAAATTAGATGAATATATGGTTTTTAATATAAAATAATACCAATACTAATGATACCAAAGTATATGTTTTTGAGTTTTGGGGTAGAACTCGTTTGAATAAGGGTTATACTTTTAAGTTATTCATTAAATTAATAAAGTTTGAAAAGGAAACGCAATTAATAGTATTATCAGAAATTTGATCCAATCACAGGTTGAGATATTTGATAGTGTTTTTTTTTAAAAGAGGGACAGTGTTTTTAAAGTATAATTAAGTAAATAAAATTTAAAAGCTAATTGTTATTACGGATTTTGTTATTTAATAAAATAATTTACTATATTTTTTTAGGATTTCTTTTTTAAATTAACCCCATGTAGAAAAAAAATTCCAGCTCAAAATACACCCTTTGATATTTCAATTACAGCTACCCCCTCAAATACATTAACCATTCCATCCCAAACTCTCAACCGTAATGCTAATAAAATTATGCAAATCGCCCCCCAAAAGGAATTTTTTTCTTATAAATTATTATTATTATTATTACTACTTCCTTCAATCTCGTATCTCCCTCATAAATATTTCCATATCAATTTAGCGTATCCCATTTTCTTTTATGCTACGTGTTTGAGAGTACCATTCATCGTGTTCCAGGGTATATAGATATGGGCGAATCAAGTGGTCAAGTGGCGCAAGTTCGAAACTATAGTCTCGAGATAGGAGCGTTCCAAATGTATATATCCCATTGGTAGTAACGTTAATTGGAATGACATACAACTAATTTATGGGTAACCAATAGAACTTGGACTCACAGTATTCAGCGAAATGATAGATATGTATGTGTAGTCATAGAAAATGACGTCATTCCATTTCCGTATTTTTGTGACTTACACCTCTAGGTATGTCCATGTAAAACTCGTGTTCGAGAGTAGCCAACCAAGAATCAACTTTACCGGGTTGGAGGCTATGTAAATGAGCGTACCGTGGTACTCCTTTTCAATGGAGGACGCTACCAGAAACAGGAAAAACCGGAGCTTAAAAACTTCTCCCGGATGAGTGTTCCCCGGAATTAGAATAATGAATTATTCATTCATCCTAACTGTAACGGGAGGGGGGGGAGGACTGTCGAGTACAACGGGAAGTATTTCGTTCTATTGTTCGAAAATAATGAGATCTGTCTTTAAAAAATGTTCTTTACTTTCTTTGTATTTTTTTTTTGGTAACCGTTTTTAGGGGGGTGGACTTTATTTGTGTTGCAGGTAAATGGGTGCTAACGTCTTGGAAAGGTAGTGCTTAGTATTTATTTTTTAAGAAGGATTAAAGTGTTCTGTTAGACTAAACGAGTGTTATATGAAACTTCGGCAGGTGTTTTGTTTGATTTCTTCAACGGCTTGTCGGTAGTTTTTGTGTAACAAAATGCTTTCTGCTGATTTTAAAATTGGTTTTCTCTCCAAAAAAATTACAATGCGATGTAGTTGTTAAGGTGCTATTATGAAAAGTAAAATCGTAAAGACATGCGCAAATGTAATTGTTACCCTCTGAAAAACGAGAAAAATATCAAAATTTTAAATTTTTTTCACAGCAAGGTTTGGTTTGGTTAAATAACGTTGCACTAGAGCTGCACAGTGGGCAATTGGCGACGGTTTGGGACCTATATCGAAGGAAAGACCCGGGAACGATGCCTCGTATTTTTGAACCATTGACAGATGACGAGGACAACACCTGAGCTGGCACCCAACGCTTTCAATAGACGTCGGGACTTTGGACCCCGATCAGATGTATCGTGCACCAGTCCCGTATACACGCCGTTAATTTTTTGTGGATGTTCTGGACGGCAGTCTAGTATTTTGGTAGCGAAGTTGGCAACCCTCCGATCGTAATATCACTACTTTTTACTATTATTTAGTCTAGTCCGCGCAAAGGCTCGAACCGGGGACCCTTTGGATTCCCAGCTGACGCACCAATCCACTCGGCCACGGAGGACTTTTTTTTCACAACACAAGAGTTTAGTTAATATTTCCACAAAAAAAAATACTTTTTGATTTTTTTTAAAGCTGAACAAGGTATCATATATATAAATTTAAATTATTAAACAAAGTATATAATTTAAATTTAACTAACATGTTAATGCGATAATTTTCGAATGAACACGGTCTCCGGTCTGTCGTAGATGGCGGCTATATCAACGGCTTGTTTAAAAAAAACCCAATAAAATAAGATATTTTAAACGCATTAAAAAAACGTTGATATTTATGAGATGAAAGTAGGATTCGTCACTGCGCCTGGACATTATCTTTCTTTTGAAACCTCAATGTGTTAAGATTTGTTGCGTCTAAGGGACGTAAAAGAGATATTTACTACATAAATATTATATATGATTCTGACTTATTTATCTGCTTAATGACTACGAAACTGACACAAATATAATCAGCATAGCCAAATATCATCCAGTAACGATTGAAATAAAACGTCCCTTCAACAGGTTATAGAAATAGTTATTGGTCGTCAATAAAAACCACTCTTACAGAAAGAAGTATACCTGATCCCAACTTCCATATTTATAATCTTTATTTCCAGATTTTACGCGCATATCAAGTTGTAGTTTAACGCTTTGCACTCGTAAGGCGCCTCTCAGGCACCAATATAACGACCAGTTATTTTGCTTCCCTATTCATTAAAATAAACGAGAACGGCAGGATATTGTGTTTAGAACATCAATCTTTTTTGCAACTTGTTCTCTTGCAAATACAAAACAGATTAGGATTTTTTTCCCCTTTATGATTATAAAAAAAATCTGTGGAAAATAAAGTAAATAGGAGTAACTGTTCCATAGCAAGAACACAAATCGCAAAGTGTTTGCGGAGTGCAAAGTGTTAAAATATTATTATTGTAGTACACCCACTCCCTGACGTTCTCGCTATTGTAGCATTCGTAAAATTGTTTTCATACTTCGAAAGTTTAAATATTTTTCCTAGTATGCGTACACTTGTATATTTTTACCGAAATTTTATTTCATTAAAATATCTTGCATTTGATTGCGAGGTTTCTGTAGGAGACCAATCCTATATTGTTTTTAACCTTCTGACGCTAATGAACGTGACGACACGTCCGAATATCATCATTTTTTACAAAAATGCATCCAACTCATAAAATCATGTTTCGTCAAAACATGTTTCATCAAAAATAATTATGTTTCAAGTTATACAATAAATATTAGATTAAAAAAAATATTGTAAAATTAAGTATTTTTATCAGTTAAAAAACTGGATGCACTGATGGAAAAACTGGAGATCTCTGGACGGGATATCATGTCTATGAACGTCAGAGGGTTAAAAAAATATAGGGATTGATCTTCTACAAAAACCTCGCAATCAAATGTAAGATATTTAAGCTGTTACGGCGGACTCCACGGAAGCAAGGTCTGGCCTCATGCGTACACTGTAAAAAAAGGTAATTAAGAATAAGTACATATACGTACTCGTTTTTTTTAGTACAATTGCATCGTAAGTGAGCGACGACGTACTCAAATTTAAGTATCCGTTCTTTCGCAAAAATGAGGAGTGTGATTTAATATTGCTAATATCAGCTTTTGTTCAAGCCATCTTAACGAAGCGACCTGACATATTTATAATAGTTGCTCCGCATATGGTTTTCCACATAATTTGATGCCGATTGCTTAATTGCTTAATTGGAACCTCAGTTATTACAGCTCAATTATCTTACATCCCATTTATTGGCACATCTTTTTAACATGACTAATGTTTATAACTTCTTTACGTCGTCCTGGTAGATTAACGGATACGACTCTGGACAGCGGTGCGCAGATCTGGGTTCAATTCGCGGTATGTCTTGGTTGTAATTGTCGATATTTATTGAAAGTAATTTATGAAGGCAGGCTATTTAGGCTAGTATCTACAACTTTTATTAATTTTTACTCGTTTTTAAATATATATTGTTGTTTTTTTCAAAAATGGGAATTTATGTATTCGGAACTATATAAACATCGAATGTAATAAAAAATGAGTACATTTTACTTATTTTTGAATTCTTATTATTAGCAATGTGATTTGCTTTATCCCATGGTTTTATGACATGGTTTCATGGTACTCATTATGGTTTAATATCCTATCGAACGACTCATAATTTATGTCAATCATGCTATTTGTCGCGCAGTTATAGTGTTGGAATTGTATCCTTAATACGGGTAATCTGGTATTTTGTTCGTATACCATATGTGGCTCTTTTGGCTGTTTTTTAAAAAAAATTTACGTCTAATACATTTGGAAGTATTATCTCACACAGACTCTTTCTTTCATTTAGATTCTACACAAAAAACAAACCGAACCCATTTTCTTTTACAACTTAACAAAACATTCCACAGGCTTTCGCCCAATAACAGGGAAATATCGGAACCAAGAAAACCCCTTCCCAAAGCAGTTAACCGTTTCGGGTGGAGACAACGTTTACTTCTAGCAGCAGCCGAAACAACGTTTACTTCTAACAGTCGAAACAACTGTCGAAGTATAGATTTCCACTTGAAACACGACTCCAATTCCCAGTCCATTGTCGACTTCACTGCCAAAAGAATCAATATGAAAATACTCCCGGTTCTATTCTTGTAGTGTTAGTGGAGGACAGACAGACAATTTGGCGTCGGCCATTCAAGGGAACTTTTTTTGGGGATTTTTTATTAGTTTTTTGAAGCTCAGGGAAAAATATGAGTTTTTGTAGAAGGAGAGGGAAAAAAGCCAAGACAGATTTTTATCCGTCGGCCATTTTTTTTTTGTGAGGAGAGTATTAGATGTTGGAGAAGTGCTAGACAATTTTTTTTGGATAGAACGCGGGTTGTTACTATTTTGTGTTGGTTCTGCGAGTGATAGAATGGGGCTTCAGACATTTTGTTTTTAGAACTTGGAAGAATAGAACACACATTCAATATGTGTGAATGTATCTTTGGATGAATGAATAAAATTACTTTTAATAGTATTTTTGTAGCAAAAGGTTTTATACAGAAATGTTTTATACAGAAAAATTAAAAATTGTAGTTTTTTTTTTAATATCCCTTGTAAAACCTTCAAAAGTAATTAGCTTTTTGCAACTCAGGGAAAAATATGAGTTTTTGTAGAAGGATAGGGAAAAAGCCGAGACAGATTTTTATCCATCGGCCATTTTTTTTTTGTGAGGAGAGTATTAGATGTTGGAGAAGTGCTAGACAATCTTTTTTGGATAGAACGCGGGTTGTTACTATTTTGTGTTGGTTCTGCGAGTGATAGAATGGGACTTCAGCCATTTTGTTTTTAGAGCATGGAAGAATAGAACATACATTCAATATGTGTGAATGTTTCTTTGCATGCATGTATAAAATTACTTTTAGTAGAATTTTCATAGCAAAAATTTTGCATAAAATTGTCATCAACATTTTAAAATCGAAAGTTTGATTCAGAAAAATTGCGTTTTTTTTTTTATAAAAGATATATGAAATTAATTTTTGATTCAATATTCTTCATAAAAAATGTCTCAAAAAACCTTAAAAAAATCCAGGGGAAAAAACTTCAACTTTTAATCATGAAGGGAACACGCTGATATTTTAAAGGTTTTATACAGAAAAATTAAAAATTGTAGGTTTTTTTTCATATCCTTTATAAAACCTTCAAAAAAACCTTCAATTTGGCGATTTTGATAAAGGTTTTTTGCTGATTTTTTTGTGCTGGGTTGTGACACAGATAACAGAAAGGAACCTTACATTTGACGGATACAGGGAAAAACAATGAAGGTTTTCTTTCTGTGAAAACCGATACATTGAAAGGTTCTAAACCGCTAAAAAAGGCTATAAAGGCTATAAACCGCTAAAAATCCACTTGTATTTGAAAGAAATTGTATTAAAAATGAATTGTACATTTATGGATTTACTAATTATTTACGCTCTTCTGCATACAGCACTGTTTAAATTCTTATTCCAGCTCAACTAAAAGTATTTAAAAAAATAAACATTGTATGATATACACTAAATATACGGAAATATATAAAATAATCAGCAGAAGCAAAAAAGCTGTGTAAAGCGAACTTGTCAGATATAGTATTATTTCTGATTGACTAGAATATTTATATAGTGGCTTTTGCTTCTTGTACGCTAGGAAGATGCAGACACACTCAGATGCAAAACAAGTTATGTGAAAATTAAAATTTAGATTAAAACTTAATCAGTAATCTGATAACATACATATTTTAGTGAGACTATTTTATAATGTTCCTTCATTTTTACAATATATATATATATATATATATATATATATATATATATATATATATATATATATATATATATATATATATATATATATATATATATATATATATATATATATATATATATATATATATATATATATATATATATATATATATATATATATATATATATATATATATATAATTTTTAAATATGCTAAAATTGTAATTTTATCAATTTAAAAAGCGAATATTATTGATTCAAAATAAAAACTGGAGCAGTAAAAAACGGTAAACTATAAAAAAAATTAATTTTAGACTTACACTATTTATTTTATGTAATAGTACTTTACTTTTTATCATATCCATTAGAAACCCAATTTTTTTCATCTTACTTCACGCGTTATTTTACTTAAAAATAACAGAATTAGCTAGAAAATTGTTTTTTTATAAGTACTCGACCTAAGCGGATAAAAAAATTATTGATTGCCCTTAGCTAAATATAGAAATACTCTCTATATAAATATAAAATAAAATTCTTAACTTTTTTTAAGTTTGATATAATTGTATTAAAAAATTAACGTAAAATAAATTTAAACCCTAAATAGCAATAAAAATATAATGAATATTGCATAAACTTTTTTTATTGCAATTACAAAAAATAGTGATACATTATCGTAATTGGAGTTAACTTTACTTAATTTTACCATTATTCGGCTAATTTTTTTTTTAAAAATCATATAATTCGATATTTTTTTTTAATTAAAACAAAATGTGCTTATCTGTATTTTTTTTTACAAATTTTAAATAACGCAATTTTAGCGGGTTTTGCCGAATTTTTTTCTATATAGTCCAATTAGCAAAAAGAATATTTCAATATTTTAATGAAAAGTTTAATAAAACAAAAACGTCAGTTAATTTTTCTCAAAACATCAAATTTAGATCTTTAAATTTAGAAAGATATATTTTATTATTACGTTAAAAAAAATATCATAATGCTATCGAAAAAAGTCGATTGTGTAAATTTTTAACCAACTTAAGCGCGCAAATAAATATCGAAAAACGCGCCAAGAAAATGGTTATCAATTCGACTTGTATTTTTTGTATGTGTGATCACGGTATATTTCTGCTCTAATTAAGATATGCGTATATTATTTTTTGTGCGGAATAGAGTATATTTTTTCACTTTGACACCTTTTTTTCGTTTGAAAATTATTTTTTGTTGAATAGCGAAAAATCCACTTGGGAAAAGATAACAAGCAAATAAAAGGTTATCCGTTTTATTTATACGGAAATATCGATTAATCGGACTTTTTTTTTAAACATGTCTTCTGATTTTAAAATATTTTCATTGTTGGATAGATAGAGTTCAACAATGAAATTTCGTTGAACCGGCATTTATAATATTAAACCAGATAATCTCAAAATAAAATTTCCGGGGCGTGACTTCAAAACAATTGTTAACCTTAAACAATCTTTAATAAAATAATCTTTTTTGAAAAAGGAAAGCCAATTTTAATGAAAAAGAGCGCACAAAAGTAAAGTACAAAAAAAATTAGGAACAAGTGGTAAAAATTTTAATAATTAATGTTATTTTTATACTTATTGTATATTTTTTTAAGTCCGTATCCATTCACAAAAACAATACGTAAATTTTTGTCGACGATTAAAAAAAAATAATAAGTATAAAATTAATATTAAATATATTATTGAGTCATATTTTGGCTTCATAGTGGACATCGTGAAATAAGTATTTTTTAAACATTAAAAAAAATTGTGAATAACAAAATTCTGTAAGGATAGTTTGTTAAACACATTATATTGTTTATAAAATGGGAAACAAATAACTTTCAGAAAATATGTTCCTCACATATCAAAAGTAAGAAAAGTAGCTTGTTTGTAAATGAAAATTGTTATTATTTTTATAAAAAAAAATTCACTATGTGATTGCGTAAATATGCTTTACACACATATGTAAAACAATATTATAATGATTTTTACAAAATTAAAAAAAAAATTAAAATGTGTCCCATAATTTGTCCTTTTCAAATGGCAACACTCATGTCGCGCAAATTTCTGTCAATGACGCTGAAACTGTAATAATTTTAATGGTACTTTCAAAATAGCAAAAATCCTTCGAAATTATGATTATATAATTTTTGATATAAATAACATTGTTATTTATATTCATGAGCAGAACTATAAATTTTTTTCACATAATGTGTGTATAACCCATATTTTTTTTTTTCAAAAATAGTTTTAATATATCTTTCACAAAAATAAATATTTCCCAACTTTTTAAATTTGAACCCAGGGGATATTTTGAAATGTTCCATTCGCATTAGTTTTTTTGGTTAGAATCTTGAAACTTTCTTAAAACGCTCTACAAACTTACGGGAAATTATTTCCGCATGTTTCTTATGTAAAAGATGAATAATATTTTTTATATAACGGATATTGTTTGGAAATATCTGTATTTTTCCAAAATTTTTAATAAGAATCTAAATATGTTAAATGTTTTAATTTTTTTAATTGTTTTGCGCATGCAAAAAACTTAGTTAGGTGTGTAATACGGTTTTAAAAATGCTACAACAACAAATATCCCCTCATGCAAATTATGATTGGAGCATTTTATATGTTTTTGATTTGTTATATGTTTTTTTTTTAAATTAAATTATTAAAAAAAATAATTTTCAAAACAAAATGTTTTGCAGATGTTGAATGAGCATTATAAATACATGGTAAACACATTTTGCATGTGTCTTATATAACAGTTGAATAATAAATTTTGTGAACTAAATTATTTTTTAATTGTTTTACGTATGCAAAAAAATAGTTAGGTTTGTAATACAGTGTAAAAACTGCTACAATAAAAAATATTTACCAATACCAATTGTGCGTGGGACAATTTAAATGTTTTTTATTTCCTTTATGCTTTTTTAATTAAATTTTAAAAAAAAATATTATTGTCAATACAAAAGTTTTTGCCGATGTTGAATGAGCATTAGAAATACATGGTAAATACATTTTGTATGTGTCTTTTATGAAAGTTGAATAATAAATTTTGTAAACTAAACAATTTTTTAATTGTTTTACGTATGCAAAAAATTAGTTAGGTGTGTAATTCAGTGTAAAAACTGCTACAATAAAAAATATTTACCAATACAAATTGTGCGTGGGACAATTTAAATGTTTTTTATTTCCTTTATGCTTTTTTAATTAAATTAAAAAAAATATATTATTGTCAATACAAAAGTTTTTGCCGATGTTGAATGAGCATTATAAATACATGGTAAATACATTTTGCATGTGTCTTATATGAAAGTTGAATAATAAATTTTGTAAACTAAAATTTTTTTTAATTGTTTTACGTATGCAAAAAATTAGTTAGGTGTGCAATACAGTGTAAAAACTGCTTCAATAACAAATATTTACCAATACAAATTATGCGTGGGACAATTTAAATGCTTTTTATTTCCTTTATGCTTTTTTAAATTAAATTTTAAAAAAAATTATTGTCAATACAAAAGTTTTTGCCGATGTTGAATGAGCATTATAAATACATGGTAAATACATTTTGCATGTGTCTTATATGAAAGTTGAATAATATATATATATTTAAATACATATTTTTTTATTTGTTTTACGTGTGCAAAAAATTAGTTAAATGTGTAATACGGTGTAAAAACTACAAAAAAAAACATTTACTATTACAAATTGTGCATGGGAAAATTTAAATGTTTTTAATTTATTTTTAAAAATATATATTCTTGTCTATACAAAAGTTTTTGCCCGATGTGAATGCCCATTCACATCGGGCATTATAAATACACGGTAAAATTTTAGATTATTAGCTTATAAACTAAAGAAAAGGCTTTCGATACTTCACTGTACACTTCACTTCAAACATTTTAATCTATTTTAGGACATACACTTCACGTTTTTTAAGGTTAACAAAATGTCATTAAAACCATAAACGCCCCCAATACAAAAAAAAACATTCTAAATGATTACTCGCAGAAACAACATCACAATTTAACAAAAAAAAAAAGCAACATAACGTAACGGAACCAGACTTCGTTTTCCCGATGCCTACTTTTCCTAATGTTGCCAAAGAACAACCAATGAATTATGCATTATTCAAATTTCCTAAAACGTGATTTTCTTTTCATTTCCCCCCTTCTGCAAAGTTTTTCCCCAGTTTTTTTCCCTCCTTGGATTCTTGGACACTGTTTTCGTACTGGAGTGCGAACTTGATTTATAGCCACTTCTTACGGATGAAGCGTTGTGTTTAAGAAGGGGGTGGGGGGGGGGTTGAGGGGCTGTCTTTCTTTGTTTGATCTCCTCACACGTTTTTTGAGAGATTAAGACGTTTCGCTAAGTGATTTTTTTTCTGTTTGTTCGATCTTTTGTTTGATGACTCAATAGATTTTCAGGGTGTGATGAGAACTTAATCTGGTGCTTGGTGTCGTCTTTTAGAGGTGGTTCGAGTGCGGGCATAAGATGGTGTTTGTTTAAGACGTTTTGATAGTTCAATTTTTTAGTGGTTTTTTTCCATACTTTTTTGTATCGTATATGGAACGTAATGTTTTTATTATTTTGCAGTTAATTATTTGTACTATTTAAGAAGCTAATATTTCTAGAAAATTAAAACTTGTATGATTATTTTTAAAATTAATACCAAATTTAAACTTTTAAAATATATAATAAATCTTTTTTTTAATTTTATTTTTTTAAGTTGTATTTTCACCTTTATTTTTAATAAGTTAAAAAATACCCAAACATATTCATTTTTTGACAATGTCATTGCTAATTTAATAATAGATTATTTAAATTAAAAATATAACATTTATATTTTAACATATTTTAAAATAGAATATTTATATTTTACCATATTATAAAATAGAGTATTTATATTTTATCATATTTTAATATAGAATATTTATGTTTTATCATATTTTAAAATAGAATATTTATATTTTATCATATTTTAAAATGGAATATTTATACCTTATCATATTTTAAAATAGAATAATTATATTTTTTATCATATTTTAAAATAGAATATTTATTTTTTATCATATTTTTAAATAGAATATTTATATATTATTATTTTAAAATAGAATATTTATATTTTATCATATTTTGAAATAGAATATTTATATTTTATCATATTTTAAAATAGAATATTTATATTTTATCATAATTTAAAATAGAATATTTATATTTTATCGTAATTTAAAATAGAATGTTTATATTTAGACCATAAATGTCCAAATAATGTAAATCTTTATTTAGAACATTGTTTTAATTTAAACATTTAAACTTAAAACTTTTTTTATCAATTAAAATCTGTGTAGTTAGAATATTTCTAAACAACTATAATCTTTAAATTTAAAGCATATTTAACAAGAAGAGTTTTCATAATAGAAACCATTCTAAATAACGAGAATATTTATATTTTAAAAAAAAATCAAAATATTCTTATTCTTTTAAACGACCATATACTTATCAATGTCATATTTCATATTTTAAAATTGTAACCTATATATTTATTTTAAATTACATTAAACATGTTTTTATATAATTATAATATATTCTAGTTTTTTAAATATTTTCTAATTTTAGACGTAAAATAAATGCTTGGAATAAATATATATTTCATAATGGACAATATACATGCAGCTGAGGCAGCTAAAATATTTAAATTTATTAGAATAAATAACCAATTTTGTATTAAATTTTTTTTTTATCTTACGATATTTTCTATATATTAATAGACACATATTTTGTAACATGTGCATTTGGACCAATTGATGACGTAATAATAGTGCATTAAGATAAACTTTATAATTATAATAAGTTTTTTCCAACCAATTAGTACTTATTAACAAAGTTTTACACAATTAAAATGTCTAAACACAAAAAGTACTACAAGATATTTTCATATTTATGTAGATAGATCATTCTAATTAAATAAAATTATTGGTAATGTCTAATCGTATTTGTTCAAGACAAATGCACAAGTTAAATAATTGTAACTAAATAATATATTAAATTTACACTAACACTTAGAACTTTATTGCTTTAATTTACCATCCACTGTGTACAAACAAATCCGCGGAAATAGAACATTTTATCAACAATCCATTCGCTTTAATCACTTCACCACCAGAAGCCATCTCATCAAATAAACATTCAGCAGCGAAACACCTAAACTCCGCCCCCTCATTGGACCTCAATCACAAAGAATAATTTAATTGTAGCACTCGGCCATTTTCAATTAGTGAGTGATTCGGAATTCGAAATAGAACGAATCTTCGCACCATTCCGGCTATCTCATTGGCTGGATTAGAATTCGAGCGGTAAGTTCTGTAGAATGGATGGAATTCGAGCGGTAAATTCTGCGAAATGAACGGAATTTGAGGGCGTTTTATACTTCATAGCAGTGGCGGCTTGCCCACTACAGTAAGTACAGCCGGGCTGCACCTAGATTCATTAGTGTATTTTAAAACTAAAATAAGATATTTTACTAATTTTCTTAAATGAAGATTATAATTGAAAATTGAAATTCTACGGTAGTAAACAAAATCTCCGATAAATAGCAAGCTTGTTACCGTAATGCACAATTCAGGAGGGGGGGGGGGGGAAATTCCATTCAATCAAACTGCAGCCAAAAAGCGAAATTCCAAATCGGCTGCATCGTTGCCATGGCAACTTCTACGTAGTATGGAGATTCCCCCCATGCTAATGCACTGCATTTGTGAGAAGGTACAGTCGAAATGAGTTTTCTTGTTTTAGCTGCACTTGAGGTTCGATATGCTGATTAGCTAATGGGTGAAACGAGAACTTACGAGATTATATCCAAACGGAAATGGTTTTCGTGATATATTTACTGTGTGCTGTTGTTTCAGGACATGGTCCTACTGTTGTTTCGTTATGTAAGTTAATATTAAAATTGGCCTATTCGCATGTTTAACAGAAATCAGGATTTTTTCGCATGTTATCATTTCGTAAAAATTGAAAGGAAACTTTGATTTGTGTAGTGAATTATAAAGAATTTCCGTTCATGTATGGTTTTTGTAAATGTATGTTCCGTTCATGTATGGTTTTAGGCGGGGGGGGGGGGGAGGGATTCGCATGATTTCGGCTGCACTAACAGTTTCGACCACGGGCCGCCACTGCTTCAGAGACAATGACTTTGAACAATGGTTCAAATGTTTTTAAAATAAACGACTTAGGCCTAATCCAAGGTTGACATTTGGGATGTGTTATGTTTATTGAGTGTTAACAATTTCCACTCCAAGAACATTTTGACACATTTGGATTCTTTCTAAAGAACAGTTATTCCTCTTTCTGTTTTTCCCACAGAATTTTTTATGCTCATAGAGGGGAAAAAAATCATAATCTGTTTTGGATCTGCAAGAGAACAAGTTGAAAAAAAAATATCGATGTGTTTTACATACAAGACACTTTTCGAGGTTATTTTAAAGAACAGGGAACCAAAAGAACGAGTCGTTATGTTGTCGCCTGAGCGGCGCCAACGGAGTGCAAAGGGTTAAATATGTGTTTACTTTTTATTTTTATTTTTTGCATTACATATTTAGTTTATGTTTATATATACTTTGTATCGAAAGATCGATGGGTATGATTTGTACGTTTATTATCAGTTTAAATATTATCTTGGACAGTATATCAAGCTCACGATTTTCCAGATTCGATCTTTTACATTCCCAAAAATTATAAATATGCATTTGAAATGGTGGCATTTTAAAATGTGATACAAGATCAAGTAAGTTGTATAAAATAGTGCGGTTTAGATAAAAATACTTTCCACAATCAGTAGTTTTTTTTAAAGGAAATAAATATTGTTTAATTCTAAACACCAGTAGAGAATAGATACATTCGTTAAATACATGGGAAATTACCATAAATACTTAATTAATATAACATTCCTACCAAGTCGAGATTTACGTATAAAAAATCATTTAAATGAGCCCTGTAGAGCATTGTAAAGCACTTAAATATGAGTACCTGGGCATACTCGTTTTTCTTTGAGTACAATTGCATCGCAAATCAGCGATGCCGTATTAAAATTTAAGTAATCGGTACTTCCTCAAACATGAACAGTGTGATTTACGATTGTTAATTGAGCTTCTGCTCTATACATCTTAACAAAGCGATCTGGCAGACTTAAAATGACTGTTCAGAAGATGATTTTCTACATTATTTGATGCTGATTACTTAAATGGAAACTTAGTGATTACAACACAATTGTTTTATTTTCTATTCTTTTGGAACACTCTTTTAACGTTTCTTCTGTTGATAACTTCTCCACGTCGCCATGGTAGTGCAGCGGGTAAGGCACTGCCCTGCGTTGCCTGATATTATGGGTTCGATTCTCGGTAGTAAGTCTTGGCTGAAATTGTCGATATTTATTGAAAGTGTTTTAAGAAGGCTTCCTATGTAGCCTTGCAGTTGCTCTTTTTATTCATTGATGTTTTTGAGTATGTCTTTTTCAAAAATAAAACTAATGTATTCGACGCTATGATGAGCATGTAATGTGTTCAAATATTAGTACATTATAATTATTTAGTACATGTTTTTTTTCAAAAAATAAAACTAATGTATTCGACGCTATGATGAGCATGTAATGTGCTCAAATATTAGTACATTTTAATTATTTAGTACATGTTTATTTTTCAAAAAATAAAACTAATGAATTCGACGCTATGATGAGCGTGTACTGTACTCAAACATTAGTACATTTTACTTATTTTTGAGTACATATTTTTAACATTGTGTTTATATTTTGTAGTGATGAAACAGCGGTTCAACCCCCAGGTGTATGACGACTTCGTGGTACGCGGGAACACGGCCGTGCTCAAGTGCCACCTGCCCTCCTTTGTCAGGGAGTACGTGGTAGTGGACTCCTGGATACGGAACGATGACCACATCCTCAAGATAACTGAAACGAAAGGTGATTTACTAAAAAGGCGATTTTACTAAAATATGTTTCTTACCAATATTGCTAAAAACACGTTTGCTATCAATTTTACTTAAATAATATTTCTACCAATTAAACTAAAATATGTGCTCTACCAGTTTTATTAAAATATAGTTCCTGCCAATTTTACTAAAATATGCGTTCTGTCAAGTTTACTAAAATATGTTTCGTTCAAATTTTAGTAAAATATGTGTCCTACCAATTTTACTAAAATATGTTTCCTACCAATATTGCTAAAAATATGTTTTCTATCAATTTTACTAAAATAATATTTCTACCAATTATACTAAAATATGTGCCCCACCAATTTTATTAAAATATGTACTCTACCAATTTTATTAAAATATATTTCCTGCCGATTTTACTAAAATATGTTTCTTACCAATATTGCTAAAAACACGTTTGCTATCAATTTTACTTAAATAATATTTCTACCAGTTAAACTAAAATATGTGCTCTACCAGTTTGCGTTCTGCAAAGTTTACTAAAATATGTTTCGTTCAAATTTTAGTAAAATAAGTTTCCTACCAATTTTGCTAAAAATATAGTTCCTATCAATTGTACTTAAATAATATTTTTACCAATTATACTAAACTATGTGCTCTACCAGTTTTATTAAAATATAGTTCCTGCCAATTTTACTAAAATATGCGTTCTGCAAAGTTTACTAAAATATGTTTCGTTCAAATTTTAGTAAAATATGTTTCGTTCAAATTTTAGTAAAATAAGTTTCCTACCAATTTTGCTAAAAATATAGTTCCTATCAATTGTACTTAAATAATATTTCTACCAATTATACTAAACTATGTGTTCTGTCAATTTTATTAAAATATAGTACCTGCCAATTTTACTAAAATATGCGTTCTGCAAAGTTTACTAACATATGTTTCGTTCAAATTTTAGTAAAATATGATTCCTATCAATATTGCTAAACTGTTCCACCAATTTCACTAAAATATGTTCCTACCGTTTTTATTAAATATGTTCTCAACCAGTTTTACTAAAAAAAGTTTCATACCAATTTTACTAAAAAAATGTTTCCAGTAGTGTTGCCATTTTGATGAATTTCGAAAAATACGAGAATTAAGCAAGACCAGCTATTTTTCTTTCTATCTTAGATATTTACACCAACTTAATTAAGCTCCAATTATATAAAAAAATGCATATTAAGTTTTTTTTTTGTAAATAAATCATGTTTTAAATATTTTTTTTCTTTTAGAAATATTACATACAACCAATATTTAAAAAAATATTTTAACTAATGTGAAAAAAAATACAACGTTTAGAAATATTATAGTGGTTATTCGAAAACTAATCTTCGTATATATCGTTTTTTATGAATAATAAGTTAAAATTTGTATTTTTTTCTTTGCTAAATACTAAAGAAGCAAGCAGCAATTAACATTATTAATGGACTTGGAAATATTTTGACAAATTATAATATAAACTCATTACAAAGCTAATTAATTAAGATCCCACAGAAATTAAAAATATTATCAATTCAATTCATCCCAAGTTGACAAAAAAGCAATTTAAATAGGTTATTAAAAACAAAAAATCCTCTTAAATTAACAATAACTGATACAAAATAAATACATAATTCCACCTAATTACTTTTTATAATCCATAATGTAATTAAAACTTTCTAATATGCCACCCCACACCTCTATTAGCTCCACTAAACACTTAAATAAAAATACAAATTCCCCATCTTCAAAACCCTTCACAAAAACAAAAAAAAATCAACACAAGACCTCGTTAAACCCCCAAGATTTAGTAACCGAACCGATTTGTTTTCCCCCAAATTATTCCCTAGCCTCCCATAAATTCCCCTTAATAGATTTCCTTACCTGTTTAATTTTTAATGCTTGGCGCCAGTTTGGCCATTTAGGGTTAATTAAAATGAATCAAAAAAGAAGTGGAGGTATACGTTTTCGCATTATCGATTGTCGTATTTCAAGTTGTTAGTTTTCTATTGGCATTGTTATTATTTAAGGCTTTGATGTTTAAATTAGTTGTTATTGGATAATGTTTAGTAATTTGTCTTTATATGAATAGTGTTCAATGCCTTGGAGTATCGGATTAGTGGTTTTATAAATGACCCGAGTTTTTTGTTAACTGGGCTTTTGTGTTTCTTTTATATACCGCCGGAGTTTATTTAGCTAAGGATTAGTGGTATTTTAATGGTACGTTATTAATAAAGTGTATATATTGTACACATACATTTTTAACCCTTTTCGGTCGAGGAACTTGTTTGATATATACGTTATTTTTACGGAATAGTTATTTTTGTTATTTTATATTTTTAGGGGGGATAATTATAAAAATAAAATTGATGGGCTTGTAGTTGAATAGAAACCATTTGCACTCGTAAGGCGCCTCTCAGACACCAATATAACGACCAGTTATTTTGTTTCCCTGTTCTTTAAAAAAAACGAGAAGAGCAGGATATTGTGTTTAGAACATCAATCTTTTTTGTAACTCGTTCTTTTGCAAATACAAAACAGATTATGATTTTTTTCCCTTTACGATTATAAAAAAAATCTGTGGAAAAGAACGTAAAGAGGAATAACTGTTCCATAGAAAGAACACAAATCGCAAAGTGTTCACGGAGTGCAAAGTGTTAATTTTAGTATAACCTTCGAACATGAATGGACTGTAGTAGAGCGAATATGACGTCATCATCGCGATGCAAACATCTCAGACCTGATGGCCCCAGACACGTGACTTCCTTTCAAAATTTATGAATGAAAAAACGTTCGCGATTGACTTGGGAAATAATAGTAAATGTGTTACTTCATGAAGTACAGGATAATTTTATGAATGAACTAGAATATTTTTTTAATGGATGACGTATTAAACTACGTGTCTTAGGTCATACATGTTGGCTTCACTTTGATGTTAGCGAGATTATAACCTTATGAATTATCTACTATGAAGAAGAAATATTCTCTACGAAGAGTATAAATAACAAAAAATAGTAGTAATATATTTGATAAATGTTGAAAATCAAAAAATATCGACATTTTTTTGCGATTTATTCAGTAAAGCATGTTGTGAATGTAGATGCTTTTGTATCTGGACTTCTCATATGTCTATATGCTTACTAACGCACGTTACATACACGTGTATGTAAAATATACACATACATAGACATAATTCTATATGTATTCAAAGTATACACACATCACATACATAAACACAAACACCTATATTTATACACATAGTGTTAAAAATAGATATTCAAAAATTAGTACAATGTACTCATTGTTTAATATATTCGATGCTTATCATAATTTCGAATACATAAGTTTCGATTCCGAGAAAAACATGTACTTAACAATGAGTAAAATGTGTAAAAATGAATAAAAAGAGCAAATGCTAGGCTACATAGGCTGCCTTCATAAACCACTTTCAATAAGTTTCAACATTTACAACCAAGATTTACCGGGAATCGAACCCAGATCATCAGGCACCGCAGCTCAATGTATTATCCGTTAAACTACCAGGGGGACTTGAGGAAGTTATAAAGGGAAGTAATGTTAAAAAGGAGTGTCAACATCATGGGAAGTAAGATAATTGAATTGTAATAACTCAGTTTCCATTTAAGCAACCGACATCAAATAATGTGGAAAACCAGATTCTGAACAACTATTTTAAGTTTGTCGTGTATCTTTGTTAAGATTGCTTGAACAAAAGCTGATATTAGTAAAATTAAATCACACTACTCATTTTTGAGAAAGTACGTTTACTTAAATTTGAGTACGTCATCGCTCATGCACAATGCAATTATACTCAAAGAAAAACAAGTATATTCAGTACGCATTTTTACGTACCTTTTTTTTACAGCGCATTAGAAAAATATACTTATTGCTGATCCAGCTTCCAGATTGATTCAGAGTATTGACTTCACTACAGTTCCTCAAGAGCCAAACGTACATTTTCTGAAATTATTATTAAATAAACCATGTAAAAACTCGATGAAATGAATAATCGATAAGTTTATTTTTACAGTACAGTATTCATCGCCAAAAAATATGACGATAATTAGCGCCAATGAATCATTTTTTTAATTACTAATTGCAAATGCGGAAGCTGATTCGGAGTACATTGTTAATTACAAAGAGATACAATACAATTTGATGTAATAACAAAGCTAATGAATTGAATGATATTTTTTTTATTAAAATAAATATATTGAAAACAATTGTTTAGCGTGTTGATACGAGTGAGATGTGTTACATAAAAAAATAACCATATACATAATTAAACTAAAAGATTACTGAGCAAGATGTTAAAGTAGATAAATGTGAAGTGTCTAGCAGTTTTCTAAAAACAGCGTGAAAACTCAGATTGTTTAACCGCTTTCAGGCAGTACTAATAATTATAATGAATATAAATAAATACTTTATTTAAAAAATAATCTGTTATTATATTAATTGTTCTATAAAGTTAAAAATAAATTATTGTTTAAAATTAACTATAATAAAAGGTTTTCAAATGAACGTCTACAACATTTTAAAATGTTGACCTCCCCCGCTTTTATTTTAATCAATTTATAACAATAATTTATTTTTAACTTTATAGTTCAATTAATATAGTAAAAACTTGTTTTTTAAAAACCTTATTCAAAAAAAAAAAAAAAAAAAAAACTACGGGAGAATCATAGCTTAAATTGTAAGCGAGATATTTACTTTAGGGTCATGTGACATTGGAACTCCTGTGATTGGTTAAACAATATTGCGAGCAAACGATTTTTGTAGTTCAATTAAACTGTTTTGGAGATCTATTTTATTAAAGTTAATTTGCTACTTATATGTAAAAAATGTCTCCTTTGTATAGGGGATTGGTGCACAATAAATCCGTCAAGGTCCATTCTCCTCACGGCTATTCAGGTTGTAGGGAGTGCCATCTCAGTTGTAAACCACATAATCTGACCCTGGTTTAAAACTCTAAGGCAGTGTTCCCGAGATTTTCCTTCTGGACAAATCCCGAATCGTCGCCGTTAGCTCACTGTGAAGCTCTTGTGCGAAGTGTTCAGCCAACACTTGATTGTCAATCATTTACCATTAACACGAGGCCTCCGCGGCCAAGTGGCTAAAGGCGGCCAGCTGGGAATACGAAGATTCCTGGTTTGATTCCAGGCGATGGACTTGACAAAGAAAAGTAAAACAGTAATGATCTTGTGATAGGAGGGTTGCAAGCTTCGCTACAAAATACTAGAAAAGTCGTTCAGAACATCCGCAAAAATTAACGGCGTGTATACGGGACTGGTGCACGGTAAATCTGATCGGGGTCCAAAGTCCTGACGTCTATTGAAGGCGTTGGGTGCCAGTTCAGGTGTTTCCTCGTCACCCGACCATGGTTCTAAAATAACGAGGCGCATGTATGAATGTGTGTGTAAATGTGTATGTGTTCCCGGGTCTTTCCTTTTCGAGATAGACCCCGAACCGTCGAAAATAGCCCAATGTACAGCTCTATTGCGACGTTAATTAACCTAAACCAAAAAAACCAGTTACACGTCATTCAAATGAGCTTAATTCGATAATCGACCTTAATGCTAACCGACGGCGTTAATAACCACACATTCCCTTACCATGTGCTTTGCGGTTGCCATGGAAACGCATTTGATTAACCGTCGAAAAGAAGCAACCATTGTGATCAGCGAAAAAATCTGTAACTCAGTTTCCATTTAAGCACAAACGACATAAAATAATGTGGAAAACCATCTTCTGAACAACTATTTTAAGTTTGTCAGGTCGCTCTGTTAAGATGACTTGAACAGAAGCTGAGATTAGCAATATACCATACTGCTTATTTTTGAGAAGTACAACTACTTAAATGTGAGTACGTCATCGCTTATTTACGATGCAATTGTACTCAAAGGAAAACGGAAAAGTAGATAAATGTACTCATTTTTAAGTACCTTTTTTGTACAGTGTACACACATGATGGAGATCGAACCATTGCCCATCGGAACCAGTAACCACTTAGCCACAAGACGACGAATACTATAAATATACGCCCAGAAAAATATCCAATAGAAAGGCTTGTTTCAGAATAGACTGCTTCAAACCAATCGAAAGATTTTTCACTAAAATTAAATAAAAGAAAATCAACAATACATCTCTTCCAAAAAATATTTCATATTTCGAATGGGGGAAAAAATATTTTTTTTGTATTATTTTAAACCACGAAAAGTCTCAGAGGAGTTTTATCCACAGCAATGCCCCTTGAGATTTCAAAAAGACCCTCAAAAGCATTATTTTAAAAAACTCTCTAAGTAAACAGAAAGACTGGCTATCTGCGATGTGCAGCCGGTTAAAACAACAAAGCCTAGAAGGGAAAAAAAGGGGAAATAATAATAAAGTAAAACTGTTTATTTTTAAAAGAAAATACACACAGCGCATTGAAAGTCGCAAATACGGAAATCCACTTAAAGTTTTTCCCGTCAGTTATTTCTTTTGAAGTCGGTCATTGAATTGTCCTTTTTCAACAATTCTCAAAGTTAAATCTTTTAAGAATTGCGTTAATCCAAATCACGATATATTTTTTTTTAATGTCGAAATGGGAAATATAACGAGTTTTTCCTTAGGAAATTAATTAATAAAATCAAACGCTTAAAGTAATAAAAAATGTATGTATTTAATTAGCGTGACTTTAGCAGTAAGTGTTAAAAAAAATTCAATTTCATTAGGAGTAGTTTAAAGCTATTATTTAGAAAAAGAAAAAAAAATCTTTATAATTACAACAAATCTTTTTATGATTTTTATTATACGTGTAGTTATATAATAAAAAACCAACCTTTCATATATTGTTTAAAAACAATTGACTTTAAATCTAACTGATTTCTTCTATTTTTTTATATATACCTTTACACTCATTTTAAAAAACCCAGGTTTCTTAATTTTATTACTTGATGTCACTTCTCAGACGCCAACATAACGACTTGTTCTTTTGGTTCCCTGTTCTTTAAAATAATAAGAACGACGTGATCTTGTGTTTAAAAACATCGATTTTTTTTCAAATTGTTCTCTTGCAGATCCGAAACATATTATGATTTTCTCCCCTCTATGAGCATAAAAAAGTGTGGGTAAAAGAACAGAAAGAGGAATAACTGTTCCGTGGAAAGAACACCATTTCAAAGATGTTCGCGGAGTGCAAATGGTTAATTAATCATTTGCACTTAAGAAACATGTTTTACGATTACGTTATTTGTATGGAACATTTACCTCTCGTTCCTGTTCTTTTTAGATATGTGTTCTTTAGCGTATTCTTTTCACTTTTAAGGTGAATAACAATATTTTTTTTTAAAGTCATTATGGCACACATACACAGTGTGTCCCATAAGTTTTCACCCTCTGCACTCATCTTTGACATTGCGTTCTTTCCACGGAACAGTTAATCCTCTTTCTGTTCTTATACCCACACTTTTTTATGCTCATAGAGGGGAGAAAATCGTAATATGTTTCGGATCTGCAAGAGAACAATTTGAAAAAAAAAATCGATGTTTTTTTAAACACAAGATCACGCCGTTCTCGTTTATTTTAAAGAACAGGGAACCGAAAGAACAAATCGTTATGTTGGCGCCTGATAGGCGCATCGGAGTGCAAAGGGTTAAGACTGTGGCTATAAAAAACTCAAAACAATTACAAACCTTTTTTCAACACATTTGTTATTCAATATAGTCCACATTAGAAATAACACGCATTTTGGCAGGATTTTTCAACCTTTGAAAAAAAAACTCTTTTGAATTACTGTTTAACTTCGCTGTCATGACTTCTTGTATCTCGTCTATCGACGAAAAATGGTCCCCTTTAAGGAGGACCCGAGCCCCAAAATCCGGAAAAATTGCTAATTTTTTCTTCTTCAAAACACGATGCTAAATGTACTTAAGAAGGTGTGTACAAAATTTCAAAACAGTAAAAGAAACAGAACATAAGTGTTATTAGATGTTTACATACAATTTATCATCTTTCTGCCTACTTTTCGTCTGCAACAATCGTCATTTACTCAAAATATTTTTTTTTAATTTTGGTCACGTTTAAAATGCTAAGGCTTTGTATATAATTAACTTAAAACTTAACTGTTAATAGTTTTTGAAGCTCTAATATTTGTTTTATAAACGTATGTACAGCTTTTTTAAATTAAGTTATAAATTAATTTTTTTTAATTATTAAACTTAAAAGTTTGAATATTTTTTGGGGTTTTGAACTTAAAATAAGTTTTTGAAGAGAATTAAAACACAAATCTGCAAAAGTCTATTAATACGTTTGTAGTTTGCACTTTGATGTTATATAATCAATTAAAATAATTTTAAAAACATTAAAAATTGAAAGAGGAGTAGCGTTTTTAAAAAAAGTCTTTTTAAACTTAAAAAATGCAAAAAATAACAAAAATAAATTTTTAAAATATATTTTTGTTTTAGATTATTGTTCAGAAAAAGATGTCCTAATAATATAAAAAAATGGTATTTCTGAATTCATTAATAAACAAATTAGGATTTGGGGCTCGGGTCTCCCTTAAAGTCCATCTTTAATTTGGGGAACAGGAAGTCAGGGGGACCTCAAATCAGGCGAGTGCGGTGGGTGGCTGAGCATAGGAACCATTTTTTTTTTAAATTGTATTATTGAGTGTTAATCGCCGCTGTATGCGCTGATGCGTTATCTTGCAAGAGGAAGAAAGAACGATCTCTCCACAACTCGGGTCTTTCCTTCCAGCATGGATCCCTCATAGTAGAGAAATCATAAGGTTACAATCTCGCTAACATCAAAGTGAGGCCAACATGTATGGCCTCAGACACGTGGTTTACTACGTCATCCATTCATAATTTTTTTTTTGTGGCCGAGCGGTTAAAGACGTCAGATAGGAATACGAAGGTTCCTGGTTCGATGCCAGGCGATGGACTTGACAAAGGAAAGTAAAATAGTAGTGACCTTGTGATCGTAGGGTTGCCAGCTTCGCTATAAAATACTAGAAAAGTCGTCCAGAACATCCGCAAAAATTAACGGCGTGTATACGGGACTGGTGCACGATACATCTGATCGCGGTCCAAAGTCCCGACGTATATTGAAGGCGTTGGGTGCCAGCGCAGGTGTTGTCTTCGTCATCTGACCCATGGTTCAAAAATACGAGTCATCGTTCCCGGGACTTTCCTTCGAGATAGGCCCCGAGCCGTCGCCAAATGCCCACTGTTCAGCTCTAGCGACGTTAATTAACCAAATTAAACCAAATCATACTTCACGAAGTAACACATTTACTATTATTTCTAAATCACAAGTCAATCGCTAACGTTTTTTTATTCATAAATTTTGAAAGGAAGTCACGTGTCTGGTGCCATCAGGTCTGAAATGTCTGCATCACGATGATGACGTCATATTCGCTCTACTACAGTCCGTTCATGCTCGAAGTGTCTAACATGCGCAATACTTTTACAAATGCGATCAAGTACTTGTTGGTAGAATGAAGCATCCACACTAGTACCTTGAAGAACAAATTCTTTGTGGACGATGCATTTGGAGTAAAAAAAAAGGACCGCTCCTTTCATCGGCTTCAACCGAATCTCTACCATTCGTAAAAAGATTATACCACCGAAAAACTGTAGCGCGGGACATAACAGATCCAACATAAGCCACTTTTAAAATTTCGAAGGTTTCTGTCTCACTTTTGCCAGCTTTAAGGCAAAATTTAATCGCAACGCGCTGTTCATTATTTTTATTCATTCTGAAATTATGACCAGCGACTAAATTATGCGTTTATTTAACATATAATTATTAAAATTGAATAAATTTATTTTAAAAATAAAAATAAAACAATTCATTTTCAGTTAATTTTCGAACACACAAACACCATTCCATCACCAGGTGCAAATAAAAGCGCGCGAATTCGCAGATTAACTTCCAAAACTCAATTCACTTCAATTCTTTAATCGCGCTTTTAATAAAAATAATCAAAAACTCCGCCGTCACCATGACAACCGAATACTATTTTGATAGAGACGACAGAAATACGAATAGCGGAATTTTGAGAGAGAACAGACAGAAGCAGAATTTCCATCTCGAAATAGACTTAATCGATAATCTAAGATGACAGGGGCTCGAACTTGAGACACAGATTATGAGTGACAATAATCCGTTTCGAATTTCTCGGTATAGAATGTAATTGTAGCGTTCTTGTAGAATAGATCGAGACGCAGTGGGGATTATTGTTGGAAAGCGTAGTTAATGAAAAATAGGGATTATATTTAAAACTGGGTAGGATTTTGAAATATGTATTTTAAATGATGGAACCATAATGTTTGAAAAATATTTTACTTCGATTACACTTGAATAATTTATTGAAATGAACGATTAAAATATACTTTTCATATGTTTATTTATTTATCTTTGAATTGCAGATCAAGCTATTTTGGTAGTCGTAAAATTGTTTTATTGCTTAGGAGCTTAAGTAACATTATCTTGTTCTTAATGCCTTTGTATAGATATATATATAATTTTAAAATATTAATCAATTTAAAAGATATACACTAAAATAAAAAGTACTTCAATATGAGTACCTAAACCTACTCGTTTTTCTTTGAGTACAATTGCATCGTAAATTAGCTGTGGCGTACTCAAATTTAAAGAAGCGTACTATCTCAAAGTTGAGGAGTGTGATTTAATATTGTTAATCTCAGCTTCTGCTCAAGTCGAATTAACAAAGCGACCTGATAAACTTAAAATAGTTGTTCCTAAATGGTTTTCGTCATTATTTGATGTCGATTGCTTAAATGGAAACCGAGGTTATTACAAATCAATTATCTTACTTCCCATTATTTTGGCACATATTTTTAACATTCCTTTTCTTTATAACATCCTCAAGTCGCCATGGTAGTTTAACGGATAAGACACTGGACAGCGGTGCCTGACAATATGGGTTATATTCAAGTCTTAGTTCTAATTGTAAATATTTATTGAAAGTGGTTTAATAAGGCAGCCTATGTAGGAAAACATCTGCTCTTTTTATTTTTATTTACTCATTGTATTCGTTTATGAGTACATGTTCAAAATTGTGGAGCCATGATAAGCCTCAAATGTACTCAAAAATGAGTCCTTTTTACTGATTTTCGAGTACTTATTTTTAACAGTGGAGTTTGTAAGTTGTTGGTTATAATGGTTTTGTAAAATGGATAAGTGTGTATGTGGGGGGGGGGGGGGGCAATTTACAGTATGTCAACAATTAGATTACTATCTATAACTAGTTAAAAAAAATCATTAATTTCGAAGAAATAACTAAAACTTGAAATTAAAGAATGCCACACACCTCATTCCAAAAATTTGATTTTAAAATTGACTTTTAGCGTTTATATACATTTCTACATTGCTTACTAAATTTAATTATTGAAATATAATATTTTCTTATTATATAACTTTTATACCAACAAGTCCTGCATTTTTTAAAAAACTACTTTTTAAAAATATATAATTTAACGTGATTTGGACAAAAATAATGTATGTTAAAATTTGCGTGAGAAAAATATGTTGTTAATCAATAATATGTTAGCTTTCATTTTAACCCTTTGCACTCGGTTGGCGCCGCTCAGGGGACAACATAACGACTCGTTCTTTTGGTTCCCTGTTCTTTAAAATAAACGAGAACAGCATGATCTTCAATTTGTTGTCTTGCAGTTCCAAAATAGATTAGTTTTTTTTCTATTTTAACATAACATATTCTAGGGTTAAAAACATAAGGATGAATAACTCTTCCGTGGAAAGAACGCAATGTCAAAGATGTTCGCGGAGTGCAATGGGTTAAAAAACATAGAAAAAATAACACGTCGTTATTTTGGTGAATTAAAAGCAACACGAGAAGGTAAAGGGTAAATATAATATGTTGATTCATAAGTGATGTCATGCTTTTAACCCTTTGCACTCCAAGAACACTTTGCGATGTGTGTTCTTTCTATGGAACAGTTATTCCTCTTTACGTTCTTTTCCACACATTTTTTTTTTTACTCATAAAGGAGAAAAATCATAATCTGTTTTATATTTGCAAGAGAACAAGTTGCAAAAAAGATTGATGTTCTAAACACAATATCCTGTTGTTCTCGTTTATTTTAAAGAACAGGGAAAACAAAAGAACTGGTCATTATGTTGGTGCCTGAGAGGCGCCTTCGGAGTGCAAAGGGTTAAATGGAGTTATATAAATAAAACTATTCCCAGAAAATCGTTTTTAATGTTCAATTTGAAGAACAGGTAACAAAATAATAGGTCAATTCTGTATTCCAAATCAGTGCTATAATAACAAACATGAAACTATGCTGAAACTTTGACCATAGATCCATAACTGTAACTTCTGGATTGGGCAACACATTTTGTTGAATTGAAGGCAATGTGGAAACAGCCATTATGTACCCCACTTTCATCGATACCGTAATTTTCGTCTATTTTTCATGTTAAAATAAACCAACATGTATTGCTTTTGCCTGAGGTTTTTTTTCTATTTTATTTTGAACCCACTTTTAAATGCAATCTGCTAATATAATATAAAATTATTTGCAAGTTAAAGTCCAAGTAGTTGAAAAGCAAGAGCAAAACTATTTGTTTGGCAATATAAAAATTAATTCTTTGAGAAGAAAATATAATGTTTATATACATTTAATATTTCTACAATGCTATGGTAATAAAAAACACCACTAAATCACTTTAAAAAAATATTGGGACACAACATGGCTGCTTTCAATTGGCTTCAACGCGCCCATAGAGGAAACAAGGTTTGAGCCTTCCAGCAGTTACAGTTCGAGTTCAGTGGCTTCAACGCGGCCATAGAGGAAACAAGTTTTGATCCTTCCAGAAGTTACAGTTAGTGACTCTGACTCTAACACAATAGTTTTATTACTCTAGCTTTCATAAAATGTTACATAAAGAATAAAAATTTGTTCTACGACACAAGACATCAAAAATGACAATGATTAAATCACATCAAAGATCCAATATGCCTCAAGGTATAAACTGAAATAACTATCCTCTACCACTCTAAAACCGGTCATAAATGTCACCGACCATCTCGTATCTCCGTTTCTGAAAGATTAATTCAATATTTCTTAACACTGATTTCATATTTCTATTGAGCCCATTGTGATTTGGTCGAGAAAATGCTGATCTTACAATATTATATGGGTTGTGGGTTGTATCTTCGCCGTTAGTATTGTAGAGAACGCTGGTGCACATTAAATTTGATGTTGTCCAAATTTCCGCGCGTTAGTCGTTATCTGGAAATTTGGTTGGTTTGGTTTGGTTAATTAACATCGCACTAGAGTTGCACAGTGGGCTATCGGCGCCGGTTTTGGTATATCTCCAAGGAAACACCCGGAACCCCAGTTGCTCGGTTGGTAAGGCGTTCAGCTACTAATCAGAGGATTGGTGGTTCGAATCCGTGCAATGGACTTGACATAGAAAAGTAAAAAAGTAGTGATCTTGCGATCGGAGGGTTGCCTGCTTCGCTACAAAAATACTAGAAAGTCGTCCAGAATATCCAACACATTATACTGACGTGTATACGGGACTGGTGCACGATAAATCTGATCGGGCTCCAAAGTCCCGACGTCTATTGAATGCGTTGGGTGCCAGTTCAGGTGTTTCCTCATAATCTGACCATGTTTCTAAAATAACGAGGTGCATGTATGAATGTGTGTGTGAATGTGTATGTGTTCCCGGGTCTTTTCTTCGAGATTGACCCCGAACCGTCGCCAATAGCCCACTGTGCAGCTCTAGTGCGACGTTAATTAACCAAACTAAACCAAACCAAGGAAACACCCGAGAATGATGCCTCGTATTTTTGAAATATGGTCAGATGAAGAGGACAGCACCTGAACTGGCACCCTACACAAGCTCAATAGGCATCAGGGCATTGGATCCCGATTAGATTTATTGTGCACCAGTCCCATATAAACGCCAGTATAATTTGTTGCATGTCCTGGACGACTTTCTAGTATTTTGGTATTTGGGTCAGCTTCGCTTCGCTACTAAAATACTAAGAAGTCGTCGACAAAGATCCTACATATTATACTGACGTGTATACGGGACTGGTGCCAAATGAATTAGATCGGGGTCCAATGTCCTGGCACCTATTGAGGTTGCGTTGGGCGCCAGCTCGGGTGTTGTCCTCGTCATCTGACCATGGTTCAAAAATACGAGGCACAGAATATCAGTGATGTCAGATTCTAAAATAAAAAGAGGCATCCGTGGCCGAATGGATAAAGACGTCAGAAATACGAGGTATTGTTCCCGGGTCTTTCCTTTGAGATTGGCCCGGAACCGTCAATAGCCCACTGTACAGCTCTAGTGCGATTTAAATTAACCAAATCAATCTAAAGTAAAGTAAAAAAAAGCTATATAAAAGATTATACTATAGAAAACAGAGAATCATTTAGTGCAAAAAGCAGAACATTACTTTAAACCGTTGGTAAAAAGTAGAGGTCGCAATTTGCTGTCAGTTTCAACTTTGTATTGAAATCAATAATTTTTAAATTTGCTGTCAGAATTTATTGTATTGAAATCAAATAAAATATGGATTGCAGTACAATACATGGTTTGCTCAATTGCATAGCGTCTATTGTCCACTTTTTGACCCAAGCCAACCGAAAATGACATTTTAATAATATATTGTTGTCAATATATTATTAATTTACCGTGTATTAATTGTATTATTTACAATTAAATAATCTATGGTATTGTAATCAAATTAAATATTGATTACAATACAATACACGATTTACCTGATTCCAAAATGTATATTGTCCACTTTTGACGCAAGCCAACCGAAAATAAAAATATAATAATATATTGTTGTCAATATAATATTAAATTGTCTTGTATTAAATGTATTATTTACAATTAAATAATATATTGTATTGTAATCAAATTAAATATTGATTACAATACAATACACGATTCACCCAATTCCGAAGCGTCTATTGTCCACTTTTTGACGCAAGCCAACCGAAAATAAAAATTAATAATATATTGCTGTCAATATAATATTAAATTGTCTTGTATTAAATGTATTATTAATTGTATTAATTGTATTACTTACAATTTAATAATGCATTGTATTGTAATCAAATAAAATATTTATTACAATACAATACATGATTTCACAGCGTCTATTGTCTACTGTGGAAAACAAATCCCTTCATTTTTTAAATCACATTATGTTTTTTCTATTACCTTTTATTTCTACAAATAAAATTTAGCCAAGTATGTTATTTAATTCAGTAAACAACATACTTTGTTTAATTCAATCTGTAAAATAAAATGCAACAAAAAACGAATGTGATTTAAAAATTCGGTTGGTTTGTTCTCTAAATTAGAAAACAGACGTTTCGAAGTTGGGCAACTTTCATTTTATATTTAATCCGGCATATTTGAAAGTAAAAAAAAACATTTGACGCTAGACAACCGAAAATGACAATCATTATATTTCGTCCAAAATCCAATATGCCTCGAGGATATAAACCAAAGTTCACTTTCTCCCCAACACTCTAAAAACGTCCATAACTGTCGCCAACCATTCTGCGCCATCACCTCTGATAAATTAATTCAATATTTCATAACCCTGATATCCGATTTCTTTTCTTCTTCCGACAGCGAGATCCTACACCGTGCTGAGGACCGGCGAACTCCTGATCCACGAGACGCAAGAAAAAGATTCAAACTGGAGTTACAGATGTCAAACTAGACACAGGCTAACCGGGGAAATGGTGACGAGCGTCAGTTTTGGGAAAATCGTCGTTACAGGTGAGTTAGTTTGTGATTGGTACTGACAAACGAAAGGGGAAGTTGCTTGGTTTTATTTTTATTGTTTGATGGTTTGTGATTTGATGAGTATTGATCGTGGCGTGAGTTAGAAGTATAAAATAGTTGGGTTGGGTTATTGAAATAAAGATTTTTAGTCTTCCATACTCCAAAGCCGTCTTAGGGGGCCGGATAGCCCAGTGGATAAAGGCGTCGGCTGCGAATCAAAGGATTCACGGTTCGAACCTGTACGAGGACTAGACTAAAGCATAGTAAAAAAGTAGTGATATTGCGATCGGAGGGTTGCCAGCTTCGCTACCAAAATATAAGAATGTCGTCCAGAACATCTACAAAAATTATCGGCGTGTATACGGGACTGGTGCACGATAAATCAGATCGGGGTCCAAAGTCCCGACGACTATTGAAGGCGTTGTGTGCCACTTCAGGTGTTGCTTTCGTCATCTGACCATGGTTCAAAAATACGAGGCATCGTTCCCGGGTGTTTCCCGGAGGTGCATGTAATGAATGTGTGTGTGAAAGTGTATGTGTTCCCTGGCCTTTCCTTCGAGATATGCCCCGAACCGTCGCCGATAACCCACTGTGCAGCTCAAGTGCGACGTTAATTAACCAACCAACCAAAACCGTATTTGTCTTTGGTTTGGTTTTTGTTAAATAACGTCGCACTAGAGCTGCACTGTAGGCTATTGCCGACGGTTCGGGGCATATCTCGAAGGAAAGACCCGGGAACGATGCCTCGTATTTTTTAACCATGGTCACATGACGAAGTGTTTAGTCTGGAATTTGTTTAATTGATTTTAACTATATTTCATATGCTGATTTCAACTATGAAAACTGTTTTTCTCTATCAGCTCTACTTTTTTTAAATTCGCCGTAACTTAGCAACTCTCGTGTAGCTAATATTAGTTTAGCATGTAAACACCTTCGAAAATGGATCCCTCATAGTAGAGAAACCATAAGGTTATAAACTCGTTAACATCAAAGTGAGGTCAACATGTATGACCTTAGACACATGGTTTACTACGTCATCCATTTATAATTTTTTTCTAGTTCATTCATAAAAATATCCTGTACTTCATGAAGTAACTAAAATACCAGAATGTCGTCCAGACCATCCACAAAAAATTAACGGCGTGTATACGGGACTGGTGCACGATAAATCTGATCGCGGTCCAAATTCCCGACGTCTACTGAAGACGTTGGGTGCCAGCGCAGGTGTTGTCTTTGTCATCTGACCCATGGTTCAAAAATACGAGGCATCGTTACCGGGTCTTTCCTTCGAGATAGTCCCCGAACCGTCGCCTATAGCCCACTGTACATTTATAGTGCGACGTTTTTTAACCAAATCAAACCAAATAATACTTCATGAAGTAACCCATTTACTATTATTTCCAAATCTCAAATCAATCGCAAACGTTTTTTTTTTTCGTTTATAAATTTTGAAAGGAAGTCACGTGTCTGGTGCCATCCGGTCTGAGATGTTTGCATCACGATGGAGACGTGATATTCGCTCTACTACAGTCCATTCATGCTCGAAGGTAAACACAAATATTGATACTGCCATTATATGTTTTGGAATAAATTAGAGAATACGATATTTACTAAAAGTTTGTGGTTAATGAGTGATAATAACGTAAGTTATAAAGACAAGTTGTATTTTTTTATTATTATTTTCTATTAGAAATACCTGTTTTTCATTGATTTCACGGTTTAGAAAATGTTTAATAAAATAATAATTTTCTTTAAAAAAAATCAACCAATGCATTTTTATGTTAAATACGTATTTGTTTTGTTTATACTTTCACCAATAAAGTTTCATTTCGTATTAAAATGTCAAAAATTATAGGCATGTAATGAACTAAAATTTAAACACAAGTATAAAAACATTTTCTTATATATTTTATATTTTTATATTTATTATTTTATATATAATTTATTATTTTATATATAATTCGTTATTTTATATATAATTTATTATTTTATATATAATTGATTATTTTATATATAATTTATTATTTTATATATAATTTATTATTTTATATATAATTCTTTATTTTCTATATAATTCCTTATTTTATATATAATTCATTATTTTATATATAATTTATTATTTTATATATAATTTATATTTCTATATTTATTATTTTATATATAATTTATATTTTTATATTTATTATTTTATATATAATTTATATTTTTATATTTATTATTTTATTTATAATTATATATTTTTTTTATATGTCTGATCATGTGATTATGTTAATATACTTCACCTGCGTATGTGGAATGAAATGTAATGATATCTGCAAAATTAAAGCAAAAGGTTGAATGTCCCCTATTCTCCACTCTCATAACACCCAACTACAATTTATATTCATTTTATCTTAAGTGATAATATATTTCCCGCATTGTTGTAAAATATTTCGTACAAACAAAAAACGGTATAAATCTAGTAAAATTCGAAATTAGAAAAATAGTTGACCCCCCACACCTCCGACTTATAGGAAAAATAGTTAGAATAGTTATCTCTCGAAAAAAGATCATGTTTGCAAGTACATCACCTTTGATTGGTATTGGCCAAGTCAGTATTTGGTGTACATGTGAATTTTTTTCGTTGCTTAGGACGGAATCGTTGCAATGGATGAAAAAAATATCGATACTCAGCAAAAAAATGAATTGGAACTTGGGTCTATGGGGGTAGTCACAAATTGTTGGGAGATTTGCATTGTTTGGCTGTTTAACTACACGTAATAAACTATTATTTTTATGATATGCTATAACTATTTCATTTGTTGTTATTAATATTAATCGAATTTTAAAATATAAGCGAAGTAGTTGGACAAAAAGTATTGTTTTACTAGGCCAATATGGGATGCAGCTAAACAATGACCATCGCTCAACAATTTGAATCACACTGTATTTTGTTATTCATATTGGATGGAATTTGCTTCGTATTAAATAGAAACTGTTATTTAGTTTCGAAAAATGTAATTTTTAGGTAATATTTACATTAAACCTGGTATACAATATCAAAAAACTCTAAGATGATATCCTCTGATAAATCACGAACAAGAATCACGATAGCGTATTGTGCTGCTCTAGTGCGACGTAATTCAACCAACCCCATCAATTTATTTCTAATAACACGTCATTCAAATGACCTTAGTTCGAAAACCTTACGGTCGCTTAGCTAACATGCACAGGGCCTGATTACTGTATAGGCCCGGGAAGCCCAGGCTTACACTTTACATTTTTGAGGGCCCCCAAGCCAAATCACACATTTTATATAAATATTTAACACTCTTAAGATATTTTGCTAGTAAATTTACCTTAAAAAAGTGGCATTACTAACTTTAGCAAACAAAAATTGCTACTTGTGTTAAATTTGTTCGAATATTGAAAAAAAAATCAAAAACATACAGAATATTAAGAATATTCATTACTTATTAATGTTTTTTTAATATATTTATAATGTGTTTCGTCTTAATGCCATTCAGAAGCCAGAGTTTTAGTGCATATAAAATCTCGATTTGATGTTCCAAGGTTTATCTAAGAGCAATAGGGCCCCATTTAAAGGCGGGATTCCCTTGCTTCAATGTCTTAATCGGGCCTTGTCGCATGCAGCATTAACAACACGCGACCCTGCGATGTGCTTTACGGTTGCTATGGATACTGATTTCGTTCGCTGGCAATAAAGAAGCAACCATTACGATCAGTTAAAAAAACTGACGCATGCGCATCACGTATCAGAACATTTGGCGACTTTTTATTAAAAATATTCAAAGCGCTACAAGTGTTAGGTCTTTACCTTGATTTTGGTTTGGTTTTGGTTTTGTTAATTAACGTCGCACTGGAACCGCACAGTGGGCTATTGGCGACGGTTCGGGGTCAATCTCGAAGGAAAGACCCGGGAACACATACACATTCATACACACATTCACCTCGTTATTTTAGAACCATGGTCAGATGACGATGAAACACCTGAACTGGCACCCAACGCCTTCAATAGACGTCGGGACTTTGGAACCCGATCAGATGTATCGTGCACCAGTCCCGTATACACGCCAGTATAATTTGTTGGATATTCTGGACGACTTTCTAGTATTTTTGTAGCGAAGCTGGCAACCCTCCGATCGCAAGATCACTGCTTTTTTTACTTTTCTATGTCAAGTCCATTTCACGGATTCGAACCACCAATCCTCTGATTAGTAGCTGAACGCCTTACCAACTGAGCAACTGGGGCTCTCGAAACATTTGGCGACTTTCTATTGAAAACAAATTCAAACCAAAACAGCTGCTAGGTCTTTACCATGACAGTTGCGTGATTTGTGAATCAAGTCAACGTTATGTAGCTCTAGTAGGGGGCTAAATCAAACCAACAACTTATGGCATATAAAAAAATTCTATACTATTCCAAATACCCAATTATCCCTAACCAAACATCCACAATTTTCCCCAAAAAAAACAAAGCAAAACACCTGCCAATTACCAATATCTTGACAAACCAATTAAAATGTCTTTGTTTTTAAAGTCTCCAACGCGACGCACGCAAATACAAAACTTTTAAAATCCATTTAAATCTTTAATCAAAATAACCAGGGCATTGTTTCCTAATCACTTTATAATTAAAATCCCGGAAAACGACAGAAGGGGGTGGGGGGGGAGGGCAACTGATCAATTTCAGGAGAACAAAATGATTAATGAACCTGCTGTCCAATAAGTAAATAAGTTTCCTGGGGGGGCCGAAGTTGCCTCCTTTGGAGATTATAAGGGTTTATCTTGATAAGGACATGTCTGCGGTCGAGATTAGATACGCCTGTGGTCGAGGTTATCTCTTCATTTTGAAGAAGATGTAATGGTTGGGTTTGAAGGGTGGTTGGTTATTTGTTTTTGAAGGGTTAGTCTGGTTAGAGTGGGGTTGTTGTAGTCTTTGGTACAGGTGTATCGGCTCTGGACGATATTTCCGGTAATTTTATTCTTGTCAAACGACTTTTAATTTTAATAGTTATATTTCATAAAAAATTGACTTTAAAAAATAAAGTTTATTAAATTTTCGAAAATGGTAAACAAATATTGTTTTTTTTTAACAGTGAAAAGTTTGCGCTGTGTCTGAGATGCACAATCCAAGGCGAATCTAAATGAAGGTGGGACGAGATAGGGAAAATAAGGACAATATAAATCGTATTCTCTTTTAAATTCGGCTCGACTCTTATTCGATTCACCTTGCGTTGTTTGCGCATAATAATTGATATATATATATATATATATATATATATATATATATATATATATATATATATATATATATATATATATATATATATATATATATATATATATATATATATATATATATATATATATAACAGCATTTTTAATTAAAATACATAAATATTTAAAGAAAATGCTCTATGTAATTAGATCAATTATCTGTTTTCCTTCAAAATTTACAATCGGTTTTAATTCTTAACATTTTTTAAACGTTTACTTGTTTACAATAGTGATGTTTTGGGGAACTTTTATTTTTAACTATATTCAATTGAGTATATATATTTTGGGGCTTGGCAGCCAAGTAGTATGAGTATTAAAAACCGAATGTTTGTTAGCAAAATTTAATTTGGGACAATTGTGCCTTTGAACAAGCACGCAATTGTGTATTTCAATAACTGCCGAAAATAATTTTAAATTTAAATGTGAATTATTAGCAATTCAGAAACAATTATCAATGAATGAAAGTAATTTAAATGTCTTTCATTAAGAATAAATACAAGTTTAATTAAATCTTTAAAACTCAATTCAATCTTAATTACTTGAAATTAATTTAACCATATTCATAAATTGCGTTTAATACATATTTATTTATCCAAAGCATTTATATGAATTTGCTTTCAAAAGTTTTTTGATTAATTTAATCTGAATATGACTAATTAATTATTTATTTAATGTGGTCGTTTTATAATTGGTTTTGGATTAGTAAATCATGAATCTAAATTGTATTTATTAAATTATTCTGTTAAATAAGTTGTGATTACTAATACTTTTGTTTGAAAATAAAATAATTAATTTATATATTTTATAACGAATTAATAACTAATGTTTCTCAAAGAAGTTTTTTTTTATTTTGAATTTGTTTTAATGTCGTAATCATAAAATGTTACTTAGTTTTGTTTTAAATCTCTTAAGTTAATTTTTACTTTGATTTTATTTATTCTTAAAATAAGTAAACTTATTTTGGTCACTGTATTTAAAAATCACCATAAGGTGTACTACCATTTGCTGCATTTTTAAGTTTAAAATTATTTTTTTTTTCTGTAGCCTTTTTTAATCTCAATTTAAAAAAAAAAAGGACATCTGTCATTTTCCAGGCCCGAAGATGTTGGAGAAAATATCTGATAAGGTGTGCAATTGTTCTTTCAAAAGAACGACAATGCTTAATTCTTATTAGAGTGAAATATGTTAAAATGAGTTTGAAAGATTTGACGATACAATAACAACACTGGTAACTAACAGAATAACATAAAAGTTAGTAACTATTTAATTGATATATTCTCGACGTATATAATTCGATACGCTTTACATTATTTTCTGACCTAGTCCATTAAATAACGACTAGTTATTTTGTTCTATGTGCTAAAAATGAACAATATCAGCATATATTTTAGTTTAAAAATCGTGGGGTATTTTCCTTATATTGTTATCTAGAAACAATATGTACTGGTATTTTTGTCCTCAAAGATTACACAACTTTTTGTTTACGGAAAAACAAATCAACAGCTGGTTTGGTTTGGTTAATTAACGTCACACTAGAGCTGCACAGTGGGCTACTGGCGACGGTTCGAGGTCTATCTCGAAGGAAAGACCCGGGCACACATTCACACACACATTCATACATGCACTTCGTTATTTTAGAACTATTGTCAGATGACGAGGAAACACCTGCATTGTCACTCAACGTCTTCATTAGACGTCGGGACTTTGGACCCCGATCAGATTTATCGTGCACTAGTCCCGTATACACGCTGTTAGTTTTTGCGGATGTTCTGGACGACTTTTCTAGTATTTTGTAGCGAAGCTGGCAACCCTCCGATCACAAGATCACTACTTTTTACTTTTCTTTGTCAAGTCCATTGCTTAGAAACGAACCACGAATCCTCGGATTCCCAGCTGACGCCTTTAACCGCTCGGCCACGGAGGCCCTAATCAACAGCTGAAGTAACTGTTCAGCAAAAATAACGTAAATATCAAAGTCGTTCTCGGATGGAAATGGGTTAAATGAAGCACAAATCACACGCAACAAATGAATCACTTCCATTTAAATCCTAAAAGCACCAATCACCAACAATTACCACCATTGCCATTCTAGGGAGTAAATTATCCAATTCCAAAAACAACCACAACAATTGATTCCATCAAAAACGGACCCCAATTCAAAATTGAGTCTTGTCAAAACCGCTTACCACTAACCGTAATTCAACTCTAATACAACCATCGATTAAAAAGGTGCCACCCCATAATTTAATCGCAATCGAGCATTCCATCACGACCAATTAAATGCATGCGAACAAAAGAGAGTGTCGCCCTCTTTAAATATTCAAAAACCAGCCAAACTCATCGTCGCCAAATGAAGTGTTAATTATGTGTTGCTAATTGGGATAATGCCGCGGCATGATTGCATTTATTTTGGGCGGAGAAGTAATTTTAGGAGTAATTATTTCAGAGAGTTGAAATGCTTATATGAATTAAATGGGGATGGCATTTTGCGTAAGAGGGCAGAGGATTACAAATTCATCTGGGAGTAGAATTCCGATTATTCCGATTTTAAAGTGTGGCGTGTGTTTTGAATAATGGAATAATATTTCCGTCGCCAAATTAAGAGCCGTGGTGTGCATTTAAATTTTTAAGGAGTTCTACACCTATACTCTGTTGTTGAATTGAGCTTTATTTTAATTGTAATGTATATTATTGACATAAGGTTTGTACACTGAAATTTAACTGTAACTTTTGAAAGGCTCAAATGACTTCCTCTATGAGCATGGTGGAAACCAACTGAATGCATCCATACTGTACCCCCCTCCCCCCAACTATTTTTTAAAAGTGATTTACTGTTATTTTTGTCGCAATGCCGATACTCCCCCTTGAGATCGAGTAATTACTTTAGTCGGAACGGTAGAGTATCGGTGTAGCATGCACAACGTCCCGTGTTCGATTCCGGGTGACAATCAAACGCACAGCTCTACACATTTGCAAAAGCAGTCAAAAACATTTACCCAATTCCAAAACAATTTATGTGAAAATTAAAATTTAGAATATAAATTATTCAGTAATCTCTGAGAAAATGTTTTAGTAAAATATTATTGTATTATTTATGTTGTATTTTATTTTTTTTTATATATTGTACGACTATATTTAATATTTTATTTGTATTTAGTACTTTTTATACGTTTGTATGATTATATTAAAAATACTAAAATTACACACTTTAACACATTAATTTTCGTAAGTGGTGTAACATCTTTTAAAAATTTACCATTTTTAACAAATTAAAAAAAAAAATCAGAAACAATCCCCAAAACGCAATATTAATACTATGAAAAATAAGAAAGAGATATATTCGATTTGTAGCTCATATTTCATAAATTAAGGTTTGGTTTTGTTAATTAACGTCGCACTAGAGCTGCACAGTGGGCTATTGGCGACGGTTCGGGGTCAATCTCAAAGGAAAGACCCGAGAACACATACACATTCACACACACATTCATACATGCACCTCGGTATTTTAGAACCACGGTCAGATGACGAGGAAACACCTGAACTGGCACCCAACGCCTTCAATAGACGTCGCGACTTTGAACCCCGATCAGATGTATCGTGCACCAGTCCCGTATACAAACCAGTATCATTTGTTGGATATTCTGGACGACTTTCTAGTATTTTTGTAGCGAAGCTGACAACCCTCCGATCGCAAGATCACTACTTTTTTTTTACTTTTCTATGTCAAGTCCATTTCACGGATTCGAACCACCAATCCTCTGATTAGTAGCTGAACGCCTTTCCAACTGAGCAACTGGGGCTCCATAAATTAAGGAAATTTGATTTTAATGAGATATATAAAATCATAAATTTTTCTTGGACAAAGTTTTAACGTCAAATGCATTTCGATATATTACCTGGAACAATATAATATTTATAATAATATTTTACTACATCGCCAGTGGCTTACTTCGCGAGTTACGAAACCATGGTAAAAACTAATAATATAATTAAAAAAGTATTCATAAGCGTTAGGGGCATGCTTCGATGTGTGTAACTGTTAGGAATGGTTGCTTCTTTTTCAACGGTGAACGAAGTACGTAGCCATAGCAACCGTAAAGCACATCGCAGGGACTCGTGTTGTAAATGATGCATGTTGCCTCAACGGCTGTAAGGTAGGTTTCTGAACGAAGTTCATTTAAATGACATATAATTGGGAAATGATTGAATTTCACGGCAATCAATTATACTTTTCTGAAAAGCGTAATACTCGAAATTATTCTACTTCTTAAAGTATATTATGGCAAGTAACCGTGAAAATTTAGTTTAGTGTTAAACACATGCGATGGAACTTTCAATTTAATTACGCAGTAAAATCATGGCTGTACATTAAATAGCCAATAACACATGTCCGTTTCGCCCAACTGTCCTACTTGCGTAGCACACAGTAAATTACAAACTTAATGACCAGAAATCGCAATTCTGTTGCAAGGCGAATGCTGAAATGACCGGATGCTTTCAATGTCCAAACATTTCCCTTTTAGTGCACATTTATATTAAGTTGTGGATTTTAGTGCAAACGGAACTCGCTAAAATCTGTCTTCGTGATGTTTGTGTATAAGATCTATTGCAGCTCATTCATTTAATTTCAACTATATGCCTTAGTTTTTATTAACCCTTATCGATCAAGGAGTGATCCTAAGTCACTAAAACGACCTGTTCTTCTGTTCCCTGTTCATCAAATTGAACGCGAACTGTATGTTCTTGAGCATAAAAAATTATTTTTTTTTGCTCAGCTTGTTTTTCATTTGTTTTTATCATTTATATTAAGTTGTGGATTTTAGTGCAAACGGAACTCGCTGAAATCTGTCTTCCTGATGTTTGAGTATAAGATCCATTGCAGTTCATTCATTTAATTGCAACTATATGACTTTGTTTTTATTAACCCTTATCGATCGAGGAGTGATTCTAAGTCACTAAAACGACCTGTTCTTCTGTTCCCTGTTCATCAAATTGAACGTGAACTGTATGTTCTTGAATATAAAAATTTATTTTTTTCGCTCAGCTTGTTTTTCATCTGAGTTTATTTAAAAGTATGACATCACTTATATATCAACATATGTATTTTATTAACCCTTGCACTCCAAGAACTTTTTGCGTTTACCGTTCTTTCTACTTAACAGTTATTCATCTTTATGTTCTTTACCCTAGAATTTGTTATGCTTATCGAAAAAAATAAATCTAATCTGTTTTGGATCAGCAAAAGAACGAGTTGAAAAAATATCGATGTTTTTTAAACACAAGATCATGCTGTTCTCGTTTATTTTAAAGAACATGGAACCAAAAGAACGAGTTGTTATGTTATCGCCTGAGCGGCACCAACGGAGTGCAAAGAGTTAACCCGTTGCATTGTTATATATTATAAAGTTATATGTTATAATAACACAGCTAAAAGTTGAAATAAATGACATTTTTAGATTTTATAACTGGATAAATTAAATATAATCAAATGTCTGAAATATTTTTAAATAAAAATTACTATCGACGACCATTTTTTTTAAATTGTAAATTCGACACTTTTAAAATTCCGCGGGCAAACGATAACTCTCAGGAATCAATGCAAGATATTCACCAAATATATGGAAAATCGTCTTAAGTTGCTAATTAGCACGATCGTAAGGCCTCGACCTCAAAGGGTACAAAAAAATAGATGATTATGAATACTATTTTATTCTTTACTCAATTACGATTTATTTCAGATTGGTTTGGTTTTATTAAATAACGTCGCACTAGAGCTGCACAGTGGGCTATTGGCGACGGTTCGGGGTCTATCTCGAAGGAAAGACCCGGGAACGATGTCTCGTTATTTTAGAACCATGGTCAGATGACGAGGAGACACCTGAACTGGCACCCAACGCCTTCAATAGACGTCGGGACTTTGGACCCCGATCAGATGTATCGTGCACCAGTCCCGTATACACGCCGTTATTTTTAGGGGATTTTCTGGACGACTTTTCTAGTATTTTGTAGCGAAGTTGGCAACCATCCGATCACAATATCACTACTTTTTATTTTTCTTTGTCAAGTCTATCACCTGGCATCGAAACACAAATCTTCGTATTCGCAATTGACGCCTTTGACCGCTCTACACTAAGCTCTCTTGTTGAGTGGATGTCACCAAAGGAAGCCTTGATTTATTTCAGAATAAATTTAAATAAAAAATATATTATTATCATAATACCTGAAATAGCCTTGAATGTTATTTGTGTTAGAAAAACAAAATTAACAAGCATAAATATGTAACATCGCTATTGTTTATAAAATTACTGTTAACTCCTTTTATTATATTACCCTTTAATTAATGTAAAAGATTTTTCCAGCTCAACTGACCTCTAATATATTCCCATAAACCACCGAAAAGGGGAGATTTTGGCTCCCAAACAACCGCGCCAAAGTGTTGTTTGGCGTTTGATACACTAAGCTCTCCTGATGAGTGGATGTCGCCAAAGGTTAGAACCAAGAAGGCAGGCTCTGAAGGCTTAATTAATTTACTTTGTGTGCAAAGGTCGAGCTTAAATATAATTTAGGGGCGAATAAATTTATTAAAATTTATTTAGGGGCTTTTGAATGTAGGGCGGTGAGTTTAAGTTTTAAAAGGGGTTGGCAAGCTAATGGTGTTTAAGGAAAGTGCTGATTCGACAAATTAAAGAAGCCAGAGTGGGGGTTGTTGGGATGAGGGATGGGCAAAGATTGTTTTGGCTTCGTGAGGGGAGGTTTAAATTAATTTTATGTGCCGAGTTGTAGTTGTTGGTTGCACTCAAGTATGTGTTGTTTATTACAGTCCGTGAATTTGTTTTCAAATATAAGGGTAATTGATGACGAATTGTATATGGGAAATTGACCAATTTTATAATAGAAAACGATAAATTGTCGAAGGGAAATTGAATAACTGTATAAGGGAACTTGGACAATTATATGAGAGAAAACGATCAAATGACCAATTATAGAAAGGAAATTGACCAATGTTTAAGGGAAATTGGGCTATTATATTGAAACTTGACAAATTATATATTGAAAATTGACCATTTGCAGAATGAAAACTGACTAATAATAGTAAGGTAGTAGTTATTCAATTGTAAGTTTTTTATTTTTTTTTGGTTTTGTTAATTAACGTCGCACTAGAGCTGCACAGTTTATCTATTGGCGACGGTTCGGGGTCAATCTCGAAGGAAAGACCCGGGAATACATTCACACACTCATTCGTACATTCACCTCGTTATTTTAGAACCATGGTCAGATGACGAGGAAACACCTGAACTGGCACCCGACGCCTTCAATAGACGTCGGGACTTTGTAACCCGATCAGATGTATCGTGCACCAGTCCCGTATACACGCCAGTATAATGTGTTGGATATTCTGGACGACTTTCTAGTATTTTTGTAGCGAAGCTGGCAATCCTCCGATCGCAAGATCACTACTTTTTACTTTTCTATGTCAAGTCCATTTCACGGATTCGAACCACCAATCTTCTGATTAGTAGCTGAACGCCTTACCAACTGAGCAACTTATTACATTCCGTGAATTTGTTTTCAAATATAAGGGTAATTGACGAATTGTATATGGGAAATTGACCAATTTTATAATAGAAAACGATAAATTGTGGAAGGGAAATTGACCAACTGTATAAGAGAACTTAGACAAGTATATGAGAGAAAACGATCAAATGACCAATTATAGAAAGGAAATTGACCAATGCATAATGGAAATTGGGCTGTAATATTAAGAATCTCGAAAAATTATAAATGGAAAATTGACAAATTACAGAATGAAAACTGACCAATGACAGAAAGAAAACTGACCAATGACAGAAAGAAAATTATCCAATTGCATAAGAAAAATTTACCAAATATCTGGTAGTTGAACAAGTTATCGCTGTTTTCCAAGGAAAAACGTTTGAATGAAAAACGGCCGCTATACGAGCAGAGACGCGACAAGGTCATTTTGCAGCATGACAACGCTCGGCCACATGGCTTAAGTGAGAAGTCCTACCCCACCCGCCGTATTCACCGGACATTGCCCCTTCCGACTACCACTTGTTCCGGTCGATGACGCATGACCTGGCTGAACAGCACTTCCGTTCTTATGAAGATGGCAAAAATTTGGTCAACTCTTGGATAGCCTCGAAAGACGTGTCGTTTTTCCGACGTGGAATTCAAATGCTACCAGAAAGATGGTGAAAAGTAGTGGCTAGCGATGGACAATACTTTCAGTAACATGTTTTTTAACGATTTTTTTAAAATAAAACATTAATTTTCACAAAAAAGCAGCGATAACTCATTCAACTTCCTATATAAGAACTTACTGGTGTATATTTTAAGAACCATAGTTAACCAAGTCCCTGCTATTGATTTTTTTCTAACAGATGGCATTATTATCTTCTAAATCACTTTAGGATTCGCCTAGTGTTAATAAACTGTTATCTTGATTATCTCAAAACGTTAACTTATAGACGTGATCCACTTTCGTTCTGAACGCCTCATATTTTGGCAGATATTTTTCACCGCTCCAGTCCAAAGAAATAATATAAAATTGAGACCAACAGACAATAATACATATCCACTTTTACCAAACAAAAGCCTTGGAATCAATGAAATCCAAAACATAGTATAAATTTTTAAAACTACTAACCACCTACAGCAAACCCTACGCTAACATTTTCCCAACACGCAAAACTTTGGGACTTTTAACTGCTTCAAATACCCAAGTTTCTAATGACTTTTACATACATTTCAAGACCACAGTTAATAGCCCATAAAGGATGGAATAAGAATATTCATAAGACTGTTGCTCCAGGTAACAGACCAGAGCTAGATCCAGCTCATTTGACGATGCAAAGGGGGGGGGGGGATTCTTATAGAAGCTCGTTGCGGATTCCATTTGAGTCTGGGAAAGAAATCTTAGAATGTTTACTCGTTTTGTATTTGTAGATTTAAGTAGCATGCTTGGATAAATTAGAGTTATTTCCTGAATTTTGAACGTTGAATTTCTCTGGTTCGAAGGACAGCAATTTTTTTTTCATGTTCTGTTTTTATCAACATTAAAGTTCGTATTTTAGATTGGGTTGCAGTTTTAACCCTTTGTATTTTAACCCTTTGCACTCCGCTGTCCCCTATCAGGCGTTAACATGACGACCCGTTCTTTTGTTCCCTGTTCTTTAAAATAAACGATAACAACATCATCTTGCGTTTAAAAAAACATGAAATTTTTTCAATTTTATAGATTATGCTTTTGTTTTCCTCTATGAGCAAAAAAAAAATATGGGGAAAAGAACATAAAGAGGAATAACTGTTCCGTAAAAAGAACGCAAAACGTAAAGTGTTCTTGGAGTACAAAGAGTTAAGAACATCAAGAGGAATAACTGTTCGTAAAAAGAACGCAAAACGTAAAGTGTTCTTGGAGAGCAAAGAGTTAAGAACATCAAGAGGCATAACTTTTCCGTAAAAAGAACGCAAAACATAAAGTGTTCTTGGAGTGCAAAGAGTTAAGAACATCAAGAGGAATAACTGTTCCGTAAAAAGAACGCAAAACGTAAAGTGTTCTTGGAGTGCAAAGAGTTAACATCAAGAGGAATAACTGTTTCGTAAAAAGAACGCAAAACGTAAAGTGTTCTTGGAGTGCAAAGAGTTAAGAACATCAAGAGGAATAACTGTTCCGTAAAAAGAACGCAAAACGCAAAGTGTTCTTGGAGTGCAAAGAGTTAAGAACATCAAGAGGAATAACTGTTCCGTAAAAAGAACGCAAAACGTAAAGTGTTCTTGGAGTGCAAAGAGTTAACATCAAGAGGAATAACTGTTCCGTAAAAAGAACGCAAAACGTAAAGTGTTCTTGGAGTGCAAAGAGTTAAGAATATCAAGAGGAATAACTGTTCCGTAAAAAGAACGCAAAACGCAAAGTGTTCTTGGAGTGCAAAGAGTTAAGAACATCAAGAGGAATAACTGTTTCGTAAAAAGAACGCAAAATATAAAGTGTTCTTGGAGTGCAAAGAGTTAAGAACATCAAGAGGAATAACTGTTCCGTAAAAAGAACGCAAAACGTAAAGTGTTCTTGGAGTGCAAAGAGTTAAGAACATCATTGACACTTTCGTTCCGTATACGGAACTGTTATTCCTTTTCTTATTATTTTCCCCAGAATATTTTATGCTCATGGAAATAAAAAACGAAACATAATGTGTTTCGGATTTGCAAGCGAAAACGTAGGAAACGGGTCGATGTACTTACTGTATACGCAAGACCGTACTGTTTTACTTATTTAACTATTTGCACTCCAAGAACACTTTGCGATTTGTGTTCTTTCTATGGAACAGTTATTCCTCTTTACGTTCTTTTTCACATATTTTTTTTATACTCATAAATGGGGAAAAAATCCTGATCTGTTTCGTATTTGTAAGAGAACAAGTTGGAAACAAGATTGATGTTCTAAGCCCAATATCATGCTATTCACGTTTATTTTAAAGAGCAGGGAAACAAAAGAACTGGTCGTTAAGTTGATGCCTGAGTGGCGACGTCGGAGTGCAAAGTTAACCCTCTTTCGTTCAAGGCCGTATTGAAAACGTTCAGGGATCTCCATTTTTTCTACCAATGCACCTCTCATGTTTTAAATCATAAAATTAATTCAATATGTCATGATTATGTTTTAGCTACAACTTACAAGCTATATCTTTACAATTAATTAAAAAGAATCAATAATATAAAATAGCACGCCCAGTTTTGGTTTGGTTAAATAACGTCGCTCTAAAGCTGGACAGAGGGCTATTGGCGATGGTTCGTGACCAATCTCGGAGGACAGACCCGGAAACGATGCTTCATGTTTTTAAGCCATTTTCAGATGAGGACGACACCTTGGCTGGCACCCGATGCAACATCAATATGCGTCAGGACATTGGACCCCGATCAGATTTATTGAGCACCAGATACGTATACACGCCTGTATAATTTGGTATGTATTATGGACGACCTCTTGGTATTTTAATTGCGAAGTTGGCAATCCTCCGACCGCAAGATGACTACTTTTTTTTTCCTTTTCTTAGTTCACCTTACCGGCTCGAACTAGAAATTGTCTGTTACCAGTTGAACGTCTTTATCCACTGGGCAACTATATGCCCCAGCACTGTTACCAGCCGTGTTATAAGAGAGATGTCCTTCGGTTTGATTTGAAGGCCTACGTGGCCGAGCGGTTAAAGGCGTCAGCTGGGAATTCAATGATTCCTAAATCGATCCTAGGCGATGGACTTGACAAAGAAAATTTAAAAAAATAGTGATCTTGTGATCGGAGGGTTTCCAGCTTTGCAAAAATTCTTGAAAAGTCGTCCAGAACATCCGCAAAAATTAACGGCGTGTGTTCGGGACTGGTGTACGATAAATCTGATTGGGGTCCAAAGTCCCGTTGAAGGCGTTCGCTGCAAAATTACTAGAAAGTCGTCCAGAATATCCAACAAATTATACTGGCGTGTATACGGGACTGGTGCACGATACATCTGATCGGGGTCCAAAGTCCCGACGTCTATTGAAGGCGTTGGGTGCCAGTTCAGGTGTTTCCTCGTCATCTGATCATGGTTCTAAAATAACGAGGTGCATGTATGAATGTGTGTATGAATGTGTGTGTGAATGTGTATGTGTTCCCGGGTCTTTCCTTCGAGATTGACCCCGAACCGTCGCCAATAGCCTACTGTGCAGCTCTAGTGCGACGTTAATTAACAAAAAAACCAAAAAAAACAAAAAACCCGTTGAAGGCGTTGGGTTGAGTCCTATCGAAGGCGTTGGGTGCCAGTTCAGGTGTGTCTTCGTCATCTGACCATGGTTCTAAAATAACGAGTTGCATGTAAGAATGTGTATGTGTTCCCGGGTCTTTCCGAGATAGAACCCGATCCGACGCCAATAGCCCACTGTGCAGCTCTAGTGCGACGTTATTTAACTAAACCATTGGTATGATTTGGTTAATAACATCGCACAAGAGCTGTGCAAAGGGCTATTAGTGACTTCTACACTTCGGGTTAGCTTTAGAAAAATAACTAACAGCCCATTGTTTAGCTTTGATGATACGTTAATTCAACAAATCAACCACTAGATAAATTAAGGTGACATGCATTTGTCTTTGAATACAAATAAAAATTTTGAAAAAATAACTATTTTGTGTTTCGAATATTTAAAAAAATTATTTTCCCGATATATTGATATACTTTACCGTTAAGTTAAGTAGTTTAATTACTCCTATCTCGACATAAATTAATTTTCTAAACAGTAGTGAAAGAGTCTGTTCATGAGGAAAGCGCCAGCGAAATCATTTTTATTTTGTTCATTAGAGCATGAACCTTTTCAACGAGTCAGAAGAAAAAATAAGTTAGTCAAAACCACATGGGAATTTTTTTTTTCCTAGAATATTTTCACAGTTTAATGATTCAACTGAAGCAAAAATTAATTATTTTGGATTGAAAATAAAAAAAGGGAATGAGCAGTCAATTTTTTTAAATAATAATATGATATTCTGTAAAAGTATTATTTATTTAATTGACTAAAGACATCACAAGAACATAACTAAATAATATTTATTATCTTTATTGTTTTGAAAATTTGTATACAATTTTAAGTAATATTATAAATTAATATTATGTAAAATATTAAAATAATATTATGTCAAATATTATATTAATATTATTTAAAATATTATATTAATATTATTTAAAATATTATATTAATACTATTTAAAATATTATATTAATATTATTTAAAATATTATATTAATATTATTTAAAATATTATATTAATATTATTTAAAATATTATATTAATATTATTTAAAATATTATATTAATATTATTTAAAATATAAATTATATTTTTAAAAATATTAAATTAATATTATTTAAAATATTATATTAATATTATTTAAAATATAAATTATATTTTTAAAAATATTAAATTAATATTATTTAAAATATTATATTAATATTATTTAAAATATCATATTAATATTATTTAAAAAAATAAATTAATATGATTTAAAACATTAAATTTATATCATTTAAAATATTAAATTAATGTTATTTAAAATATTAAATTAATATTATTTAAAATATTATATTAATATTATTTAAAATATCATATTAATATTATTTAAAAAAATAAATTAATATGATTTAAAATATTAAATTTATATCATTTAAAATATTAAATTAATTTTATTTAAAATATTAAATTAATTTTATTTAAAATATTAAATAAGCAATTTTAAGTAATAAATTATAAATATAATTTTTAAATTTCTTTAAAAAAATACCTGTTCCTTGTAGTAATTATCATTTCGGGGCCTATTTCGAAAGAAAGACCCGGGGACGACCTCGTATTTTTTAACCATGTTTAGTTGACGGGGGCTATCACCCGACGCAACCTAAATAGGCGTCTGGACATTGGACTCCGATCCGATTTATCGTGCATCAGTTCCGTATACATGCCGGTATAATTTTTTGGATGTTCAGCACGACTTCCTAGAATTTCTGTAGCGAAGCTGGAAAACCTCTGATCACAAGATCACTACTTTTGTAACGTGTCTTTGTCAATTCCACCGCAAGGGCTCGAACTGGCAATCCTCTGATTACTAGCTGAACGCCTTTATCCGTTGGAGCTCAGGGGGTGTCCTCGTCCTCGGACCATTATTCACAAATACGTGGCATTGTTCCCGGGTCTTTCCTTCTAGATAGGCCTCGAAAAATCGCCAATCGCTCATTGTGCAGCTATAGTGTGACGTTAATTAACCAAACAAACTAACCAATCTTTATCTACTTGGCTACCGGGCCCCACGAAATTTAAGAATAAAGTTGTTCTCACTTTTTGGGGAGCCCCAGTTGCTCAGTTGGTAATGCGTTCAGCTACTAATCAGAGGATTGGTGGTTAGAATCCGTATGATGGACTTGACATAGAAAAGTAAAAAAGTAGTGTTCTTGCGATAGGAGGGTTGCCAGCTTTGCTACAAAAATACTAGAAAGTCGTACAAAATATCCAACAAATTATACTGGCATGTATACGGGACTGGTGCACGATATATCTGATTGGGGTCCAAAGTCCCGACGTCTATTGAAGGCGTTGGGTGTCAGTTCAGGTGTTTCCTCGTCATCTGACCATGGTTCTAAAATAACGAGGTGAATGTGTATGTGTTCCCGGCTCTTTCCTTCGAGATTGACCCCGAACCGTCGCCAATAGCCCACTGTGCAGCTCTAGTGCGACGTTATTTAACAGAAACAAAAAAAAAAAACGTTCTCACTTTTTGGAGATCTAAATGGAGATATTTTTTTTCCTTGGCGTGCACTTTTATATATTTACCAACATTTTAGTTCATTGGTAAGAGGTAACTTTTAAGTTGTTCCTGAAAAAAAATATTTTTTAAATATATTCTAAAATGCAGAATTTTTATTAGTTTAAACACTGGATGTATTGGTGGAAAAACTGGAAATCTCTAGACGTAATGCCACATCCACAACCGTCATAGAGTTAAATTAACGATCGGATCTTGATAACTGTTATCAACGATTCCAAAACATGTTTAGTTAGTAAACAATCAATATAATGTCAAAATGATGGTTGACGACTTTTTGCGTATATTGAACGGAGCTGTACTTTGGTTACAAGCTGGAGCTGTTCTCTGGTTGAGCTGTACTCAGGTTGAGGGGTGTGCTGTAAAAAGGAGGTAGCTCCAATTATTCAAGTTTGCAGAAAGCCGTAAAAAACGTTTGAAAATTCAAAACTCCAAGTTGTGTGACGATATTCTTTTTGATCAATCTTTTTAATTGTTTCTACATATTATGACAGTATTTTCACTCGAAAATGTATCTTCAAGATGACGTGGCACATTTTGGATTGTTGGAGCTACCTCTTTCTTGAAACATAGATGATGTGTCTACCTCTATAAAAAATATCTCCCCCCCAAAAAAATACAATTTATTATAATACTATTTTATTTAAAGAACACTTCAATTGAAATATAGCATATAACTAGGCTTTTGAAACAGAAAATTACATTTTTAATTATCGTACTCCCCCTCTGTAACGTCTGGCTCAACTGTTGCGTTATCATCTATTGAGTAACGCGAAAACTAACGATTGGAGATACATCTCTCTGGCACTAAACGAACAAGTTTTTTTTTTATCAAAAGAGAGTACACGTAACTCTAAATTTCCCTTGGTTGAAGCTTCATCCTTTTTCCAGCAAACTCTTCAATTCACTTTCGAACTGTTCAGTTGGTTTGGTTAATTAACGTCGCGCAAGAGCTGAACAGTTGGCTATTGGCGACGGTTAGGGTCTATCTCGAAGGAATGACCCGGGAACACATACACATTCATACATGCACATCGTTATTTCAGACCCATGGTCAGATGACGAGGAAACACCTGAATTGGAACCCAACGCTTTCAATAGACCTCGGGATTTTGAACCCCGATCAGATTTGTGTGCCCAGTCCCGTATACACGCCGTTAAGTTTTGCGGTTGTTCTGGGCGACTTTTCTAGTGTATTGTAGCGAAGTTGGCAACCCTCCGATCACAAGATCAGTACTTTTTTTTTTACTTTTCTTTGTCAAGTCCATCGCCCAGGATCGAACCAGGAATCTTCGGAATCCCAGCTGACGGCTTTAACCTCTCGGCCACGGAGTCCTCTTCAAAATGCCCAAAGCCAGAGGATTAATTTAAATTCTCATAGCATTCTAACTTCTCTTATAATACCTAATTAAATAAATTTACCATGCAGTGTTACTCACACCAAAGGCAATTCTCATAACTGAAATTCATAAACGTGAATCAAATTTTGAATCTTGAATTAGATTCTACCAAAGCATCCGAAGGGCAGATTAAGATATCTCCTAATATTTCGATTCAGCGTTCTTCCAACGTTAATAACTTCAAGGATACGACAATTTAAATCAATTAATTTACTCGTTTAAGTTATGGAGATGCAATCGTGATTGCGCATTAATACATCATGACCTGAATAAATCATCCAGGGAAACTCGTGTCTATGAATATGTAGCACATGAATCCATTTCAGATATCGATTGTTGTAGCACCGATACCTTATCCATGGTTTGGTTTGGTTAAAAAACGTCGCACTAGAGATGCACAGTGGGCTATTGGCGACGGTTCGGGGTCTATATCGAAGGAAAGACCCGGGAACACATTCACACACACATTCATACATGTACCTCGTTATTTTAGAACCATGGTCAGATGACGAGGAAACACCTGAACTGGCACCCAACGCCTTCAATAGACGTCGGGACTTTGGACCCCGATCAGATGTATCGTGCACCAGCCCGTATACACGCCGTTAATTTTTGCGGATGTTCTGGACGACTGTTCAAGTATTTTGTAGCGAAGTTGGCAACCCTCCGATCACAAGATCATTACTATTTTACTTTTCTTTGGCAAGTCCATCGCCTGGCATCGAACCAGGAAGCTTCGTATTCCCAGCTGGTGCCTTTAACCGCTCGGCCACGGAGTCCTCCTTATCCATGACATTTGCTAACTCACCATTGTACTTTCTGAAGAAAAACTGTTGGAAAATTGTAGAAATCCCAATTAACAGTTTGACTTGAGTGGTGACACTAAGTCACCAAAATAACGACATGTTACTATGTACTCTGTTCCTAAAATTAACTGTATATTTTTGAACAGAACAAAACGCCTTTGTTTCCATTAGCTTGTCCATTGCCTAACTCCGTTTAAAAGAGAGCCCCAGTTGCTCAGTTGGTAAGGCGTTCAGCTACTAATCAGAGGATTGGTGGTTCGAATCCGTGAAATGGACTTGACATACAAAAGTAAAAAAGTAGTGATCATGCGATCGGAGGGTTGCCAGCTTCGCTACAAAAATACTAGAAAGTCGTCCAGAATATCCAACAAATTATACTGGCGTGTATACGGGACTGGTGCACGATCAATCTGATCGGGGTCCAAAGTCCCGACGTCTATTGAAGGCGTTGAGTGCCAGTTCGGGTGTTTCCTCCGCATCTGGACCATGGTTCTAAAATAACGAGGGGCATGTATGAATGTGTGTATGAATGTGTGTGTGTGAATGTGTGTGTTCCCGGGTCTTTTCTTCGAGATTGACCCCGAACCGTCGCCAATAGCCCACTGTGCAGCTTTAGTGCGGCTTTAATTAACAAAACCGAAAATCAAACCATTTAAAAGTGTGACATCACTTGGGTATTAACATATTATATTCTTTCTATGGATTAGTTATTCCTCTTTACGTTCTTTTCCGCAGATTTTTTTTATACTCATAAAGGGAAAATAATCTTAATCTGTTTTGGATTTGCAAGAGAACAAGTTGAAAAAAAGATTGATGTTCTAAGCGCAAGATTTTGCTGTTCTCGTTTATTTTAAAGAACAGGGAAACAAAAGAACGGGTCGTTATGTTGGCGCCTGAGAGGCGACATCGGAGTACAAAGGGTTAAGCGAGAACTGTATGTTCTTGAACTGAAAAAACGCTTTTCTTTCATTAGCTTGTTCATTACCTAACTCCATTTAAAAGTGTAACATCACTTGGGTATTAATCCTTTGCACTGCGTTGGCGCCGCTCAGGCGACAACATAACGACTCGTTCTTTTGGTTCCCTGTTCTTAAAAATAAACGCAAACAACATGATCTTGCGTTTAAAAAAAAACATGACCTTTTTTCAACTTGTTGTCTTGCAAATCCAAAATAGATTATGCTTTTGTTTTCCTTTATGAGCAAAAAATTATGGGGTAAAGAACATAAGGATGAATAACTGTTCCGTCGAAAGAACGGAAAACGCAAAGAGTTCTTGGAGTGCAAAGGGTTAACATATTATATTAAACTTATGAACTCATTTCTGATCAGTCACAGTAATAACGACATGTTCTGGTGTTCCCTGTTCTTCAAATTAAATGAGAACTACATGTTCTTGAACGCAAAAACGATTTTATTTAGTTAGCTTGTTCGATTCCTTGTAAGTCTTGATTGTAATTTTTGGTATTTGTTGAAAGAGATTAATGAGAAGCCTATGTAAGTAATATACTGTTCTGTTTAGTGATTTTTACTGATTTTTGAGTACATGTCTTTTTCAAAAATGAAACTAATGTATTCGGAGAAATGATAAGCATCGAATGTACTCAAAAATGAGTATATTTTTCTTATTTTTGAATGCTTATTTTTAACAGTGTAGGCGACGATATTGTGCGAGGCTTCCGTTCCCGAGTGGATTAAGGCGTCAGCTGGGAATCCAAGGGTCCCCGGTTCAAACCTTGCGATGGACTAGACAAAATAATAGTAAAAAGTAGTGATATTGCGATCGGAGGGTTGCCAACTTCGCTACCAAAATACTAGAATGTCGTCCAGAACATCCACAAAAAAATTAACGGTGGGTATACGGGACTGGTGCACGACAAATATAATCGGGGTCCAAAGTCCGGACGTCTATTGAAGGCGTTGGGTGTCAGCTCAGATGTTGTCCTCCTCATCTGACCGCGGTTAAGAAATACGAGGCATCGTTCCCGGGCCTTTCCTTCGAGATATGCCCCGAACCGTTGGCAATAACCCACTGTGCAGCTTTAGTGCGACGTTAATTAACCAAAACCAAAAAAAAACGATGATATTGTACCTTAGAAAAAATAAAACAGAATTCACCACTTTCATCTTCAACAAACCCTGTGATTTTACCTCCCACTATCCACTCCCCACCCCCCTAAGAAAAGTAAAAAAGTAGTGATCGTGCGATCGGAGGGTTGCCAGCTTCGCTACAAAAATACTAGAAGGTCGTCCAGAACATCCAAAAAATTATACTGGCGTGTATACGGGGCTGGTGCACGATAAATCTGATAGGAGTCCAATGTCCTGACGCCTATTGAGGTTGCGTTGGGTGCCAGCTCAGGTGTTGTCCTCCTCATCTGACCGCGGTTAAGAAATACGAGGCATCGTTCCCGGGCCTTTCCTTCGAGATATGCCCCGAACCGTTGGCAATAACCCACTGTGCAGCTTTAGTGCGACGTTAATTAACCAAAACCAAAAAAAAACGACGATATTGTACCTTAGAAAAAATAAAACAGAATTCACCACTTTCATCTTCAACAAACCCTGTGATTTTACCTCCCACTATCCACTCCCACTCCCCACCCCCCTAAGAAAAGTAAAAAAGTAGTGATCGTGCGATCGGAGGGTTGCCAGCTTCGCTACAAAAATACTAGAAGGTCGTCCAGAACATCCAAAAAATTATACTGGCGTGTATACGGGGCTGGTGCACGATAAATCTGATCGGAGTCCAATGTCCTGACGCCTATTGAGGTTGCGTTGGGTGCCAGCTCAGGTGTTGTCCTCGTCGTCTGACCATGGTTAAAAAATACGAGGCATCGTTCCCGGGCCTTTCCTTCGATATAGGCCCCGAACCGTCGGCAATAGCCCACTGTGCAGCTTTGGTGCGACGTTAATTAATCAAAACCAAAAAAAAAAAAAACGACGATATTGTACCTTAGAAAATATAAAACAGAATTCACCGCTTTCATCTTCAACACCCCCCGTGATTTTACCTCCCACTATCCACTCCCTCTCCTACCCCCCACTACACCAAACGATTTATTCTTCCTCAAAGCAATCCCCCCCCCACCCCCCTGAATCAAACCAACCGAAAGACCACACGCAAAACCCTCCTTGCAGCCAACACCACACCTCTACCAAAGTCGATTCAGGAAAGCACATCTGGCACAATGAGGGATTATCTACCCCCTCCCCCAATCCCTTCCCGAAGATAGCCCCCCCTTACATTTTCTGTCACACGCATTCTTCGGCCAGTTGGCCAGGATAACAATTACCCGGCATCCATTGCGCTCGGGGCAAATTTACTGGCCATAACAGCATTTGGGACTGGGGTAATTGTGGTGGAGGACTTTGTAAATGAACAATTTACTGCATGGATCACCATTGCGTCCGGTTGGGTTAAGACTCTCAGTTGGAGTCCGGATAATTGTAATTGTCCGGCTATTTAAATGGAGTTTAAAGGGGTTTTGTGGGGTTATCAATGGAGGGCGATTTGCATGGTTTTGAATGGGGTTTGGGATTAGTAACTGGGTGTAATTCAAGTATATCATTGAGAGGGGGATAGGTAAGGAACATATGTTTATGTTGGCGTAGTATAGGTTTGAATTGTCTACAATGTGACAGAGTTCCTAATTGTTTATAATATGACATACAGTGACTAAAGTAATTTATCACATCCCACATCCACCCTCTTAACTTTTGATAGCCAAGTGTTATATTCACAAAAGTGGTTTGTTGATATAATGGTTGTGTGGCTATACAGCGAAACCGTTAACAGTGCCCCCTTGCGGAATAACCCGGTATTAACATGGCTTTCTCAAATACTATAGGCAATACAAGGAAATAGTCAACTACAAAGCTGTAGAGCAGCATCTAATTAGTAAGAAAAACACTTTAGAACATGATTAAATCTCGTACAATGATCGAGATCGAAACCGTTAACAGTGCCCTCTTGCGGGAAAATCCGGTATTATCATAGATATCTCAAAAACTATACGAAATACATGGAAATAGTCAATTACATATGTGTAGAGCAGCATCTAATTAGTAAGGAAAACTCTGTACCACATGACTTCCGGATTAAAACGCGTACGATGCTCGTTTATTTTTGTTGGTGATTCTCAATACTGTTACGTTACAAAATGCGCTAGGAGAAATTTCTGCACAAGGTCCAATGCGAAAGCAGTTAAACCTAGAAAGATTTAAATCGGTGTATTCTTATATACACACATGGTGTCTAGTTTACCCCTTTGCACTTCGCTGTCGCTTCTCAGGCGCCAACAGAACGACCCGTTCTTTGGTTCCTTGTTCTTTAAAATAAACGAGATCAACATGATCTTGCGTTTAAAAAAAAGCATGATATTTTTTCAACTTCATAGGTTATGCTTTTGTGTTCCTCTATGAGCAAAAAAAAATTACGGGGAAAAGAACATAAAGAGGAATAACTGTTCCGTAAAAAGAACGCAAAATGTTCATACATGCCCGACGTCTATTGAAGGCGTTGGGTGCCAGTTCAGGTGTTTCCTCGTCATCTGACCATGGTTCTAAAATAACGAGGTGCATGTATGAATGTGTGTGTGTGTGAATGTGTATGTGTTCCCGGGTCTTTCCTTCGAGATTGACCCCGAACCGGCGCCAATAGCCCACTGTGCAGCTCTACTGCGACGTTAATTAACAAAACCAAACCAATCTACTATGAAGGATCCATGCTCGAAGAGTTAGCCAAGTATCCCTTAACATTACCATAAGCATTGTTAGGGTCAAACCGCTCATTAAGAAACCGCTCAGCTTCCAATCCTTCGTTAATAACACACAAAACCTACGACCCAGCTGTTGGACGCTGGCATCAAAGGACTGGTTCGATTACGATGGCGTAAATAATCGATTGATCCACCTCTGTGGTCAGGTTCAAGTCTAGGTGTTAATTAATCGTTTGCAATTTATCATCCCCCGCACCCGAGGCTGCAGGAATGTCGGAAGTGGAAAGGGGATGCGGGGGGGGGGGGCGACCTCACCGAAAGATTTGTGGGGTTGTCGGGGGGGGGGGGGGGGCGGAAGATTTTGATGATGCGGGTTTCCAGCGGAATGGTTCTTGTCGGCGTGTTCTTTTGAGGGATCGCTTGGCGGAATAATCGATTTGGTTAATCGATATTGTTTCAATTTAAAGTGAAATAATGCGATATTTTAATTGCGTTTGCTTGGCAAGTGAAACAAACATTGGGGATAATATCGATTGTGGAGTGAGCGGTTGTTTGAATCGATATTGCGTAGTTACTGTTTGAAATACAAAGGAGCTGAAGTTCCAGAGGCAAAATTGTACTAATGGACATTTGTCTTTTAACCATTTGCACTCAAAGAACACTTTGCGATTTGTGTTCTTTCTATGGAACAGTTATTCCACTTTACGTTCTTTCCCACAGATTTTTTTTTATAGTACTCATCAAGGGAAAAAAATCCTGATATGTTTTGTGTTTGCAAGTGTAACAAACATTGGGTATAATATCGATTGTGGAGTGAGTGGTTGTTTGAATAGATATTGCGTAGTTACTGTTTAAAGTACAGAGAAGCTGAAGTTCCAGAGGCAAAATTGTACTAATGGACATTTGCTTTTTAACCCTTTGCACTCCAAGAACACTTTGCGATTTGTGTTCTTTCTATGGAACAGTTATTCCTCTTTACGTTCTTTCCCACAGATTTTTTTTTATAGTACTCATCAAGGGAAAAAAATCCTGATATGTTTTGTGTTTGCAAGAGAACAAGTTGAAAAAAAGATTGGTGTTCTAAACACAAGATCATGCAGTTCTCGTTTATTTTAAAGAACAGGGAAACAAAAGAACGGGTCGTTATGTTGGCGCCTGAGGGGCGACAAGTTTAATGTCAGGAGTAAGTGGAAAATATTTTGTGTCAAGTTAGCAACTTTTATTTTATGTTCTGGCCGTTATAATTAACCCTTTATAAACGAGGAACATGCATAGAGTAATGCTACAAATAGAGAAATAAAAATGCTGATTCCCGTGTGTGCATCATTGAAACCACGTGATATGTGGAAATGCCAATTCATTCATGCGCCAATATTACTTGGCAGGCCTTGGCGACTTTTTAAGAACTAAACGAGATCGAAGTACTGTAATATGGTTTTGTGTTTAATTTTGTATTTAAATATCGTTTTTTTTTAACGAGTGGCACAATTTAAGGGAGTTTAACAGATATATTAAGGATATTTTTCTTACTTTGTAGTTTTGAAATAATTGCATTACGTTTTTATGTAAAAAATTGACCATAATCGAAGTTCTTTCAATTGTTATTTTGTATACTTCAATAAGAAAATATGAACAATAAAACCTGAGAAATAGAAAGAGTTTCGCTTCTTCGAGTATTGAACACAAATAAAATACTTTCGTTTCGTTAATGAAGAGGATATATTTAGCGCATATTGTTTGAAAATAAGTAAATACGTACATGTATGTTAAAAAGTTGCATACGGACAGAACTCCTTGTCACCAAAAAAGAAGAAAGTACGCCAAATTTGAAACTCCTGCAGATGTCTGAACGCCAAATGTGGAACTCCTGCAGATGTCTGAACGCCAAATGTGGCAGCGCTATAACCACGTGATGTTGGGTTTTCGTTTCAATGTTGACACCGCGGCCTTATGAGAGTCTGGTATTGAAGGCGCTCTCTATTTAATATTACAACTCTCTGGGAACATGCATGATATTTACGTTATTTTTACGGAGCAGTTTTTTTTTCCATACAAATAACGTTCCGTTTCCATTTTATTTATAAAATAATTATGAGTGAAGCTAAATATTAATCGTAGTTAATCAATTTTATATTTTGTGGCTTATGAAATTTGTCAAATGTTGTTTAAAATAAAACAGAAATTGTAAGGAAACTGAATATGATAAAATTTTAGAGCGAAAACGTTCTTGGTGCTACTTAATGACACAAATAGTTTCTTTTACATTTTATGAGAGAAAAACTTTTTAAACTCAAGAATGTGTTATCTTTCATTTTTCAAGAACACAGAAAAAATAACATGTCGTTATTTGGGTGACTGGGTGACTGGGTGACACTAGAGTGCAAAGGGTTAAAATATATGTTGATACCCAAGAGATGTCGTCGCCAATAGCCCACTGTGCAGCTCTAGTGTGACGGTAATAAATCAAACCAAACCAAACCGAAACCAACCCAAGAAATGCCATACTTTCAAATGGGGTTAGATAAAAAACACTCTAACAAAAGAAGAAAAAAATGTTCAAGGACAAGCAGTTCTCGTTTGATTTGAAGAACAGGTAACAAAGAACATGTCGATATTTTGGTGATTGAGAGTCACCTCTTGTCTGCAATTGGTTAACCTTTTTCGCTTGGCGCCGCTTAGGCGACAACATAACGACTCGTTCTTTTGTTTTCCTATTCTTTAAAATAAACGAGAACAGCATGATCTTGTGTTTAAAAAAACATCGATCTTTTTTTCAATTCGTTCTTTTGCAGGTACAAAACATATTATGTTTCTTTTTTCTATAAGCATAACAAATTATATTGTAAATAAAGGTTGAATAACAGTTCCGTTGAAAGAACGGAAAACGCAAAATGTTCTTGGAGTGCGAAGGGTTAACAAATATAAAAACAAACTTTATCGGTTTCAGTAGTTTAAGTAGATTAAAAATAACCCACATTTATATTTTGTAAAATTTTTCTCGTCAATTTAAAGTTGTAATTTATTTCGAATGTTATTTATATACTTCCTTTTGTAATTTTCGTTTATTGAACACCAGACTCCATGACCTAAAACTGTAAAAAAAATATATTCACTTTATGTACGTACCACCGTACACATATCATATATAAGTGGTAATTATTGTGAGTTATTATTTTATCTCAAGCATTGGATTTACACTCAATTGCCTTTGTTAGTACTACTGAAAATAGTGACTGAATATATCTTATAACGAGTAATGTAAAAATAAAAGTTTTGTTTTATTAGTTTGTTCTTTAATACATACATAACCCACCATGTCGTAGTAATTGGATAATTTCCCCAACAAATATTATTTCTCATTAAAAAAGGGAAATTGATTTAGTATGTAATATAATTTAATGACCTTTAAAAACAATATAATTCACTGATAAGAAACTTTTCAAATGTGGATGATTATACTGGCGTGTATACGGGACTGGTGCACGATCAATCTGATCGGGGTCCAAAGTCCCGACGTCTATTGAAAGCGTTGGGTGCCAGTTCAAGTGTTTCCTCGTCATCTGACCATGGTTCTAAAATAACGAGGTGCATGTATGAATGTGTGTGTGAATGTGTATGTGTATGTGTTCCCGAGTCTTTCCTTCGAGTTTGACCCCGAACCGTCGTCAATAGCCCACTGTGCAGCTCTAGTGCGACGTTAATTAACAAAAACAAAACAAAAACAAACAAATATGGATGTTTATCTTTTTCTAATTTTTAAGCGATCCGGAACTTCGAGCATGGATCCTTTGTAGTAGAGGAGTCATGATGTCCCTCTCGCTAACATCAAAGTGAAGCCAACATGTATGGAATCAGAGTGGTTAATTACATCATTCCATTCAAAAATTTTCAATGTTACACATTTCCCAATTCATCAGCCAATCGCGAGTATTTTTTAATTCCAAAGTTTGAAGAGATGGCATGTGATATGGGCCTTTCGCTCTGAGATGTGGGCTTCACGATTATGACGTCTCTACTACAGACCATTCATGCTCGAAGATCCGGATCCGTATAATTGGCGATCCGCTTTGTTTGATCCGGATAACTGGAGTTCGGATAATTAGGATTATATTGTATATATCTATTGTTGATAAAATATAAAAATGTATTCTATAAGATAAGTAACACTATTCTACTCTTTTACATAAAGCAAGGTAGAACAGAAAAAACGAAAAAAAAAATTAAAATGCCGTACTTCCACAAGAAAATGGGAGGCCTCCGTGGCCGAGAGGATTAAGGCGTCAGCTGGGAATCCAAAAGGTCCCCGGTTCGAACCTCGAACCTTTGCGCGGACTAGACTAAAGAATAGTAAAAATTAGTAATATTGCGATTGTAGGGTTGCCAACTTCGCTACCAAAATACTAGAATGTTATCCAGAACATCCACAAAAACTGGTGCACTATAAATATAATCGGGGTCCAAAGTCTCGACGTCTATTGAAGGCGTTGGGTGCCAGCTCAGGTGTTGTCCTCGTCATCTGACCATGGTTCAAAAATACGTGACAACATTCCCGGGATTTTCCTTCGAGATTGGCCCCGAACAGTCGCTAATAGCCCACTGTGCAGCTCTAGTGCGACGTTAATTAACCAAACCTAACCAATCCACCAAAAAATGTTTAGTTTGAGCAAAAAATAAAAAACAAAAATTATTAAAAATTCCAAATGTTATTTTTTTTACGAGAATTCGGAAATTGGGCAGTTTTTTATCTAAACAAAGTAAATTGAACTTGTGTGCGTTTGCGTGTGTAAGAACTTTGGTGTTTTGCACAACTTCGAATTCTAACTCACGATTATAAGTTCAAAATGAATACATGTCAAACCAGAGAGTTGTAATATTAAATAGAGAGCGCCTTCAATACCAGACTCTCATAAGGCCGTGGTGTCAACATTGAAAAGAAAACCCAACATCACGTGGTTATAGCGCTGCCACATTTGGCGTTAAGACATCTGCAGGAGTTTCAAATTTGGCGCACTTTCTTCTCTTTTGGTGATAAGGAGTTATGTCTGTATTCAACTTCTTAACATATATGTACGTATTTACTTATTTTCAAACAATATGCGCTAATTATTTCCGCTTCATTAACGAAACGAAAATATTTTATTTGTGTTCAATACTCGAAGAAGCGAAACTCTTTATATTTCTCAGGTGTTATTGTTCATATTTTTTTATTGAAGTATACAACAATAGAAAAAACTTCGCTTATGGTACATTTTTTACATAAAAACGTAATGCAATTATTTCAAAACTACAAAGTAAGAAAAATATCCTTAATATATCTGTTAAACTCCCTTAAAGTGTGCCAATCGTTCAAAAAAACTATATTTAAATACAAAATTAAACACCAAACCATATTACAATACTTCGATCTCGTTTAGTTCTTAAAGTCGCCAAGGCCTGGCAAGTAATATTGGCGCATAAATGAATTGGCGTTTCCACATATCACGTGGTTTCAATGATGGACACACGGAAATCAGCATTTTTATTCCTCTATTTGTATCATTACTCTATGATGTAGGCTAGCTACTGCTTTTTTAATTCGTTTTTTATAATTTTTTAGTACATGTTTTTTTTTTTTAAATGAAACGTGTGTTCGGAGCCATAATAATCATCGAATATACTCAAAAATGCGTACATTTAACTTTTTTTGAGTACCTATTTTTAACAGTACACTAATTAAAAGTCGCAAAACCCTTCTTTCAAATGAAATATTGTAGCAACTAAAATCCCAGTGATTAAATTAAATAATTGCACCTTTTTTTTAAATTGACAATTCTGAAACGTAGAATCGAAGAGGCGTGTGAATATAATGATCAGACATTTAATAACGCATTTGTGATTCTAAAGGACTTAATGTCCATTCGCTTAATATTGCTTGAAATCTGTTCTGCGAATTAATTCGCGGCAGTTATAACAAAAGAAGACGATTTTTAATGAAACAAAAAAATCAATTCGAGAGTATAATTGCTTAAATTCCAAAAACAATTGCCCGATTTAACGCTGCTGCAAAAAGTTAAATATTTGAAGAAAAAAATATTTAATTGGGCAGAGTATTTTATACCAAGCGTAATTTTCTGACGCTATTTATCCAATGTGCTGTTTTTTTTATAAACAACTGGTGTTCTTTTTAAATAAAGTATTTTTATTCCAAATGGCTTTTTTTTTCGTTTTAATATCGTTGAAATTTTATTTTTATATTTCCAGATTGCACGTTTCTGAAATTAGTATTTTTTTTTTTTAAATTCGAAGAAAGAAAAATGTCGAAATCGCTGTAAAAGACAGCTCGAACTGTAATGACTAGAAAATGTTTCTGAAATGTTTCAGTCATTTTTTTTTACTCATCTGCGTATTTACAAAAAGAAATGACACTGGTCGTTTGTATGTTGAATTAAAAATAATTATAAAAATTTCAGGATAATTTTTACGATCGTTGTTTAAAAAGAGATCCTTTCATTACACATTAAATTAAAATGTGAAAATATAGGTATTAAATAATGTATATTTTATTATGTATATAAAATGGAATACCTATAAATTATTTTTAAACAAATACACATTTATGTTTTTTTTCACGATTTTAATTAAAACTGCATATCAAATAAATAAATTATATATATAAGTCTGTTACAAATGATTGGTTTGGTTATACCGTCGCACGAGAGCTGCACAATGCGCTATTGACGACGGATCGGGGCCTATCTCGAAAGATACCATTTTTAAACCATGGTTTTAAACCATTGGATCCCGATCAGATTTATCGTGCACCAGTCCCGCATACACGCCAGTATAATTTTTTGGATGTTCTGGACGACATTCCTAGTATTTGTAGTGAAGCTGGCAACCCTCCGATCACAAGATCACTACTTTTTTACTTTTCTTAGTCATGTCCGTAAAACAGGATTGAACTAGGAACCCTTTGATTCCCAGCTGACGCTTTTATCCACTCGGCCACGGAGGCCCCGACCATGACCAAATGAAAAAGATAATACATGAACTGGCCCCCACGCCTTCAATAGGCGTCTGGACGTTTGACCCTGGTCAGATTTATTGTACACCACTCCCGTATACGCGTCCGTATAATTTGTTGGATGTTCACACTTTCTATTATTTTTGTAGCGAAGCTGACAACCTCCGATCATAAGATCCCTACTTTTTTTTTTTAATTTTCTTTGTGTCAAGTTCATCGTATGGGACTCAAACGACTTTTCAAAACGACTGCTTGGTTTGGTTAATTAACGTCGCACTAGAGCTGCACAGCGGGCTATTGGTGACGGTTCTCGGCCTATTTCTAATGAAAGACCCGGGAACGACGCCTCGTATTTTTGAATCATGGTCAGATGACGAGGGCAACGCCTGAGCTGGCACCCAACGCCTTCAATAGACGTCGGGACTTTGGACCCCGATCAGATTGATATTGCACCAATCCCGTATACAAGCCGTTTATTTTTGTGGATGTTCTGGACGACATTCTAGTATGTTGGTAGCGTGGTTGGCAACCTTCCGTTCGCAATATCCCTACATTCTACCGCGCAAAGGCTCGAACCGGGGACCCCTTGGATTCCCAGCTAACGCCCCAATCCACTCGGCCACGGAGGCCTCGGACCCCGATCAGATTTATCGTGCACCAGTTCCGCATACACGCCAGTATAATTTGTTGTATGTTCTTGGCGACTTCCTAATATTTTTGTAACGAAGCTGGCAACCCTTAGGCAAAATATCATACAAATGAATACTTCTCTAAAATGAACAGGAACGGGATTTAACTGCTCCATAAAAATAAAGAAAATATAAAATATATTCCTGGAGTGAAAACGGTTAAAATAATATATTCGTCCTTCTTGTTTTTCAAGTTTAGGCACAATCGAAAATTTTCGATTACCTGAGTCGCTCTTCTTACAACTAAAACTATCCCTTTTCAAATATCAGTTGGTTTCCATAGCAACCAAGTTTACCAGAAGGAAATGCGGAAAGTCATGACTGGCAGGTCTAGTGCATTCAAATTCACGTTCGAGTTCACTTTGGAAAATGTCAGTTTAAATATATATATCGGAATTTCAAGCCTTGCACGAAATATCTTCAATACAGTTTTCATATTTTAAAACGATATAGTGTAACCTTTAACTTCTTCCATAGTTTGTGTTGGCGTTTATCAAATGTAAATTGAATTTTTACGTTAATAGAATTACAAAAGTAAATTACTTTTCGCCCATTTCGGAATGTATATATTTCTGTGCGAAAGCCGTGTATCTGCAGACTCACCAGTGGCTCTGCAGATACACTGATTTGCTCAGCAAAAGTGAAAAATCATCTACACAGCAAGATTCGCATATTCGTTTAGTTTGTGATGACGTTTATCAAATGTAAATTGAAAGTTTACGTTAATAGAATTTCAATAGTAAATTACATTTTAGCCACTTCAAGCTGTATATGTTACCGTGAAAGTGAGAAATCCGTGTATCTGCAGACTCACCAGTGGCTCTGCTGATATACTGATTTGCTCAGTAAAAGTGCGAAATCATCTACAGGGAAAGAAGTTTCCCCATTTTCACTAGGGAATCTGCAGATCAACGTATTACGAATCGTAAAAGTGCGAAACGCTCATGTCCCAAACTTTATTGATCGTAACCACCACACTGTTAAAAATAGGTATTCATAAATAAGTAAAATTTACCCATTTTTGCATACATTCGCTGATGATCATAGCTCCGAATACATAAGATTCATTTTAAAAAAGTATATGCACTCAAAAATGAGTAAAAATTAATAAAAAGTGCAGTTGCTTGTCTACGTAGACTGTCTTCATAAATCACGTTCAATTAGTATCAACAATTATAATCAAGACTTACTCTGAAAAAGACATGCACTAAAGAAAAATGAGTACAATGTGTAAAAATAAATAAATAGAGCAGTAGCTTGCCTACATAGGCTGTCTTCATAAATCACTTAAAATAAATATCGACATTTACAAAGAAGACTTACCAGAAATCGAACCAAGATCCTTAGGCACCGCAGTCCATTGCCTTACCCGTTGTACTACCAGGGCGACGTGAATAAATCATAAACGGAAGACATGATAAAAATATGCGCTACATTAAAAAAAAATTATTACGTGCTGTAATGAATGTAATAAAAAGTTTTTAATTAAAACTATTTTACTAACTTGATTAAAAATAACAGCATGAGCTGCTAACACTTTAACATTTTAATATTAGCACGCAGCGTACTACTGGTAGAACATCCCTTTTAAGACCATATGAGGTGTTTATTAATTAATTTAATTCTGAGTTGGCGCAAAAAAAATAAAAATTCCAACTGTATCAGTTTGTACGGGTATTTGACAATTCGGAAGTTTTATACTTAACAAAAATAAACTGAGCTTGAAAAGCTATGAAGGCTCGATGTCCTGCCGGCAGGACCTTCGAGCATGAATGGGCCGTAGTAGAGCGAATATATCTCAGACCGAATGGCCTGAGACACGTGACTTCTTTTCAAAATTATGAATTAAAAAATACTCGCGATTGGCTGACGAATTGAAAAATGTTGGAAATGACATCACATATAGACATTGGAAATGACAATTTATGAATGGAATGACGTAATTAACCACGTGTCTCAGGCCATGCATGTTGGCTTCACTTTGATGTTAGCGAGTAAAAACGTTATGTTTTCTCTATTATGAGGGATCCATGCTCGAAGGGCAGGACACAGTGATTGGTGAGATGTAATTTTCAAAACTAATTCCAGAAGGTATTTCTGGTTGAACTTTTACCTGTACGTTCTTTCTGAAAGCCGTTTACGCAAGTGTATTATTGTTTTTAGTCGGTTTCAGTCAATAGTTTATTTTGCTACTTTTAGTAAAATTGATAAAAATACTTTCAAAAAAGTATTTTTAAACACAACTAAGCGTTATTTCCTGTTTTAAATATTACCAATTTAAGGCTATATGTGATGTAATTCTGCTGGGTCTGAGCTAGGAGAGTTTATAGATATTTACATTATCTCATTACGATCTCAGAAGGATCAATTTAGCCGTTATTCTATATCTTAATTGCGTTTAAAAAGTTAAAATACTAAATTATATTATCTAACTACGATTCCAAAAAGATCAATTTAGCCGGTATCCTATATTTAAATAGCGTTTAAAAAGTTAAAATATAAAATATATTATCTAATTACGATTCCAAAAAGATCAATTTAACCGTTAATCTATATCTAAATAGCGTTTAAAAAGTAAAAAAAATACTAAAATATATTATCTAACTACGATTCCAAAAAGATTAATTTAGCCGTTATTCTATATCTAAATAGCGTTTAAAAAGTTAAAATATAAAATATATTATCTAACTACGATTTCAAAAAGATCAATTTAGCCGTTATTCTATATCTAAACAGCGTTTAAAAAGTTAAAATACTAAAATATATTTGTATAAAATATATTATCTAACTACGATTCCAAAAAGATGAGCTTAGCCGTTATTCTAAATCTAAATAGCGTTTAAAAAGTTAAAATACTAAAGTATATTTATGTAAAATATATTATCTAACTACTATTCCAAAAAGATCAGCCTTAGCCGTTATTCTATATCCAAATAGCGTTTAAAAAGTTAAAATACTAAAGTATATTTATATAAAATGTATTATCTAACTACTATTCCAAAAAGATAAGCTTAGCCGTTATTCTATATCTAAATAGTGTTTAAAAAGTTAAAATACTAAAATATATTTATATAAAATATATTATCTAACTACTATTCCAAAAAGATCAGCTTAGCCATAGCTTAATTATTTAAGCAAAAATATTTTTTACCCTTTTAATCTGGGGTTTTAAAATTAGGGAATTCCTTTCTGCTATCATACATTCGAAATTTAGTTTCTGAAATCAATAGATCCAAAATGGCGGAAAAAAGTCGAAGATATGTGTCAATTTATAAAAAACAAATAACCTACCTTTAACGTAGAAGGTATAGTGTTTCCATTTCTAACAACGAGATATCGATGTCACGTAAATAAGTGAGTGGAGCTATTTGCTGTACATTAAGTCTATAAGAGATACGAAATAAGAAAACTTACACCACGTCATTTTGAGGATGGTTTATAACTTATATTTATTACTAGATATACGAAGTAATATGTAATAACGAAATAGCAATTTTAAAACTAGCATTAAGTAATTGCAAAACAATGAGTGGAAAAACTACAGAAATTAAGATTTGGATTCGAATTTAATCATGATTGTAAAATATATTATGCAACTATTTGCATATGTGTGTTAAACATAGTACCCAAGTATTGTGAAGGGTTGCCAGTTTGAACCGAAATCATATTTGGCGCTATCAATTTTGACGCCTTGGCATAGTGCTCCATAATTCTTTACTTAAACCAATTTAATTCATATTTCTATATTTTATCGTCATAAATATGTATTAAACAAGTTTTTCTTATGTTACCTTATAAGTTTAATCAAAATATTGCAATCTATTTCACTAAATTGATAAAAATTAAAAGACTTTAAAGCATTAACTAAAAGATAAATATTTAATATACAAAGGAAACAGCCTTTTGAATACCAATTTCAGTTTATTTAACCATAAATGGTTAACACAAGAAGCAAGGTTATACTTTCAAGCATGCTTAAATTAATATTAAAAATGTTAAGGAGTTAACATACTGGGACATTATAATCTTAATTAATTATTAAATGGCTTCAAATATAAATATTAGAAAATATTATTATACTACACCTTTATGTTTAGTTGGATTTATACATATATTATGATCGTTTAATTAAAGATAAATATTATATAGTATACGATAAACATGTTTTTATAATTAAACTGAATAATTACTCGAATCTCTATGTTAAATAATTTGTTATTTATACATCAATGAATCTATTTTTAAAGCATAACATACATTGCATTTCAATTATGAATTATTTCTCTTCAAAAGCTAACAAATTGCTTAAAAATAAAAAGTGCATTTAAAAGTTTAATCATTGCTTTTCGATGATGAAGTATTATACATTATAGAATTTTATTAAAGAAATTTAATAGTCCATGTTTAATTATGTGTTCAAGATATCAGTTTATATTTGCAGATGCAATATGCGGAAATATTTATTGTGTACATTTGGTTAAAATACGATAAATAAAATTTAATTTTCTCGTAACATTTTTTTTTATTTATACTCTAAAGTTAATTAAAATAAAATGAATTTCGTTTTTAACAAAATATTAATAACAAAATCAATTTGCTAAAATTTGTTGAGAGTTAATAGCTTTTATATTTTCGAAAATATTAGAGTGTATCATTTTGAAAAAAAATCATACTAATATATTTAAAGTCGTATGAAAACATATTATAATAAATAAATGACAATTCCATTCAAATTGAATTTGTTTTAATTGAAACATGTGTCTATTTTCTGACAAAAACTTAAATGAAAGTTATTTTATTATTGTTTTTAATTAAATACAAAATAAATAATACAATTTAAATTAAATCGTAACATTTCGTAAGATTGAAAACTGAAAGTGTAACATACATATTAATGTAATTTGTTTTTGAATAGTGAAAATAATATCAAACATTCAAATTAATAATTCTGAAGACAATATTCTTTACCGTTGTTAAATTTTTAAATGTAGTTGCCAATTCAGAAAACAAATATTCTAAAACGTTTATTTTCAATTCAGGATTTAAAATCATTCATCAATCATTCATGATTTAAAATCATTCATCAATCATTCATGATTTAATATTATTCATCAATCATTCATGATTTAAAATCATTCATCAATCATTCATGATTTAAAATCATTCATGATTTAAAATCATTCATGATTTTAAATCATTCATCAATCATTAATGATTTAAAATCATTCATCAATCATTCATGATTTAAAATAATTCATCAATCATTCATGATTTAAAATCATTCATCAATTCTTCATGATTTAAAATAATTCATCAATCCTCCATGATTTAAAATAATTCATCAATCCTCCATGATTTAAAATCCTTCATGATTTAAAATCATTTATGATTTAAAATCATTCATCAATCCTTCATAATTTAAAATCATTCATCAATCCTCCATGATTTAAAATCCTTCATGATTAAAATCATTCATTTAATATTCTTTACCGTTGTTTAATTTTTAAATGTAGTTGCCAATTCAGAAAACAAATACTCTTAAACGTTTATTTTCAATTCAGGATTTAAAATCATTCATCAATCATTCATGATTTAAAATCATTCATCAATCATTCATGATTTAATATTATTCATCAATTATTCATGATTTAAAATCATTCATCAATCATGCATGATTTAATATTATTCATCAATCATTCATGATTTAAAATCATTCATGATTTAAAATCATTCATGATTTAAAATTATTCATCAATCATTCATGATTTAAAATCATTCATCAATCATTCATGATTTAAAATCATTCATCAATCATTCATGATTTAAAATCATACATCAATCATTCATCAATCATTAATGATTTAAAATCATTCATCAAGCCTTCATGATTTAATATTATTCATCAATCATTCATGATTTAATATTATTCATCAATCATTCATGATTTAAAATCATTCATGATTTAAAATCATTCATGATTTAAAATCATTCATGATTTAAAATCATTCATGATTTAAAATCGTTTATGATTTAAAATAATTCATCAATCCTTCATGATTTAAAATAATTCATCAATCCTCCATGATTTAAAATCCTTCATGATTTAAAATCCTTCATGATTTAAAATCATTTATGATTTAAAATCATTCATCAATCCTTCATGATTTAAAATCATTCATCAATCCTCCATGATTTAAAATCCTTCATGATTTAAAATCCTTCATGATTTAAAATCCTTCATGATTAAAATCATTCATTTAATATTCTTTACCGTTGTTTAATTTTTTAATGTAGTTGCCAATTCAGAAAACAAATACTCTAAAACGTTTATTTTCAATTCAGGATTTAAAATCATTCATCAATCATTCATGATTTAAAATCATTCATCAATCATTCATGATTTAATATTTTTCATCAATCATTCATGATTTAAAATCATTCATCAATCATGCATGATTTAATATTATTCATCAATCATTCATGATTTAAAATCATTCATGATTTAAAATTATTCATCAATCATTCATGATTTAAAATAACTCATGATTTAAAATCATTCATCAATCATTCATGATTTAAAATCATCCATCAATCATTCATGATTTAAAATCATTCATCAATCATTCATTATTTAAAATCATTCATTATTTAAAATCATTCATGATTTAAAATCATTCATGATTTAAAATCATTCATGATTTAAAATCATTCATGATTTAAAATCATTCATGATTTAAACTCATTCATGATTTAAAATCATTCATGATTTAAAATCATTCATGATTTAAAATCATTCAAGATTTAAAATCATTTACGATTTAAAATCATTCATGATTTAAAATCGTTTATAATTTAAAATAATTCATCAATCATTCATGATTTAAAATCATTCATTAATCCTTCATGATTTAAAATCATTCATGATTTAAAATCATTCATCAATCATTCATGATTTAAAATAATTCATCAATCATTCATGATTTAAAATCATTCATCAATCCTTCATGATTTAAAATAATTCATCAATCCTCCATGATTTAAAATCCTTCATGATTTAAAATCATTTATGATTTAAAATCATTCATCAATCCTTCATAATTTAAAATCATTCATCAATCCTCCATGATTTAAAATCCTTCATGATTTAAAATCCTTCATGATTAAAATCATTCATTTAATATTCTTTACCGTTGTTTAATTTTTAAATGTAGTTGCCAATTCAGAAAACAAATACTCTTAAACGTTTATTTTCAATTCAGGATTTAAAATCATTCATCAATCATTCATGATTTAAAATCATTCATCAATCATTCATGATTTAAAATCATTCATCAATCATTCATGATTTAAAATCATACATCAATCAATCATGATTTAAAATCATTCATCAAGCCTTCATGATTTAATATTATTCATCAATCATTCATGATTTAATATTATTCATCAATCATTCATGATTTAAAGTCATTCATTATTTAAAATCATTCATTATTTAAAATCATTCATGATTTAAAATTATTCATGATTTAAAATCATTCATGATTTAAAATCATTCATGATTTAAAATCATCAATGATTTAAAATCATTCATGATTTAAAATCATTCATGATTTAAAATCATTCATGATTTAAAATCATTCATGATTTAAAATCGTTTATGATTTAAAATAATTCATCAATCCTTCATGATTTAAAATAATTCATCAATCCTCCATGATTTAAAATCCTTCATGATTTAAAATCATTTATGATTTAAAATCATTTATGATTTAAAATCATTTATGATTTAAAATCATTTATGATTTAAAATCATTTATGATTTAAAATCATTTATGATTTAAAATCATTTATGATTTAAAATCATTTATGATTTAAAATCATTTATGATTTAAAATCATTTATGATTTAAAATCATTTATGATTTAAAATCATTCATCAATCCTTCATGATTTAAAATCATTCATCAATCCTCCATGATTTAAAATCCTTCATGATTTAAAATCCTTCATGATTAAAATCATTCATTTAATATTCTTTACCGTTGTTTAATTTTTAAATGTAGTTGCCAATTCAGAAAACAAATACTCTAAAACGTTTATTTTCAATTCAGGATTTAAAATCATTCATCAATCATTCATGATTTAAAATCATTCATCAATCATTCATGATTTAATATTATTCATCAATCATTCATGATTTAAAATCATTCCTCAATCATTCATGATTTAATATTATTCATCAATCATTCATGATTTAAAATCATTCAACAATCATGCATGATTTAATATTATTCATCAATCATTCATGATTTAAAATCATTCATGATTTAAAATTATTCATCAATCATTCATGATTTAAAATAATTCATGATTTAAAATCATTTATGATTTAAAATCATTTATGATTTAAAATCATTTATGATTTAAAATCATTTATGATTTAAAATCATTTATGATTTAAAATCATTTATGATTTAAAATCATTTATGATTTAAAATCATTTATGATTTAAAATTATTCATCAATCATTCATGATTTAAAAGCATTCATCAATCCTTCATGCTTTAAAATATTTCATCAATCCTCCATGATTTAAAATCATTTATCAAGCCTTCATGATTTAAAATCATTCATTAATCATTCATGATTTAAAATTATTCATGATTTAAAATCATTCATTAATCCTTCATGATTTAAAATCATTCATGATTTAAAATTATTCATCAATCATTCATGATTTAAAATTATTCATCAATCATTCATGATTTAAAATCATTCATGATTTAAAATCATTCATGATTTAAAATTATTCATCAATCATTCATGATTTAAAATTATTCATCAATCATTCATGATTTAAAATCATTCATCAATCATTCGTGATTTAAAATCATTCATCATTAAAATTATCGAAATAAATGGGGTTTTGCGATACACTAGTAAGAATCATCCAATAAGAAAGTTCATTGTCAAGTAACAAAATTAATTGTGTTCTAAAGTACGTAATTAGCTTGTAAGTAATTGTAATCAATTTTTTATGTAAATAACTACAAAATAGAACGTATAATTTGAAATTAGCGAGTTAGCTTGCTCAGATCACTCTACGATTGATGAATACAAACCACGTGGTTTGTATCAACCAATCACATATCCATCTGCAAAAGTGAACAATAGTACGTGTAGAAATGCCCTTAAAATACCTAAGGTGTATAAATATTTGGGTTTGAAAATATTTATTCATTATAAAAAATTTTAACAATAAAACAGAAAGTGGTGTTTATTTTATAAAAGTTTGTCACATGATATATATTAATTTTCAGAATAATATTTTCAGAATGCAATTTAAGTGCTAAATTATTTTCCTTGGTAGGCTTAAGATTCATTATTTTCTAAAATAAGCAGCGTATTCACTATTTAAGTAATTAGTTATCTTCTTTATATGTTTCTTGTTAAATTTTGTTCAACACCAAAACACAAAATGTTAGATTTCTGTATAAAAATATTTGAAGGCAGTTATTATTAAATTGTTAATAAAAAAAGAATATGTAATATTTTTATAATATCGAATTAGAATCGATTTACAATCGATTTGGACTTTTTTATTATTTTGATTTCACCGAGCGACATTCCTACAAAGTAATTTAAGTTTAATTATACTATACTAACTTTGTAATACTAATTATACATTCATTGACATGTAACAAGACGACTACACGTTATTTTATAAGTTCTTTAATTTAAAAATTAAAAAAAAAATATCTTTAATATAAGTCTTATTTTTCATTACTGACTATAAAACTGATTGTTATTTAAGTCATATTTGTCGCTAAATATTCGGAAATAAAAGCAACTGTTCCGTAAAAACAACGTAAATACCAAACACATTTTTAAGATGAAAAAGGATTGAGATAATTAAAATAATTTTAATATGTTTATACAATTCCTCATCTTGTTTTGATCAATAATGTAGTTTATTGTTCATTAATGAATTACATCGTGTAAATCAATTTTATCTTGAAACCATACCGCGAATTGTTATACTATTAGTGAACTATATTAAGGTATTATACTGTTATTTTAATATACGATTAGTATACTTTACTATTAATATTGTAATAACACATTACATTATGTATTTAATATGCAACTAGTATATTATGTTAATCGTATAATATACTTTTAGTTACTAATAATATTTGCAGCAATAGCCCAATTGTGGCCGAAAGGAACCGGATTACCATATTCTCAAAGAATAACATAATTGTTTATCGCCCAGACAAAAGGTTGTCATGGGCCGCAATTGGATCTTTCCGATATTTACTACTACACAATAACTATTTTATAATATACTATTAGTACAGGTTTATATACTTTCAAATTTTTAGTTTATTCTGCATTATTGCTATTTAAAATGTACTATTACTTTTAGTATATGCCACTATTCTAGTGAAATACGATAATGTTAGTAATATGTTAAAAATATAATATTTTAATAGCATAGGATATTTTATATAGTATATATATAATGGTAAATTATACTGATATTATACCATAATAAATAGTATATATATATATATATATATATATATATATATATATATATATATATATATATATATATATATATATATATATATATATATATATATATATATATATATATATATATATATATATTATATTAAAATTGTAACACACTAAAATTATTCCATACTATAAACTAGCAAAGAAAACGGAGTCAAATAAAGGGAAGACATGACTAAACCACTCCTGACTTCACTTCACTTGAAAATATAATATTTTAATAACATAATATATTGTACATAGTATATAATGGTATATTATACTAATATTAAGACATAATAAACAGTATATTATATTAAAATTATAACATACTGACATTATTCTAAACTATTAGTATTATAAACTAGCAAAGAAAGTGGGAGTCAAATAAAAGGAAGACCTGACTAAAACCACTCCTGACTTCACTTCACTTGCAAAATATAATTTTTTTAATAGCATAATATATTGTATATAGTATATAATGGTATATTATACTAATATTAAGCCATAATAAACAGTATATTGTATTAAAATTATAACATACTAACATTATTCTATACTATTAGTATTATAAACTAGCAAAGAAAGTGGAGTCAAATAAAAGGAAGACCTGACTAAAACCACTCCTGACTTCACTTCACTTGCGAAATATAATTTTTTTAATAGCATAATATATTGTATATAGTATATAATGGTATATTATACTAATATTAAGCCATAATAAACAGTATATTGTATTAAAATTATAACATACTAACATTATTCTATACTATTAGTATTATAAACGAGCAAAGAAAACGGAGTCAAATAAAAGAAAGACCTGACTAAAACCACTCCTGACTTCACTTCACTTGCATCAGCTGCAAAGAAAGGAAATAGAAGGTTATTTTCCCTGTCCAAATCCCTAAAATCCCTCCCTCTCAGGGAATAAGATGTCGAAATCCCGCAGTCTACCGGATTTGGAGTCGACGAAGGAAAGAAACACAATAATTACTTCGACTGCGTTGCAGTCTTCCTTCTTTCGCTGAATTTATCGGCGGGAAAAGTGTTCTAATTGAATTATGTGGAAATTAGAAGCGTCGTATTCTGCAGGGGTTGTTAGCGCTGCGTTCATTTGAAAGTCAAATGGAGTCGGTTTTTGATTTGGGGTTCGATTGTTTTTGGTTTTGTGTAAGTTAAGTAAAATTAGAATTAGTTCGATTCTGGGAAACGTGAATACATTGTTGGTGCATTCGTGAATAGGAAAGTAAATGTTTTGACAATTAAAAGAACGTATAAACTTTAAAAATAAAATAAGAATATAGTATGTGTTGTTTTAAACTCTATGATTATATATATGCAAACTATGATATAAATGTTTTAATGAAATAAATAGGGGTTATAAATTGTTCGAAAATATTATGTTTGACTATTTAAATACATAAAGTAATCATTAGCATTGCTATGTTTTAAATACTTTGTTACTTCTAAAACTGAGCAATTTGTTTAAAATATAACCAAAGTGGTTGGGCAAAAATAATGTGTTACTGTGTCAATAAAACTGTGATAAGGACAAGCAATGACCATCCCTAAAAAATATGTGAAAACGCTGTAAATAAATATGACTAAAATTAATTACCCGTGTATTGCAAAAATGTAAAAATAAATCATAAAATTTACGATTTTTAAACAGACAGCTGAGTGTATAATCAGGAAATATAAGTTTAAACGGCGTATAAAAACGACAAAACCGTATAAAAACGGCAAAACCGTATAAAAACGGCAAAACCGTATAAAAACGACAAAACAGTATAAAAACGACAAAAACGTATAAAAACGGCAAAACCGTATTAAAATGTTTAATACGGTTTTAAAATGTAATTTGGTATAAGAAAACGTTTAAACGTAAAGTTAGTGTTACGGGTTTACGATAAACAGTTGTGTAATAGATTTTACAAACAAGCACACATTCGATTCGAAATCGTAATTTCTTTAGTTTCCGAAACGATTTTTTTTGTTTTGTTTTGTTTGTGATTAATTATTGCACTTATTTTATCATTATCTATATCACCATTACCAATTACTTCATATATTTAATAATAATTTCCTAAAAGTTATAAACCATAGCCAAAATTTCGAGGTAAGTTTTTTTGTGTTCTTTCCTTCTCATTGGCTTAATGATCAGGAATTAGCTCCACCTACTTGTTTACGTGACATCGGTATTGTAATTGGAAACCCTAAACCTTCCTTGCCAAAGTTGTTCATGAAAACTTATTTGGATGATTAATTTTGTTTTCCTAACCTCTTATTTTGTTGCCATATCCCCGACATTCATATTATCCCTTTGCACTCCAAGAACTCTTTGCGTTTTCCGTTCTTTCTACGGAACAGTTATTCACCCTTATGTTCTTTTCCCTAGAATTTGTTATGCTTATAGAAAAAAGAAACCCAATCTGTTTTGGATCTAAAAAAAAACGAGTTGAAAAAAAATATCGATGTGTTTTTAAACACAAGGTCATACTGTTCTCGTTTATTTTAAAGAACAGGGAACCAAAAGAACAAGTCGTTATGTTGTCGCCTGAACGGCGCCAACGGAGTGCAAAGGCTTAAAAATAACTTGTTAAACTATACCTCTTAAAAAATAACAGGAACAGAATGTCACTGCTCCATCAAAAATACGTAAATATTAAAAATATCAATTTCATTCTTTTTTTATTGGGCAAAAGGTTTAATATTAACCATTTGCACTCCAAGAACTCTTTAGTTTTCCGTTCTTTCTACGGAACAGTTATTCACCCTTATGTTCTTTTCCCTAGAATTTGTTATGCTTATAGAAAAAAGAAACCTAATAGGTTTTTGATCTGCAAAAGAACGAGTTGAAAAAAAAATCGCTGATTTTTAAACACAAGATCATGCTGTTCTCCTTTATTTTAAAGAACAGGGAACCAAAAGAACGAGTCGTTATGTTGTTCTCTGAGTGGCGCCAACGAAGTGCAAAACGTTAAACTTCAAGTAATATTTAAAAAAAACAATCGCCATTAATCTGAATTTAAATTACTATGACATCAAAATTATAAAAATAGTTTAATTATATAAAATATTACCAACACTGCTTTTAATTACAAATTATTTTTTTACTGTGTTAATTAATTTCACAAATTAAATTCAATACTAACAAAACTACCTACCCTCAACTACACACCTAGAAACATAACTTACACTGCAAACTCAAAAGATTAATTTTCTCAAACTCTTTAAATATCCGAGAACAGTTCCCTTCTCAAAAATCCCAGATAATACATTACCTTCGAAGAAAATGCACCTAATCCCTATCCAAAGGCGCCCTAAACCTTTTTAAAAAGTAGCGAATCCCTTTCGACTTTTCCCCAGCAACTCTTACGTCATCCGAGTAGGGAAATTTCCCCCTACTGGGAGGGGAGCGCTGTGGCGTTCTCGAGGGAGCAGAAACCAAGAGATTTTATCGCAGTAACGAAGTTGATTTAATATTGTATCTTAAACATCGGATCTTTTCAGGTTGGAAGTATAAAACATTTATTTTGCATTGTTGAGATTGCTTCGGTTGAAGTTTTAGGGAGAACTGCTTTTAATCAAAGATTTAAGGTTTCCACGGGGGAATGGGAGTCCTGGGTTTCCGCATCTTGTTTATTTCTCGGGTTTTAAGGGAATTCAATAGGGATAAAGTCTAAAATAAGATTAGTGCGTTGTATTTAACGTCATATATCAGATAAGACTGACCTAAACTTTGAAATCAACAATTCATAGTGTATTCTGTGAAGAAGCAAGGTTGGAATATATTTTAGCATTTAGTAAATAATGCTTAATGTAATATATTTGTATAAATTGTAGTGAAATCGTTGTTTAGAATCTAATTTATTTACTCTTAACTTGACGATTATAAACCTTTCTAATATAATATCACTTTTTAGGAGATACACAATGGGTATAGGTGAATTTGGTTGCAAAATTTTAATTTACTAATATTACCATTAAATTTCGCCAAAAAATTTACTTTAAAAGGATATTTTAAACTATTTTTAAAAACAATATTAAAATCACTTCTGCATTTTAAATTATATAAACCGTAGCGTTATCTTGATGTCAAACAAAAAACAACCTTAGGCAATTGATAAAATATATGTAGTAATGTTATAATAATTGTATAATATATGTAGTTTAATAGGCGACATAAATTAACCCTAACTATACAATATTAAGTTTAACGTGGTGAGTTTTTCCAGTCTTCCAGACTCGAACCTGGGACGTGTATGTTACGCCGATACTTGAACCGTCGAGCTCATGTACTTAATTACTCGAGCCCGAGAGAAAGTACAGAGTATTTGAAATGAGAACAACATTATCCCCTCTCAGTGAGTCGGGCGGAGGAACGAAATGATTGATACCCGTAAAGTGTTATCACGTGACATTGGTTGATATTTCACATGTCTGAAATGAGTTTATGGTGGTTGAATAGAGATGGCGCCACGGGTATTTGTTCGAAAGTTGCGATAATCCAATGTCCAGAAAGTCACCAATCACATGCAACTCACGAATGATTTTGAAAATTACCCGGAATGGAACCCGGGACCTACGTGTTCTACACCATTACTTTTGCTTTCAGTCTAAAATAATTACTCCAGCCCAATAGAAAGTATCGGGTATTTGAAGCAGTCACCACAAGTTTATAAATCAAAACCTAGAGGCATGGTGATTTCACAACTCATTTTATTAATAGGAAAGTGGCTAGAAAGACAAAAAATATCAAAACATTAATTAATACATCTTTAAAATAAACAATTTAAACAAATGTCAAAAGACTTGCACAATTATAAATGATATTAATTTACATATAAATTAAACTAAATATGAACCCACCGTTTAAACTCATCAGTTGACAACACCTATTTTAAAACGGAGCTTTCATAATTCTTGAACACAGTAAAACTATTGCCATATCCTCTGATTTTAATCTTTGTTTGAATAATGGATTATGATGTAGCCAGCGCGGTTTCAAAATCCCCATCGTAATCTCAATGTAAATAGCAAGGGACGAACTGTAATTTCCATACTTGAAATGCCATTTTCAGCTCTTGGCGGCTTCTCACTTTTGATTCTGGCGTTTGGCATATTTTTGGGGTTACTAACTTTTAATCTCATGTTGTCAAAAAAGGACGCAATAATTGATGCACTATTTAAAACAGGAACTCAAAAATAAGTAATATATACACATTTTTGATTTAGTAATTTATAATTTATAAAGTACTAATTTGTAATTTATAAAGTACTAATTTATAATTTATTAAGTACTAATTTATAAAGTACTAATTTATAATTTATAAAGTACTAATTTATAATTTATAAAGTATTAATTTATAATTTATAAGGTACTAATTTATAATTTATAAAGTACTAATTTATAATTTATAAAGTACTAATTTTTTATTTATAGAGTATTAATTTATAATTTATAAAGTACTAATTTATAATTTATAAAGTACTAATTTATAATTTATAAAGTACTAATTTATAATTTATGAATTTAAAATTTATAAAATACTAATTGATAATTTATAAAGTACTAATTTATAATTTATAAAGTACTAATTTATTATTTATAAAGTACTAATTTATATTTGTAAGTACTATAATGTACATTTTAATGCGAATTTTCAGGGTCGAATTTTGATTTTTTTCAAAGTATCTTAAAAAATGTATAAAAAATAAACAACACTGAAGTTTTAATTAAACAAGCGACTTTCAATATTATTAGTTTTAAAAGCAAAATATAAAACTTATTTTGAATTAAATTACAAATTCCATCTCAAAAGAGTGACATTTTTAAATAAGAAATATTAATTTTAAGCCAATGACAAAGTAATTGATTAATCTTATCAAATATTTAAATGCCTTCATTTAATAAATTTGCACGTGTTTTTAAAATCTGGGACAATGCAAATATAAATTTAACAAATTCAAATTAACTACGATAAACAACTCAAAATAATCTTTGATTATAAATTAAAACAGACCTATAGTCACCAAATCTGACATTTCCAGCCGAATCTGGCAACCCAGAACCACAAGATTTTTCAATCTCGTATTAAAATAGCTGCAGTAGAGATTTTAAATCAGGCCAGGTTTTCGATATTCTGGCTACACAATTCCTGGTTCGGAGCTATCCGGCTGCGCAAATAGGGCCGGACAACTTGATCCCTTAATAAGGGAATACGACCCTGACGGAATTCGATTTTGCCGGACTTTCCAGAATACGTTAACGTCAGAATAACGTCAGGATTAAGGCGAGGGGTTGAGTATTAAAGTAGATACAATATTTTCCCAGATTTAATTCTATAAACGTGGGGTGTGGAAAATTGGTTTGATCAACGCATTTTAATCTCCTACCAGTTTGGGATTTTAAACACAGTTGAATTGCATTTCCATTCAATTATTCTTCGAGAAAATGTTTGGCTTGTATGTTCACATTTTTCGGAACTTCCACAGTAAGTAAAATAATATTATTTTTCAGTAAAATAACCTTAGAAAGAAATGTTCAATTCAGAACTGCGTTGTCGAGATTATTCATGAACAAAACGACATTATTAAGATTACCCACGTCGCTTGCAGCAGCTTATATGAATAGATCGTTAACAAAGACCTCGCCAACTGAACGAGGAATATAAACCAGCTATTCCGTCTGATTCCATGGGTGGCCCTTTGCTTCAATATCTTAAGCACATAGGTACCTAATTTCCTTCCAATGGGATTCAATGTATACCAACTGTGCTATTTGTTACTTAGTGGAACAATGCTATAGTATAGGGATGGACTACGCTAAAAGGTTATGGGTTTCCATCTTTATACCTCCATGTAACTGATTTTAAAGGTTTCATTTCAAAAACAGACTGGCAGCCAAATAGGTATTTTTAATCAAACCCCGTTTTGAACAATTAAGTTATTTTTTTATTGCTGATATTTCATACTTAGGTTATGTAGATTCATAAAATTACGGATATCCATGTTTACCTTTGAGCAACTCTCATAATTCAAGATGGCGATCATCTATATAGTAAACATTTAGATTACGTGAAAATTTTGATTTATTTTCTTATAAACATGTACTTACACATGTTTATTATATAAGTAGTTTCACTTTCAGATAGTACTGTATGTTGTTAAAAATTTCAGTTAAACGATGTACCATATCTTGGGGCAAAAAAGATGAATGCAGCAAATTACACCATATTATGGTGAAATCTAGGTTGAACCAAAAATCCTTTATAAAAAAAAACAGAGGTTTCGCCGATATTGGTTCAACCTCCTACACTGCAACCGGAATTTTCGCTGTCGCTACATCAACAAGCCGAGGAATCTCCTCCAAGAAAGACACCGACGAACGAGGGCCCCCGTGGCCCAGTGGATAAAGGCGTTCAGTTGTGCATTACAGGATTCTCACTTAGAGCCCGATCGGTGGACTTGACAAAGAAAAGTAAAAAAAGTTTACATCTTGCGATCGGAAGGTTGCCAGCTTCGCTACAAAAATACTACTACTAAAATTCTAAGAAAACTCACATATTGATTTTTATGCAACGTTATTAGTTTTGGTGCAACGTTTCACCACTAAATAATATCCGTGGTGTCACCGTAAAATGGTTAAACAAAGCATCAAATGTTGGCTGCAGCTAAATGGGTACCAAATTTTGGTGCAAGGTCGTAATAACTTTTAACAGCTGCAAAACCGTGAATAGAATCGACTAAAATAATAAATCCCCATAAAAGTCGAAAAAACTGTATTCTAATCGAGACATACCAACTCACCAATCAGCACCTAATGATGTCATCAGGGTCCTCACACTTCCGACCACCTTGAACCTCGACTCTTGAAGTACAGATAAATGGTTCCCAGGGCGCCGTCTAACTACCGCCCTAAGCTACTCAGCATTTATCCCTCGGTGACTGTAACGCGCGATATAAATCCCGGATCTAACTCTTCTTAGGAAAGTCATAGGGATTATTAGAGTTCTTTTGTGATAAAGATAGGGATTAACCACTTTACTTTTAGGGAAAAGATTGTTACTTTTTTCGCTATATTTCTTGGTTTCCGTCTGGTTGTTGATTGGTTATAAATGATTCTAGTATTACGAAGTCTGTCGGTTTTAGTTTAGAGCAATTAAGGTTGGTTTTTTTACGTATACGGATACAATTATTTGTATTAATATATTGACCTCCTAACACCCAAAAAGTAAAATAAAATATTTTCTTTCAATTACTATTTTTTTCTGAACAACTTAAAAATTAAAATTCCCGGATCTAACTCTTCTTAGCAAAGTCATAGGGATTATTAGAGTTCTTTTGTGATAAAGATAGGGATTAACCACTTTACTTTTAGGGAAAAGAGTGTTACTTTTTTCGCTATATTTTTCGATTTTTGGCTGCTTGTTGATTGGTTATAAATGATTCTAGTATCACGAAATCTGTCGGTTTTAGTTTAAAGCAGTTAAAGTTGTTTTTTTTAAATATACGGATACAATTTTTTGTATTAGTATATTGACCTCCTGACACCCAAAAAGTAAAATAAAATATATTCTTTCAATTACTAGTTTTTCTGAACAACTTAAAAATTAAAATTCCCAGATCTAACTCTTCTTAGGAAAGTCATAGGGATTATTAGAGTTCTTTTGTGATAAAGATAGGGATTAACCACTTTACTTTTAGGGAAAAGAGTGTTACTTTTTTCGCTATATTTTTCGATTTTTGGCTGCTTGTTGATTGGTTATAAATGATTCTAGTATCACGAAGTCTGTCGGTTTTAGTTTAGAGCAGTTAAGTTTTTTTTTTAAGTATACGGATACAATTATTTGTATTAATATATTGATCTCCTGGCATCCCAAAAAGTAAAATAAAATATATTATTTCAATTACTAGTTTTTCTGAACAACTTAAAAATTAAAATTCCCGGATCTAACTCTTCTTAGCAAAGTCATAGGGTTTATTAGAGTTCTTTTGTGATAAAGATAGGGATTAACCACTTTACTTTTAGGGGAAAAAATGTTACTTTTTTCGCTATATTTTTTGGTTTCCGTCTGGTTGTTGATTGGTTATAAATGATTCTAGTATCACGAAGTCTGTCGGTTTTAGTTTAAAGCAGTTAAGGTTGTTTTTTTAAATATACGGATACAATTTTTTGTATTAGTATATTGACCTCCTGGCATCCCAAAAAGTAAAATAAAATATTTTTTTTCAATTACTATTTTTTCTGAACAACTTAAAAATTAAAATTCCCGGATCTAACTCTTCTTAGGAAAGTCATAGGGATTATTAGAGTTCTTTTGTGCTAAAGATATTGATTAACCACTTTACTTTTGGGGAAGAAAGTGTTACTTTTTTCGCTATATTTTTTGGTTTCCGTCTGGATGTTGATTGGTTATAAATGATTCTAGTATTACGAAGTCTGTCGGTTTTAGTTTAGAGCAGTTAAGGTTGTGTTTTAAATATACGGATACAATTATTTGTATTAGTATATTGACCTCCTGACATCCAAAAAGTAAAATAAAATATGTTCTTTCAATTACTAGTTTTTCTGAACAACTTAAAAATTAAAATTCCCGGATCTAACTCTTCTTAGGAAAGTCATAGGGATTATTACAGTTCTTTTGTGATAAAGATAGGGATTAACCACCTTACTTTTGGGGAAGAAAGTGTTACTTTTTTCGCTATATTTCTTGGTTTCCGTATGGTTGTTGATTGGTTATAAATGATTCTAGTATCACGAAGTCTGTCGGTTTTAGTTTAGAGCAATTAAGGTTGGTTTTTTTAAGTATACGGATACAATTATTTGTATTAATATATTGACCTCCTAACACCCAAAAAGTAAAATAAAATATTTTCTTTCAATTACTATTTTTTTCTGAACAACTTAAAAATTAAAATTCCCGGATCTAACTCTTCTTAGCAAAGTCATAGGGATTATTAGAGTTCTTTTGTGATAAAGATAGGGATTAACCACTTTACTTTTAGGGAAAAGTTTGTTACTTTTTTCGCTATATTTCTTGGTTTCCGTCTGGTTGTTGATTGATTATAAATGATTCTAGTATTACGAAGTCTGTCGGTTTTAGTTTAGAGCAATTAAGGTTGGTTTTTTTACGTATACGGATACAATTATTTGTATTAATATATTGACCTCCTAACACCCAAAAAGTAAAATAAAATATTTTCTTTCAATTACTATTTTTTTCTGAACAACTTAAAAATTAAAATTCCCGGATCTAACTCTTCTTAGCAAAGTCATAGGGATTATTAGAGTTCTTTTGTGATAAAGATAGGGATTAACCACTTTACTTTTAGGGAAAAGAGTGTTACTTTTTTCGCTATATTTTTCGATTTTTGGCTGCTTGTTGATTGGTTATAAATGATTCTAGTATCACGAAGTCTGTCGGTTTTAGTTTAAAGCAGTTAAAGTTGTTTTTTTTAAATATACGGATACAATTTTTTGTATTAGTATATTGACCGCCTGACACCCAAAAAGTAAAATAAAATATATTCTTTCAATTACTAGTTTTTCTGAACAACTTAAAAATTAAAATTCCCGGATCTAACTCTTCTTAGGAAAGTCATAGGGATTATTAGAGTTCTTTTGTGATAAAGATAGGGATTAACCACTTTACTTTTAGGGAAAAGAGTGTTACTTTTTTCGCTATATTTTTCGATTTTTGGCTGCTTGTTGATTGGTTATAAATGATTCTAGTATCACGAAGTCTGTCGGTTTTAGTTTAGAGCAGTTAAGTTTTTTTTTTTTTTTAAGTATACGGATACAATTATTTGTATTAATATATTGATCTCCTGGCATCCCAAAAAGTAAAATAAAATATATTCTTTCAATTACTAGTTTTTCTGAACAACTTAAAAATTAAAATTCCCGGATCTAACTCTTCTTAGAAAAGTCATAGGGATTATTAGAGTTATTTTGTGATAAAGATAGGGATTAACCACTTTACTTTTAGGGAAAAGAGTGTTACTTTTTTCGCTATATTTTTTGGTTTCCGTCTGGTTGTTGATTGGTTATAAATGATTCTAGTATCACGAAGTCTGTCGGTTTTAGTTTAAAGCAGTTAAGGTTGTTTTTTTAAATATACGGATACAATTTTTTGTATTAGTATATTGACCTCCTGGCATCCCAAAAAGTAAAATAAAATATTTTCCTTCAATTACTATTTTTTTCTGAACAACTTAAAAATTAAAATTCCCGGATCTAACTCTTCTTAGGAAAGTCATAGGGATTATTAGAGTTCTTTTGTGATAAAGATAGGGATTAACCACTTTACTTTTGGGGAAGAAAGTGTTACTTTTTTCGCTATATTTCTTGGTTTTTGGCTGCTTGTTGATTGGTTATAAATGATTCTAGTATTACGAAGTCTGTCGGTTTTAGTTTAGAGCAGTTAAGGTTGCGTTTTAAATATACGGATACAATTATTTGTATTAGTATATTGACCTCCTGACATCCAAAAAGTAAAATAAAATATGTTCTTTCAATTACTAGTTTTTCTGAACAACTTAAAAATTAAAATTCCCGGATCTAACTCTTCTTAGGAAAGTCATAGGGATTATTACAGTTCTTTTGTGATAAAGATAGGGATTAACCACCTTACTTTTGGGGAAGAAAGTGTTACTTTTTTCGCTATATTTCTTGGTTTCCGTATGGTTGTTGATTGGTTATAAATGATTCTAGTATCACGAAGTCTGTCGGTTTTAGTTTAGAGCAATTAAGGTTGGTTTTTTTAAGTATACGGATACAATTATTTGTATTAATATATTGACCTCCTAACACCCAAAAAGTAAAATAAAATATTTTCTTTCAATTACTATTTTTTTCTGAACAACTTAAAAATTCAAATTCCCGGATCTAACTCTTCTTAGCAAAGTCATAGGGATTATTAGAGTTCTTTTGCGATAAAGATAGGGATTAACCACTTTACTTTTAGGGGAAAAAATGTTACTTTTTTCGCTATATTTTTTGGTTTCCGTCTGGTTGTTGATTGGTTATAAATGATTCTAGTATCACGAAGTCTGTCGGTTTTAGTTTAGAGCAATTAAGGTTGGTTTTTTTAAGTATACGGATACAATTATTTGTATTAATATATTGACCTCCTAACACCCAAAAAGTAAAATAAAATATTTTCTTTCAATTACTATTTTTTTCTGAACAACTTAAAAATTAAAATTCCCGGATCTAACTCTTCTTAGCAAAGTCATAGGGATTATTAGAGTTCTTTTGTGATAAAGATAGGGATTAACCACTTTACTTTTGGGGAAGAAAGTGTTACTTTTTTCGCTATATTTCTTGGTTTTTGGCTGCTTGTTGATTGGTTATAAATGATTCTAGTATCACGAAGTCTGTCGGTTTTAGTTTAGAGCAATTAAGGTTGGTTTTTTTTAAGTATACGGATACAATTATTTGTATTAGTATATTGACCTCCTAACACTCAAATAAAATTATATCTATCTATCTCTATCTTTCTTTCAATTACTGGTTTTTTCTGAACAAATATTCATTAAACATTATATTATTTTAAAAAACAATACATTTTAAAATTTAAATTATATTAAAGGAGAGCATATGATTTTAAAATGTGTCATCAATGTACGGTGCCTACAAATGTTGGGGTACATCAGAAAACGTGTTTCGTCGAAAATATATCATGGGCACCGTAAATAGCATAGAACAGGTAGAGCAATTGCAGGTCGATTTAACTAAAATTTCCGAATGGGCTGTTTGTTGGGGTATGTCATTTAATATTAAAAAATGTCAGGTCTTGCACATGGGACTTAACAATAAAAGAGACTTCTTATTATCTGCAAAGTTCTGAGATTAGTGCCAGTGACATTGTTAGTGATCTTGGCGTTTCAGTAAGTAGGGATTTTAAATGGGGACACCATTGTGGGACAGCCAGTAAGAAGGCGAATAGAATGCTGGGATTTATTAAAAGAAATGTATCATCTAAATCGAAGGACGTAATTTTACCACTATATAGGAGTTTGACTAGGCCCCATCTAGAGTATGCAGTACAATTCTGGTCACCTTATCTCAAAAAGGATATTGATTTATTAGAACGGGTTCAACATAGAGCTACACAATTGATTCAGGGTACTTCAGGAATGAATTATGAAGAAAGGCTTAGAACTTTAAATATGTATACACTCGAGGAGAGAAGGATTAGAGGGGATCTTATTCAGTTATTCAAATTTTTCAAATTGGGAGATGTGGCGGGATTAGAATTTAATATTGCCAATGTGACTAGAGGTCATGGATTTAAATTATACAAGTCACAGCTTAATCGGGATGTTAGAAAGCATTATTTTTTTAATAAGGCTATTGACAAATGGAATGGTTTGCCTGAGTATGTTGTTAATTCTTCAGGGGTGAGTGGTTTTAAAAAACAATTGGATCGCCATTGGGGAATCGTGAGGATGATGGATTGACAGGACCAACCTTGCTGGGCCTAGAGCCTGTAGTTGGTCGACATTATTTGTATTTGTATTTATTTGTATTTGTCTTAGAATGGATGTTTGGTAGTATGGAGCATAGTATGGAGGTTTTGATCTTTACGCTTATTCGTGGAACCAAAAAGCTAGGTTTACTTATTTTTATTGAAAATCAAAATCAAGTTTTGGTAAAGAAAGCTAGATTACAAAAAACTGGAGTTTGGACATTTTATATTTGAGGGCAGTATACTCCTAGAATAGACAGTTGCAGGAAATAAAAAAAATTCTCATCGGAAAAGAAAATCTCAACTAGGCGAGTTACCATCAAATCGACCTCTGATAATATTAGTTTAAAATAGAAATATATGTCAGTATTAGCAGAAGCAGACTATACCAGACATTGATTTTTTCCGGATAGAAGTTAATTTATAAAATAATTAATATACAAATTAATAATTCTGGTAATAAAGTACCGTTCCGTCATACCGTCGCATACCGGTCCCACTATATCCATGCTTCTAAGTCCATATTGGTCCAATACTAAGGTGGACCCGAGCCCTTAAATCCGAAAAAAAATCTATTTTTTTTTCTTCTTCATAAAACGATGCTAAACGTACTTAAGCAGGTGTGTACAAATTTTCAAAACAGTAAAAGAAACGGAATATATATTTTTTTAGATGTTTATATATCATTTATCATGTTTCTACATACTTTTCGTCTGCAACAATCGTCATTTACTCAGAATATTTTTTTTAAATTTTGGTCACGTTTAAAATGCGAAGGCTTTGTAAAAAATTTACTTAAAACTAAACTGTTAACAGTTTTTGAAGCTCTAATATTTGTTTTATAAACGTATGTATAGATTTTTTAAATTAAGTTATACATTATTTTTTTACAAATTTTAAACTTAAAATTTCAAATATTTTTTTCAGTTGTGAACTTAAAATAAGTTTTTGAAGACAATTAAAACACAAATCTGCAAAAGTCTATTCATACGTTTGTAGTATATACTTTAACGTTATTAAATCAATTAAAAAATTAAAAAACAATTAGAAATTGAAAGAGGAGTAGTGTTTTTTAAAAAGTGTATTTTTAAGCTTAAAAAACGCAAAAAATAACAATAATAATTTTTTTTAAATATATTTTTGTTTTTAGTTATTGTTTTGAAAAACGTGTTTCTAATAATATCAAGAAATGGTATTTCTTAATTCATTAATTAACAAATTAGGATTTGGGGCTCGGGTCTCCCTAAACTGAAGAATATAGATTGGCTGGATGACTTAGGGGGAGTGTTAGCCAAGTAGATTCTTCCCTTCGCTTGCTCTTCCTCTCTGTTTAGTACGTAAGTCACTATGATTGATTTACTATGATTGATCTTGCGATCGGAGGGTTGCCAGCTTCGCTACAGAAATACTAGAAAGTCGTCCAGAATATCCAACAAATTATACTGGCGTGTATACGGGACTGGTGCACGATAAATCTGATCGGGGTCCAAAATCCCGACATCTAATGAAGGCGTTGGGTGCCAGTTCAGGTGTTTCCTCATCGTCTGACCATGGTTCTAAAATAACGAGGTGCATGTATGAATGTGTGTGTGAATGTGTTCCCGGTTCTTTCCTTTCAGATTGACCCCGAACCGTCGTCAAAAGCCCACTGTGCAGCTCTAGTGCGGCGTTTTTTAACAAAACCAAACCACTATGATTGATGAACCAGCCTAAATGAGGTGGGACTCTGACATCAACTTTTCGTGGTTTGGTTTTGTTAATTAACGTCGCACTAGAGCTGCACAGTGGGCTATTGGCGACGGTTCGGGGTCAATCTGAAAGGAAAGAACCGGGAACACATTCACACACACATTCATACATGCACCTCGTTATTTTAGAACCTTTTTCAGATGACGAGGAAACACCTGAACTGGCACCCAACGCCTTCAATAGACGTCGGGACTTTGGACCCCGACCAGATGTATCATGCACCAGTCCCGTATACACGCCAGTATAATTTGTTGGATATTCTGGACGACTTTCTAGTATTTTTGTAGCGAAGTTGGCAACCCTCCGATCGCAAGATCACTACTTTTTTACTTTTCTTTGTCAAGTCCATTTCACGGATTCGAACCACCAATCCTCTCATTAGTAGCTGAACGCCTTACCAACTGGAAAATTTATTAAGATAATTTGAGTTATTGAGTTTTAACCAAATATTGATCATACCAATATTTGCAGAAATAGAGTTGTTTTTACTTTTTGGAGGTTTAAAAATAATGTTTACGTACATGATTTATTTTAAATGTTCATAAAACAACTATCAATAAACATTAAAAAAAAAGCGTTAGATGGAAAATACCAGGGTGTACGGTCTTGAACATCAGAGGTATACAATTATTTTTTATTATTATATGTTAGAACCTTCGAGCATGGATCCTTCATAGCAGAGAAAACATAAGGTTATAATCTCGCTAACATCAAAGGGAGGCCAACATGTATGACCTCAGACACGTGGTTTACTACGCCATCCATTCATAAATTTGTTCTTGTTCATTCACAAAAAATATCCTGTACTTCATGAATTGACATATTTACTATTATTTCCAAATCACAAGTCAATCGCGAACGTTTTTTCATTCATAAATTTTGAAAATAATTCACGTGTCTGAATCCATTCGGTCTGAGATGTTGGTTTCACGATTATGACGTCATATTCGCTCTACTACAGTCCATTCATGCTCGAAGGTTAGCACAGTGTTTCCCAAAATATCGTTTGACAAAGAAAAGTAAAAATTAGTAATCTTGTGATCGAAGGGTTGCCATCTTCGCTATAAAATACTAGAAAAGTCGTCCAGAACATCCGCAAAAATCAACGGCGTGTATACGGGACTGTTGCACGATACATGTGATCGGGGTCCAAAGTCCCGAAGTCTATTGAAGGCGTTGGGTGCCAGTTCAGGTGTTTCCTCGTCATCTGACCATGGTTCTAAAATAACGAGGTGCAGGTATGAATGAATGAATGTGTGTTTGAATGTGTATGTGTTTCCGGGTCTTTCCGTCGAGATAGACACCGAACCGTCGCCAATAGCCCACTGTGCAGCTCTAGTGCGACGTTTTTTAACCAAACCTAACCAAAATGTCGTTCGCGGGTTTTAGGAGGTCGCTGTTAGATGGCCCACTGGAGTAAGACCGGTTAAAATGCACTGATTTAAGAGTTAAAATGTAAGCTCGCAGACGAACTTGGACAAACTTATCAGCCACAAAAATAGGTTCATGAGTGTAAATGTATATACGTACAAGTAAGAAACAAAAATCAATTAAACCTGCGATTGGGATTTTATATTTCCTACGCATGTGTTGGATAAGTGTATGTTCAAACTCTTATTAAAGTTCATAAAAAATATCCAATTAATTTCAGAATGTTTTTTTCCTGCATTTGCATGTTCAAACAAAATTTAAGCTTATACATTTCCAAAAAGTAGGGTTTTTTTAATGAGCATATATGAAAAAATGGGGTCCCCGGTCCTATTTTAGTTTCAGCTGCGGGTCCGTGGCTAAATACCACTGATCTCTAACTGTAACTTCTGAATAGGGCAAGACATTTTGTTGACTTGAAGCCGATATAGAGGCAGCCATGATGTTCCCCACTTTCTTTGCTACAGCGTTACTTCGTATATTTTTCACGTTAAAATAAGCCGACTTGTTAAAAAAAGCTTTTGGCTGAGTTTTTTTCTATTTCCTTTATAAACCCATTTTAAATTGGTTTCGGGTTTTGGTTAATTAACGCCGCACTAGAGCTGCACAGTGGGCTATTGGCGACGGTTCGGGGTCTATCTCGAAGGAAAAACCCGGGAACACATACACATTCATACATGCACCTCGTTATTTTAGAACCAAGGTCAGATGACGAGGAAACACCTGAAATGGCACCCAACGCCTTCAATAGACGTCGGGACTTTGGACCCCGATCAGATTAATCGTGCACCAGTCCCGTATACACGCCGTTAATTTTTGCGGATGTTCTGGACGACATTCTAGTATTTTAGTAGCGAAGTTTGCAACCCGCCGATCACAAGATCACTACTTTTTACTTTTTTTTGTCAAGTCCATCGCATGGCATCGAACCTGGAACCTTCGTATTCCCAGCTGACTCCTTTAACCGTTCGGCCCATTTTAAATGCAATCTGCTATTAAAATTGAAAGTCATTTGCAAGTCAAATTCGAAGTAGATAAAACGCAGGAGCAAAAACTATTTGTTTGACAATATAAAAATTAATTAAATAAGAAGAAAATATAATCTTTATATGCATTTAATATTTCTACAATGCTATGGTAATAAAAAACTTAAAATATGGTAATAAAAAACTAAATCACTTAAAAAAATTATTGGGGGATCAGCAGGGCTGCTTTCAATTTGCTTCAACGCGCCCATAGAGGAAACAAGGTTTGAGCCTTCCAGCAGTTATAGTTAGAGTTCAGTGCTAAATACTAATGGGAACTGCTGTTTTAGAAAATATATTACAAAACTCATATAAAAACAAACATGGGCTATTTCATATAAATTATCCGTGTGGTAGCAGCTTTGTTAGCAATCCGTTAAATCTTTTACATTTGAAATTAAATATGTTTGTGAACGGTCAAGCACAAAAATGCACTGTTAAAACAAGGAACTCAAAAATATTAAAATGTACTCATTTTTGAGTACATTCGATATTTATCATAGCTCTGAACACATAAGTTCCATTTTTGAAAAAAGACGTACTCAAAAATGAATTTACAATGAGTAAAAATAAAATAAGAGCAGTTGATTGCCTACGTAGGCTGCCTTAATAAAACTCTTTCAATAAATATCAACAATTACAACCAAGACGTACCGGGAATCGAACCCAGATCATCAGGCACCGCAGTTCAGAGCATTATCCGTTAAACGACCAGGGCGAAGTGAAGAAGTTATAAAAAAGAGAAATGTTCAAAAAATTGTTCCAAAAGAATGGAAAGTAATATAATTGAGTTGTAATAACTTAGTTTCTGTTTAAGCAATATACATCAAATAATGTAAAAACCATCATCTGTACCACTATTTTAAGTCTGTCAGGTCGCTTGTTTCAGATGGCTTGAATAGAAGCCGAGATGAGCAATATTAAGTAACACTGTTCATTTTTGAGAAACTCAGTTGGTAAGGCGTTCAGCTACTAATCAGAGGATTGGTGGTTCGAATCCGTGAAATGGACTTGACATAGAAAAGTAAAAAAGTAGTGACCTTGCGATCGGAGGGTTGCCAGCTTCGCTACAAAAATACTAGAAAGTCGTCCAGAATATCCAACAAATTATACTGGCGTGTATACGGGACGGGTGCACGATACATCTGATCGGGGTCCAAAGTCCCGACGTCTATTGAAGGCGTTGGGTGCCAGTTCAGGTGTTTCCTCGTCATCTGACCATGGTTCTAAAATAACGAGGTGCATGTATGAATGTGTGTGTGAATGTGTATGTGTTCCCGGATCTTTCCTTCGAGCTTGACCCCGAACCGTCGCCAATAGCCCACTGAGCAGGTCTAGTGCGACGTTAATTAACAAAACCAAACCAAAAAACCATTTTTGAGAAAGTACGGTTACTTAAATTTAAGTACGTCATCTTTTATTTTCAATACAATTGTACTAAAACGAAATCGAGAAGGCGCATGTATTCATTTTCAAGCACCTTTTTTTTACAGTGTGGCAACCCTTCGATAGCAAACTGGCTGCTCTCCCAAAGTCAAGATTTGCAACCACAATTCTCTATGCGATTCCAGTACTTTTATTTTTGGGCCACCCGTCTTCTGAATTGCCTAAAAGCTAAATAACCCACAACAAATAATTTATCTAATAATCGAAACCGCCATTAAAAACAAGCCCATTTCAAGGTAATGCATAAATTATTGCTTATAGACACAAATGACAAAACGCCGCGGCGTCGGATCATAAACAAAATGTCTTTAAAATTACAACACAGGAAACCAAAAATCAGACAAGTTAATTATCCAGAATACCCTTAAAAGCCGTGATCAGTAACCCAAATACAACCGACCCATTCGTTCAGCTGATGTACAACCGCCGTAAAGCCATTAAGTTTTACGGATCATAAACCAAGTTTATTAAGACCCGAACTGGAATTACATGCATGTAAATTAAGTCGGAAGTTTTAAAAAGTGTTGCCATCCGAGTTCTTGGAATTCTGGTTTTTAGAAGCTGTAAAATGGCTTGCAGGGAAATGCATCTTTCGTGTTCTGGGGTCATTGATATATTGCTCATTATGGGCTGTAAAAACAAATAGTCGTAAATTATGCTTTATGTATGTAAATGTCTTAGGGAAGAAGGTTTTGGGAAGGGTATGGATTTTAAAGATGAATGTATGTGTATGGGAATATACCTAAATTTATTTTTTTGCACCGCGGGTATTTTGTGATTTTAACTATTTTATTACTTGTTTTACGACATGTAAACGCAGAATTCTTTAAGTATGACCATATACTGTTATTATTATTTGTATTTATGTCCATCATCATAAATGGTTCATGTGGTGATATGTTGGATTTTGTCATTGCCTTTACTTGTATATATTGTATACAAATATCGACGACCAACAACAGGCTCAATGCCCAATAATGTTAGCCCAGCTAGTATTTCCTAACTATCCCTCAATGCATATATAACTTCTTAAAATCCTGTACTCATGTACAATTAAAAATATTCACTGGAAAGTCGTTCCATTTGTCTATAACTCTTTTATAGAAATATTGTCTTCCTTCCCGATTAAAATGTAATTTGTTTAATTTAAAACCATAAACCAGGCCGCCGTGGCCGAGCGGTTAAAGGCGTCAGCTAGGAATTCGAGGATTGCTGGTTCGATCCTAGGCGATGGACTTGCCAAAGAAAAGTAAAAAAAAATAGTGATATTGTGATCGGAGGGTTACCAGCTTCGCTACACATTACTAGAAAAGTCGTCCAGAACATCCGCAAAAATGAACGGCGTATATACGGGACTGGTGCACGATACATCTGATCGGGGTCCAAAGTCCCGACGTCTATTGAAGGCGTTGGGTGGCAGTTCCGGTATTTCCTCGCCATCTGACCATGGTTGTAAAATAACGAGGTGCATGTGTGAATGTGTATGTGTTCCCGGGTCTTTTCTTCGAGATAGACCGTCGTCAATTGCCCAATGTGCAGCTCTAGTGCGACGTTAATTAACCAAACCAAATATGTATTCAATATATATTTTATATTGCATTTTTTTAAAACACTGTTATGTTATTACTTATGAGATAAACGCACGATTCGTCAATAGATGCTCAGGGAAAATCCATATATCTTTTGGTAGCTCACTTGTTAAGATTCGGTCCGTGTAAGAGGCCTAAAACGGATCTATACAATAGAAATTAATATATACGATCAAAGGAACGGGAACAAAAATAACTGGAAAAAATAACAGGTCTTTATTTGGGTGACTGTGAGTCGCCACTCCAGCCCACTGAGTTAAAAATGCCACATGTCAAATGAGGTACGTTATGGGGCCTCCGTGGCCGAGTGGAGTGAGACGTCAGCTGGGAATCCGAGGGTTCGAACCTGTACGACGGACTAGACTAAGAATAGTACAAAAAGTAGTTATATTGCGATCAGAGGGTTGGCAACTTCGCTACCATAAAAATACTAGAATGTCGTCCAGAACATCCACAAAAAATTAACGGCATGTATACGGGACTAGTACACGATACATGTAATTGAGGTCCAAAGTCTGGACGTCTATTAAAGGAGTTGAATGCCAGCTCAGGTGTTGTCCTCGTCATCTGATCATGGTTAAAAAATACGAGGCATCGTTCCCGGATATTTCCTTCGAGATAGGCCCCGAACAATCGCCAATAGCCCACTGTGCAGCTCCAGTGCGACGTTAATTAACCAAACCAAACCAAATGAAGTATGTTATGTTAAGGTATTGGTTTTGGTTAATGAACGTCGCACTAGAGCTGCACAGTGGGCTATTGGCGACAGTTCTGGGTTTATCTCGAAGGAAAGACCCGGGAACACATACCCATTCACACACACATTCATGCATGCACCTCCTTATTTTAGAACTATGGTCAGATGACGAGGAAACACCTGAACTGACACCCAACGCCTTCAATAGACGTCGGGACTTTAGACCCCGATCAGATGTACCAGCCCCGTATACACGCCGTTAATTTTTGCGGATGTTCTGGACGACTTTTCTAGTATTTTATAGCAAAGCTAGCAACCCTCCGATCACAAGATCACTACTTTTTTTACTTTTCTTTGTCAAGTCCATTGCCTAGGGTCGTACCAGGAATCTTCGTATTCCCATCTGACTCCTTTAACCGCTCGGCCTCGGAAGCCTCTATGTTGTGTTAAACGCCTTTAATAAGTAACAGCGTATTAAATTAATTAGCGTAACAAAACTCAAATAGTATCAACATTTCAATTAAACAATATTTATAATTTTAGAACATGAACATGCGCAGCGCGTCGCTATCTTTTGATTAGATATTCTATATCGGTTCAAAAGAAACTCGACGAAACAAAAGATATGGGCATTACATATACCATGAAACTAAGGAATACGGATCGCTTCGTTTACTTAGAAACTACTAAGCACCCGTTTTATCCAAACGTCCGCCTGAGCTGTTTAGTACGATGGAGAACGGATGATGGATTTGCTCTTGAAGGAGATGGAACGGTGACGTGGAGTCTCGTGACGTTGTTTTGGCTATTCCATCACATTAAGTGTATGATGCAATGTAGATGTTCATCTTTTGCATCGCCGGAATAGATTTTCCAGTAATAGACAGATATGAGAGCAACTAACATTGAAGTTGGTTTGGTTATTAAACGTCGGACTAGAGTTGAATATTGGGCTATTGGCGACGGTTCGGGGCCTATCTCGAAAGAAAGACCCGGGAACGATGTCTCATAAATTTGAACCATTGTCAGATGACGAGGACAACACCTGAGATTGCACACGACGCAACCTCAATAAAGGTCAGAATATTGGACCCGTTTGCACACCAGTAAAGTTTGTTGGATGTTCTGGTTTGGTTTGGTTAATTAACGTCGCACTAGAGCTGCACAGAGGGCTATTGGCGACATTTCGGGGTCTCTCTCGAAAGAAAGACCCTGGAACACATACAAATGCACACACATTCATACATGCACCTCGTTATTTTTTAAATCATGGTCAGATGACGAGGAAACACCTGAAATAGCAACCAACGCTTTCAATAGACGTCGGGACTTTGGACCCCGATCAGATGTATCGTGCGCCAGTCCCGTATATACGCCGATAATTTTTGTGAATGTTCTGGACGACTTATCTAATATTTTGTAGCGAAGCTGGCAAACCACCGATCACAAGATCGCAACTTTTTTACTTTTCCTTGTCAAGTCCGTCGCACAAGATCGAACCAGAAATCCTCTGATTTCCAGCTGACGTCTTTATCCACTGTGCTACGGTCCCCCACCCGGGGTCCAAAGTCCCGACGTCTATTGAAGTTGCATTGAGTACCAGCTCAGGTGTTGTCCTTGTCATCTGACCATTTTTCTAAAATACATGGCATTGTTCCCGGATTTTTCTTTCGAGATATGCCCCGAACCGCCGCTAATAGCCTACTGTGCAGCTCTGGTGCGACTTTTTTTGACCAAACCAAACCTAAACTGACGCATATAGCCCAATTTGCAGTTCTAGCGTTAATTAACCAAACGAAACCTGAAATGAACGTCATCCTAGAGTTTCACAATGAGCTTTCACGGCGGTTCGGGATCTCACTCAGTAAAGACCCGGAAACACTACTTCATAATCCTAATACCTTTAACTCACCTACAATAGAATTTACTGGTAAAGTACCAATAGCATAACTAGATAATAGACGACCTAGACACCCCCGCGATAATTGTCTATATAATTCAACTATACATACGTGTCTATGCAATCATTAGAATATTTACTTAGGTGCATATGCACTGATTTCGATAACGATGACAGGTTGTTCGGTAATCAATATCGTAGCGCTTGTTGGTAAACATTGCGACATGTCATTTGTGGCAAATGACCAAGTATTCAGGCGATTAAACACGCCATTTCATGCAATCAAGCCTTGAAGTGTTTTGCTATAGTTATCTTTACGTAAGTGTATTCCAATGTAATATTAATATTTGTTTCTTATGTTATTTAGATAAAATAATTTAAGATTAATTAGACATGTGAACTGAAAATTGTGTCTTATATTTTGTTATAAATATATTAAAAGTCTTGTTACTGCTTCTAAATTATCATTAACTTAGAACACAAATGAATTATGTCCGCAAGTAAAATAACCACAACTGGGTACGAAGACAATATTTCTTTTGAATTGTAGCAATATAAAGAAGAAACAAACATATTGCTTTCTACCTTTTCGATGATTTTACCGGAAAAAAACCCACTAAAACAACTATCCATAAAAAACAACTTTTTCAGCACCAAACAATTCATTAGCCCCCTCCCCAATGACCATTTTAAGCATTTAACCACTTTCTCATAATTATCTCCCTCTTTTCCCAAAAAAGGGGGGCAACCCCCCCCCCCCTCCCAACTTCGAAATAAGGGAACGGGTTTTCTGATAAGTGGTATAAGTACGAATTAATTATTTAATTCATTCTTTGGCGTATTTAACTCATTATTTGGCGTATTTAATTCATTATTTGGCGTATTTAACTCAATATTTGACGTATTTAACTCATTATTTGGTGTATTTAATTCATTATTTGACGTATGGAATTTATTATTTGACGTATGGAATTCATTATCTGGCGTATTTAATTCATTATTTTGCGTATTTAACTCATTATTTGGCGTATTTTCCTCATTTTTTGGCGTATTTAACTCATTATTTGGCTATTTAATTCATTATTTGACGTACTTAATTCATTATTTGGCGTATTTAATTCATTATTTGGCGTATTTAAATCAATATTTGACGTATTTAACTCATTATTTGACTATTTAATTCATTATTTGACGTATTTAATTCATTATTTGGCGTATTTAATCCATTATTTGGCGTATTTAACTCACTATTTGCGTATTAAACTCATTTTTGGGCGTATTTAATTCATTATTTGGCGTATTTAATTCATTATTTGACGTATGGAATTTATTATTTGACGTATGGAATTCATTATCTGGCGTATTTAATTCATTATATGGCGTATTTAATTCATTATTTGACGTATGGAATTTATTATTTGACGTATTTAATTCATTATATGGCGTATTTTATTCATTATTTGACGTATGGAATTTATTATTTGACGTATTTAATTCATTATTTGGCGTATTTAACTCATTATTTGACGTATGGAATTTATTATTTGACGTATTTAATTCATTATATGGCGTATTTAATTCATTATTTGACGTATTGAATTTATTATTTGACGTATTTAATTCATTATTTGGCGTATTTAACTCATTATTTGACGTATGGAATTTATTATTTGACGTATTTAATTCATTATTTGGCGTATTTAACTCATTATTTGGCGTATTTAACTCATTTTTGGGCGTATTTAATTCATTATTTGGCGTATTTAACTCATTATTTGACGTATGGAATTTATTATTTGACGTATGGAATTCATTATCTGGCGTATTTAATTCATTATATGGCGTATTTAATTCATTATTTGACGTATGGAATTTATTATTTGACGTATTTAATTCATTATATGGCGTAATTAATTCATTATTTGACGTATGGAATTTATTATTTGACGTATTTAATTCATTATTTGGCGTATTTAACTCATTATTTGACGTATGGAATTTATTATTTGACGTATTTAATTCATTATATGGCGTATTTAATTCATTATTTGACGTATGGAATTTATTATTTGACGTATTTAATTCATTATTTGGCGTATTTAACTCATTATTTGACGTATGGAATTTATTATTTGACGTATTTAATTCATTATTTGGCGTATTTAACTCATTATTTGGCGTATTTAACTCATTTTTGGGCGTATTTAATTCATTATTTGGCGTATTTAACTCACTATTTGCGTATTAAACTCATTTTTGGGCGTATTTAATTCATTATTTGGCGTATTTAACTCATTATTTGACGTATGGAATTTATTATTTGACGTATTTAATTCATTATTTGGCGTATTTAATTCATTATTTGACGTATGGAATTTATTATTTGACGTATGGAATTTATTATTTGACGTATTTAATTCATTATATGGCGTATTTAATTCATTATTTGACGTATGGAATTTATTATTTGACGTATTTAATTCATTATTTGGCGTATTTAACTCATTATTTGACGTATGGAATTTATTATTTGACGTATTTAATTCATTATTTGGCGTATTTAACTCATTATTTGGCGTATTTAACTCATTTTTGGGCGTATTTAACTCATTTTTGGGCGTATTTAATTCATTATTTGGCGTATTTAACTCACTATTTGCGTATTTAATTCATTATTTGGCGTATTTAACTCATTATTTGACGTATGTAATTTATTATTTGACGTATGGAATTCATTATATGGCGTATTTAATTCATTATTTGACGTATGGAATTTATTATTTGACGTATTTAATTCATTATTTGGCGTATTTAATTCATTATTTGATGTATGGAATTTATTATTTGACGTATTTAATTCATTATTTGGCGTATTTAACTCATTATTTGGCGTATTTAACTCATTTTTTGGCGTATTTAACTCATTATTTGGCTATTTAATTCATTATTTGACGTACTTAATTCATTATTTGGCGTATTTAACTCAATGTTTGGCGTATTTAACTCAATATTTGACGTATTTAACTCACTATTTGGCGTATTTAACTCATTTTTGGGCGTATTTAATTCATTATTTGGCGTATTTAATTCATTATTTGATGTATGGAATTTATTATTTGACGTATGGAATTCATTATCTGGCGTATTTAATTCATTATTTGGCGTATTTAACTCACTATTTGGCATATTTAACTCATTATTTGGCGTATTTAACTCATTATTTGGCTATTTAATTCATTATTTGACGTACTTAAATCATTATTTGGCGTATTTAACTCATTATATGGCGCATTTAACTCACTATTTGGCGTATTTAACTCATTTTTGGGCGTATTTAATTCATTATTTGGCGTATTTAACTCATTATTTGACGTATGGAATTTTTTATTTGACGTATGGAATTCATTATTTGGCGTATTTAATTCATTATTTGGCGAATTTAACTCACTATTTGGCGTATTTAACTCATTATTTGGCTATTTAATTCATTATTTGACGTACTTAATTCATTATTTGGCGTATTTAATTCATTATTTGGCGTATTTAAATCAATATTTGACGTATTTAACTCATTATTTGACTATTTAATTCATTATTTGACGTATTTAATTCATTATTTGGCGTATTTAATCCATTATTTGGCGTATTTAACTCACTATTTGCGTATTAAACTCATTTTTGGGCGTATTTAATTCATTATTTGGCGTATTTAATTCATTATTTGACGTATGGAATTTATTATTTGACGTATGGAATTCATTATCTGGCGTATTTAATTCATTATATGGCGTATTTAATTCATTATTTGACGTATGGAATTTATTATTTGACGTATTTAATTCATTATATGGCGTATTTTATTCATTATTTGACGTATGGAATTTATTATTTGACGTATTTAATTCATTATTTGGCGTATTTAACTCATTATTTGACGTATGGAATTTATTATTTGACGTATTTAATTCATTATATGGCGTATTTAATTCATTATTTGACGTATTGAATTTATTATTTGACGTATTTAATTCATTATTTGGCGTATTTAACTCATTATTTGACGTATGGAATTTATTATTTGACGTATTTAATTCATTATTTGGCGTATTTAACTCATTATTTGGCGTATTTAACTCATTTTTGGGCGTATTTAATTCATTATTTGGCGTATTTAACTCATTATTTGACGTATGGAATTTATTATTTGACGTATGGAATTCATTATCTGGCGTATTTAATTCATTATATGGCGTATTTAATTCATTATTTGACGTATGGAATTTATTATTTGACGTATTTAATTCATTATATGGCGTAATTAATTCATTATTTGACGTATGGAATTTATTATTTGACGTATTTAATTCATTATTTGGCGTATTTAACTCATTATTTGACGTATGGAATTTATTATTTGACGTATTTAATTCATTATATGGCGTATTTAATTCATTATTTGACGTATGGAATTTATTATTTGACGTATTTAATTCATTATTTGGCGTATTTAACTCATTATTTGACGTATGGAATTTATTATTTGACGTATTTAATTCATTATTTGGCGTATTTAACTCATTATTTGGCGTATTTAACTCATTTTTGGGCGTATTTAATTCATTATTTGGCGTATTTAACTCACTATTTGCGTATTAAACTCATTTTTGGGCGTATTTAATTCATTATTTGGCGTATGTAACTCATTATTTGACGTATGGAATTTATTATTTGACGTATGGAATTCATTATCTGGCGTATTTAATTCATTATTTGACGTATGGAATTTATTATTTGACGTATTTAATTCATTATTTGGCGTATTTAATTCATTATTTGACGTATGGAATTTATTATTTGACGTATGGAATTTATTATTTGACGTATTTAATTCATTATATGGCGTATTTAATTCATTATTTGACGTATGGAATTTATTATTTGACGTATTTAATTCATTATTTGGCGTATTTAACTCATTATTTGACGTATGGAATTTATTATTTGACGTATTTAATTCATTATTTGGCGTATTTAACTCATTATTTGGCGTATTTAACTCATTTTTGGGCGTATTTAACTCATTTTTGGGCGTATTTAATTCATTATTTGGCGTATTTAACTCACTATTTGCGTATTTAATTCATTATTTGGCGTATTTAACTCATTATTTGACGTATGTAATTTATTATTTGACGTATGGAATTCATTATATGGCGTATTTAATTCATTATTTGACGTATGGAATTTATTATTTGACGTATTTAATTCATTATTTGGCGTATTTAATTCATTATTTGATGTATGGAATTTATTATTTGACGTATTTAATTCATTATTTGGCGTATTTAACTCATTATTTGGCGTATTTAACTCATTTTTTGGCGTATTTAACTCATTATTTGGCTATTTAATTCATTATTTGACGTACTTAATTCATTATTTGGCGTATTTAACTCAATGTTTGGCGTATTTAACTCAATATTTGACGTATTTAACTCACTATTTGGCGTATTTAACTCATTTTTGGGCGTATTTAATTCATTATTTGGCGTATTTAATTCATTATTTGATGTATGGAATTTATTATTTGACGTATGGAATTCATTATCTGGCGTATTTAATTCATTATATGGCGTATTTAATTCATTATTTGACGTATGGAATTTATTATTTGACGTATTTAATTCATTATATGGCGTATTTTATTCATTATTTGACGTATGGAATTTATTATTTGACGTATTTAATTCATTATTTGGCGTATTTAACTCATTATTTGACGTATGGAATTTATTATTTGACGTATTTAATTCATTATATGGCGTATTTAATTCATTATTTGACGTATTGAATTTATTATTTGACGTATTTAATTCATTATTTGGCGTATTTAACTCATTATTTGACGTATGGAATTTATTATTTGACGTATTTAATTCATTATTTGGCGTATTTAACTCATTATTTGGCGTATTTAACTCATTTTTGGGCGTATTTAATTCATTATTTGGCGTATTTAACTCATTATTTGACGTATGGAATTTATTATTTGACGTATGGAATTCATTATCTGGCGTATTTAATTCATTATATGGCGTATTTAATTCATTATTTGACGTATGGAATTTATTATTTGACGTATTTAATTCATTATATGGCGTAATTAATTCATTATTTGACGTATGGAATTTATTATTTGACGTATTTAATTCATTATTTGGCGTATTTAACTCATTATTTGACGTATGGAATTTATTATTTGACGTATTTAATTCATTATATGGCGTATTTAATTCATTATTTGACGTATGGAATTTATTATTTGACGTATTTAATTCATTATTTGGCGTATTTAACTCATTATTTGACGTATGGAATTTATTATTTGACGTATTTAATTCATTATTTGGCGTATTTAACTCATTATTTGGCGTATTTAACTCATTTTTGGGCGTATTTAATTCATTATTTGGCGTATTTAACTCACTATTTGCGTATTAAACTCATTTTTGGGCGTATTTAATTCATTATTTGGCGTATTTAACTCATTATTTGACGTATGGAATTTATTATTTGACGTATGGAATTCATTATCTGGCGTATTTAATTCATTATTTGACGTATGGAATTTATTATTTGACGTATTTAATTCATTATTTGGCGTATTTAATTCATTATTTGACGTATGGAATTTATTATTTGACGTATGGAATTTATTATTTGACGTATTTAATTCATTATATGGCGTATTTAATTCATTATTTGACGTATGGAATTTATTATTTGACGTATTTAATTCATTATTTGGCGTATTTAACTCATTATTTGACGTATGGAATTTATTATTTGACGTATTTAATTCATTATTTGGCGTATTTAACTCATTATTTGGCGTATTTAACTCATTTTTGGGCGTATTTAACTCATTTTTGGGCGTATTTAATTCATTATTTGGCGTATTTAACTCACTATTTGCGTATTTAATTCATTATTTGGCGTATTTAACTCATTATTTGACGTATGTAATTTATTATTTGACGTATGGAATTCATTATATGGCGTATTTAATTCATTATTTGACGTATGGAATTTATTATTTGACGTATTTAATTCATTATTTGGCGTATTTAATTCATTATTTGATGTATGGAATTTATTATTTGACGTATTTAATTCATTATTTGGCGTATTTAACTCATTATTTGGCGTATTTAACTCATTTTTTGGCGTATTTAACTCATTATTTGGCTATTTAATTCATTATTTGACGTACTTAATTCATTATTTGGCGTATTTAACTCAATGTTTGGCGTATTTAACTCAATATTTGACGTATTTAACTCACTATTTGGCGTATTTAACTCATTTTTGGGCGTATTTAATTCATTATTTGGCGTATTTAATTCATTATTTGATGTATGGAATTTATTATTTGACGTATGGAATTCATTATCTGGCGTATTTAATTCATTATTTGGCGTATTTAACTCACTATTTGGCGTATTTAACTCATTATTTGGCGTATTTAACTCATTATTTGGCTATTTAATTCATTATTTGACGTACTTAAATCATTATTTGGCGTATTTAACTCATTATATGGCGCATTTAACTCACTATTTGGCGTATTTAACTCATTTTTGGGCGTATTTAATTCATTATTTGGCGTATTTAACTCATTATTTGACGTATGGAATTTTTTATTTGACGTATGGAATTCATTATTTGGCGTATTTAATTCATTATTTGGCGAATTTAACTCACTATTTGGCGTATTTAACTCATTATTTGGCGTATTTAACTCATTATTTGACGTATGGAATTCATTATCTGGCGTATTTAATTCATTATTTGGCGTATTTAATTCATTATTTGGCGTATTTAACTCATTATGTGGCGTATTTAACTCATTATTTGGCGTATTTAACTCATTTTTTGGCGTATTTAACTCATTTTTTGGCGTATTTAACTCATTATTTGGGGCATTTAACTCATTATTTGGCGTCACATTCAACCAGGTGGGTTGGTTGATTTATAAACGTCACACAATAGTTTCACAATGATCAATTGGCGACGGTTCGGGGTCTATCTCGAAGGAAAGACCCGGAAACACTTCCTCGTATTTTTAAACCATGGTCAGATTACAATGACAGCATATTAGCTGACACCCAACGCCAACTCGATAGGTGTGATACATTGAACCCCGATGAGATTTAACGTGCATCACACCCGTGTACACACACAACGAGGGGTCCATAGCTCCGCGGTACCGTCGTCGGCTATAAACCAGAGGTTTTGGATTTCGAATACGGCTGATAAAATATAATTGACAAAAAGTAAAAATATAGTGATCTTGTGATCAGAGGGCTGTTAGATTCGCTACTAAACTACTAAAATTGATCTAAAATGTCCAATAACACATACTGGTGTATATAGGAGTAGTTGGTTAATTAACGTCGCACTAGAGCTTCACAGGGGGCTATTGGCGACGGTTTAGGGTCTATCTCGAAGGAAAAACCAGTGAACACTGTCAACACTGCTCTGTATTTTTGAACCATATTTAGATGGGGAGGACAACATCTGATTGTGCAAAAACAGCCCTCTTGTAAACGACAGGTGTAATCAATGATAATTTCAGGCGACTATTGCAATTTAGTAGCGAGTCTGACAACCCTCCGAACACGAGATCACTATATTTACGCTTAACTTTTTTGCCAAACCCTCATGTCTATTCGAACTTGCAATCCACTGATCAGTATTCGAAATCCGTACTTTCCGACCACCGCTCTAGCAGCGTATATACGGAACAGGTTCATGTTAAATCTGATAAGGGACAAATGTCCTGACTCCTATTGATGTTGCGTCAGGTGCAAACTCAGGTGTTATCTTCGTCATTTGCCCATGGTTCAAAAATACGGTTCATTGTTCACGGTTCTTTCCTTCCAGATAGTCCCCGAACCTTCGCTGATAGCCGACTGTGCAGCTAAAGTGCGACATTCATTCAACCAACCACTTAGCAAAACAATGGACTTAGCTGCCTTTGCAACCAAAAACCATTTTTTGGCAGACTCACGCCACTTAGCAAAACAACCCGCCCAAAGTGGTAAAAATATCTCACACAACCACCGAACACCCCGGATTAAAAGCACGTTCCGCCGGTGTAAAAACTCGCACTTTCTAACTACCTTCCCTTCTGCATTCATTACTGAAAGAATTCATTCTTTTAACGAACGTTTAAATAGTTTCCCTGAAAATTGATGGACACAGATGGGAGGGGGTAAAGTGGGGCATTAAGGGGGGGGGTCTAGTTTTCCCTTGCCTACCCCCCCCCCCTCTTTTGCGTTCATTAGCAACAGCCTCTTGAATTAATGGGACTTTCTGTGGTCAATGTAACTGAAGATCCACGGTTTTAACCTAGAAAATCAGTTTGGATGGGTTTTAATTCTACTGGGGCTAAAGTTGGGTTGAATATTAAGTGGTAGGGCCCATCAGAGGGAAGATTAATTAAGACCGATTGTTTTTATTTTGGGAGGAATTTAATAAGTTGGGTTAAATTAGGGGGGCGTAATGTGTCTGATGTTGTAGATGCGATGCGCAGCGTTGACGGGGTTTTGAGATTTTTGATAATTAAAAAAAATTCAGGAAATTCATTTATATTAGTGTTAACCTTTTGGGCCCCCGTGATGACTAAAAATAGCCGGATTTAAAGTTAATGGGCCCTTAGGCAAAATATGTGGTACGTGGCCCCCAACTACAGAAGGGTGTGTTGATCCCCATACAAATTTTCGACTCCCAGAAAAACTTTGGCATATTTTTTTAAAGATATATATTCCCAAACTGCAAATTTAATTATTTTGAACTGTACATACGAAATTGGGGTACACTGTTTCAGTGTTCACTCTAGAAATAAAAAGGGGCAGGGCGCAGTTGGCAGTAAAAGGGCACCCCGTTTTTGAAAAGGCACTTCTTGTTTTTAAAAGGGCACTTAAAAAAACTTATGGGGTGGGCGTGGCCACACATCGGACCCGTTTTTTTAAAAAAAAGTTCCGATTTATTGATTGACATTGCACAGGAAAAGACCCGAACAAAATTGATGATTATTTATGAAGATATTACCTTAAAATCTAAAATTTGACGTTTTAAACCGAATGTTTTCCCTAAAAACCAAATCTGTAAGTAGCCCTAATCAGACCCCTTACAAAACTGATAAAAAGGCTACTTAAATCCAAATTCGGTAATAAAATGCCTAGACTTGCAACTTCGCCCCAAACCATCTTCTCTTTAAAAAAACACAGTAATAAAAATTAGCATTTTATATGCGGGCACAGGCAACCAATAAGATTCGTGCCCCATGCTCGAAATTAGCGCGGAATCATCGTGATTTCATAACACTCGTAGTTAAAAAGGAGTTTGTTTTTCTCCCACAACTAACTTAATTGCAATTTACACACATTCATTTTTTTTTCAATCGAGAGTAAAAAAAGGCGGGCAGGGCGGGCCGCCCTTCCAAAAACGCCTAAAGTGAACACTGCTGTTTTTTTTTTAATGTACGTTACAATTTTACAAAATGTGTACGGTTTCAAAGAATGTGAAGGTGCAATGGTCTTATCGATTTTATGAAAATAAAAATAAAATATTGAACTTGTATTTGTATTAGCCTCAAACGGCTATAAACAAACTAAAATTGTAAGAAAATAAAAATAACTGAGCCCCCCCCCAAAAAAAAAAAAAACAGTAAAACTAAGCCATTGTATTTATCACAAATTAAACATATTTTTCTAAAGAACATAAAAATATTCGAGTATTTTTACACTGTACAAATTTGATAAGAAAAATATAATTTTTCTACTTCATTAAAAGATTGTAGTATACTAATTTCATTGAGATTTGGGTTATCACCCTTCCCAATAATTTTTTCCGCAAGTTGTATTTTTTTGGTATGTGGTGTAGGCTATTTTGTAGTGCATTCCCCTAGGCTGCAGCCTATGTAAGCCTACGCCTAAATAGGCTCTGGATGACTATCAGTCACCGATATGACATCTTCTGTTGTTCCTTATTTTTTAAATTGAACGAGAATTGTACGTTCTTGAACATAAAAAAGCGTTTTTTTTTTCATTCAATTTGTTATTTACCTAACTTTATTTAAAAGTCTGACATCACTTGTATATAAACATATCTTAATAAACCTTATCACGTCCGTGTAGAATGAGCTTTACGTGAATCGTAACGCATCATATTATAAACAAAAGCAAATTTACATTTCCAAGCAGGTTTTCTTTTAGTAACTTAACACTATCAAATACATACATAATCAATCGCATTTTCACTAATCAAAACCCACCAATCACAAACCACATCCCAAAACAATCCAACTTCACAATACCAAAATTTCAAAACAATCATTACGCGATATTTGGCATTGTTCCACTTGTCGCCAACCCCGCCAAACCGAAGTTTAATAGACAACTGGAAATCCCCGAGAATTACAAATGAGCACTTATCAAACAACAACGCATAAAGTTCCGTATTAAATTAGTTCCATTTTCTCCGAGCCCCAAGTCTGGAATCGAACCCGGAGCATTATCAATCACTGTCTCGATTGTTGGGGACTGCGGGAGCAGATATTTTCGTTAATTTGGTCTCTTGGGAAAGGGTAATGGGGTAAAAAGAGTGGGTGTAGATGCTTTTCTGTGGCGACAGATTTTAACGAAGATATTCGGCTGGAATCTTTTATTTTGATTGGATGTAGAGCTGAGCGGATTGGGAATCTAGTTCTGAGGTATTGATGGATTTGTTAAATTCTGTATTGCACAGAGATATTGTGTATGAAATGTGTAATTTTAAAGTTGTGTAGTTTTGTTGTGTAATATTTGGAGGTATCGTTTAGTTGCTGAATGATTGTCTAAATGAAACAGGGTGTGGTCACAAATGTTGGGCAACGAGCATTGTTTGGTATATCACATTTAACTGTTTTAGAATAATAAATCATTAATAGCTGTGTGGCCGAGTGGATTAATGCGTTAGCTGGGAATCCAAAGGGTCCCCAATTCGAACCTTTGCGCGGACTAGACTATAGAATACTAAAAAGTAGTGATATTACGATCGGAGGGTTGCCAGCTTCGCTACAAAAATACTAGAAAAGTCGTCCAGAACATCCGTAAAAATTAACGGCGTGTATACGGGACTGGTGCACGATACATATGATCGGGGTCCAAAGTCCCGACGTCTATTGAAGGCGTTGGGTGCCAGTTCAGGTGTTTCCTCGTCATCTGACCATGGTTCTAAAATAACGAGGTGCAGGTATGAATGAATGTGTGTGTGAATGTGTTCCCGGCTCTTTCCTTCGAGATAGACCCCGAACCGTCGCCAAAAGCCCACTGTGCAGCTCTAATGCGACGTTAGTTAACCAAACCAAACCATTAGCCAATAGCCCATTATGATGTCCTACTGCGACGTCAATTCCACAAACCAAAATTCCTTTTTTACTTTGTAATCGTCCTGTTGTTTCATTTAGTATACGCTAATCAATGCACAGTCCCCGTATATACCTTTAAATTCTAATAGATGTTCTTTCTCTTCCAGAGCCCCACGCATCTACCCTTCCTCGGGTGACCTTCCACCAGCCCCAGGTGAAGTCTGAAGAGGGATCCACTGCCCAACTCCCCTGCGTGGCTCAGGGGAGCCCTCCCCCTACATATAGGTGAGATTTCCTTTGCACTCATCCCTCCCTCTACATATAGGTGAGCTTTCCTTTGTGCTCTCATATGTACCGCAAAAGACCACCTTTACCGCTCGACCTATTGCTTCGCAACCACTGATCTCTAATTGTAACTTCTGGATTGGACAAAGCAGATTGTTGACTTGATGCCAATTGAAGGTTAAGTAACTGTTCCCCTCATCCATTTCTACCTCCATATTTCGTATATTGTCCATGCTAAAATATGCCAAATTGCAACGCTTTTGGCTATTTTTTTATAATGTTCTCCTTTTGATTCCATATTACTCAATTAATTATGGTTTCCGAGTCCTCCGTGGCCGAGTGGATTAGGCGTCAGTTGGGAATCCAAGGGTCCCCGGTTTAAACCTTGCGATGGACTAGACTAAAGAATAGTAAAAAGTAGTGATATTGCGATCGGTAGATTGCCAACTTCGCTACCAAAATACTAGAATGTCTTCCAGAACATCCACAAAAAAATAACGGCGTGTATACGGGACTGGTGCACGATACATCTGATCGGGGTCCAAAGTCCCGGCGTCTATTGAAGGCGTTGGGTGCCAGGTCAGGTGTTGTCCTCGTTATCTGACCATGGTTCAAAAATACGAGGCATCGTTCCTGGGCCTTTCCTTTGAGATAGGCCCCGAACCGTCGCCAATAGCCCACTGTGCAGCTCTAGTGCGACGTTAATTAAACAAACCAAAACATTCGCAATCGCTGATCTCTAATTGCAACTTCTGAATTGGGCAATGCAGTTTGTCGACTTGAAGCCAATTGAAGGTTAAAAAACTGTACCACACTTCATTTCTACATCTATATTTCGTATATTGTCCATGCTAAAATATGCTGATTTGTAGCGCTTTTGGCTATTTTTTATAATGTTCCCCTTTTTGACAGCATATTACTCAATTAATTATGTTTCTATTTGACCCTATTGTGCCTGAAATCGTTATATTAACGTTGATGTCGGATAAAAGGGTTGGGCGTTGGAGTCATCAAACACTGGACCAGGGTTCGATCTCCAGCAAGTGTATAGCGTTCTGGTAAACGGTGGACTAAACAATATCCTCCGAGGATATTGGACCGGTGAACATTAAATTCATCGTTTTAAAATGTCTTCACGTCTTTTAAGTAGTGCCGGGTTCCAATTCTAGTGTTGTCAAGTCAACTGACCGATGCTCGAAATTCCGAATCAATGATCCCGGGTATTTACGAGCCCAAGTTGCTCAGTTGGTAAGGCGTTCAGCTACTAATCAGAGGATTGGTGGTTCGAATCCGGGAAATGGACTTGACATAGAAAAGTAAAAAAGTAGTGATCTTGCGATCGGAGGGTTGCCAGCTTCACTACAAAAATACTAGAAAGTCTTCCAGAATATCCAACAAATTATACTGGCGTGTATACGGGACTGGTGCACGATACATCTGATCGGGGTCCAAAGTCCCGACGTCTATTGAAGGCGTTGGGTGCCAGTTCAGGTATTTCCTCGTCATCTGACCATGGTTCTAAAATAACGAGGTGCATGTATGAATGTGTGTGTGAATGTGTATGTGTTCCCGGGTCTTTCCTTCGAGATTGACCCCGAACCGTCGCCAATAGCCCACTGTGCAGCTCTAGTACGACGTTAATTAACAAAACCAAACCATTATCCGATGAACCAGGGTTCGATCCCTAGCAATTGTGTAGCGATCTGGTAAACGATGGATTTTTAGAATCGCGCTCCACAATGTTCTCTAGCCAATTAAGTTTGCATGGGATTCCAATTCTACTGTTGCCAAGTCAACTGAGGCAATGTTATAAAGTCTTTCCTACGAGATAGAATTGTCCACAATAGGTCAGTTGCCACGATGCGACGTTAATTCAACCAACCAATGCTGTGTATCCACCAGGTCCTACCGGGTAAATGTTGAACAAGTCCGTACTCTTAAAAGAAAAACGAAGACAAAGACAAGAACTCGAGTGCGCCTGGTAGAAAAAAAATCCACAGTACCACTGTCTCTCTACCCACAATTTAGTTGATTGTGGTGAATTGATTTATGTTGATTAAAAGGAGGACCGACGATTTTCTGGCGTTTTATTCTCATTCTTGCTTCTTTTTTTTTTCCTGAAGATTTGGCGAGAAAGTTTTATTTCAGATGGTCGGGGAAAGGTGTGGATTACTTAAAGGAAATGGGAATAGACTGGAATAAAGTTCTATTTTGTTCGTAGTTGGGAAAGTCGTTTTTATAAACCCATTCTTGGTCGGGTATTTTCCGAGATCTAGTAACTATTTTTTTATTTTCTTACACATTTCTAGAATAATGCATCATCTGACCATGGTTCAAAAATACGAGGCATCGTTCCCGGGTCTTTCCTTCGATATAGGCCCCGAACCGTCGCCAATAGCCCACTGTGCACCTCTAGTGCAACGTCAATTAACCAAACCAAACCAAACTAGAATAATGCGTCAGTTTTAGAAGATAACTAGTTGAATTACTCGGCGTATTCCGAGCTTTACCCACAGTTTTGGAAAATAAAAAGTAATGTCTGCCTTAAGGGACGTGACATATGATGGTGGTGTTTTTTCGAAATCTCATGTAGACAGTGATCTTGCTTCATTCCTAATATAAATTTTAAATATTGTTTCGAAAGTATACTAATAGTAGTTCTAAATGTGTAAACGAACAAGTTAAGAAGAAGAACCAATTATTTGCTGATAAAGTATCCGGCTTGAAATCGAAGGATTGCGAGTTTGAAGATCGACGTTGATTGGCAAGTTGTAGCGAGCCTTGTGATGAGGGAATTGCCAAATTCGTCCTTAAAAGCCGCCTAAAGATTTCCACAATTTTAACCGGCGTGTAAATAAGGGTTTGGTTTTGGTTAAATAACGTCGCACTAGAGCTGCACAGTGGGCAATTGGCGACGGTTCGGGGTCTATCTCGAAGGAAATACCCGGGAACACATACACATTCACACACACATTCATTCATATCTGCACCTCGTTATTTTTTAACCATGGTCAGATGACGAAGAAACACCTGAACTGGCACTCAACGCCTTCAATAGACGTCGGGACTTTCGAACCCGATCAGATTTATCGTGCACGAGTCCCGTATACACGCCGCCAATTTTTGCGTATGTTCTGGACGACTTTTCTAGTATTTTTGTAGCGAATGTAAATAAGAGAAAGGTGCCCGTTGAATCAGATCGGTACAATGTTCTGATGCATATTGAGGTTGCGATGGTTTTCAGATCAGGAGTTGACCTCGTCCTCTAGCCGTGGTTCCACAATTACAAAGCGTTACTTAACTTTGTTAAGTTTTTTTAAATGAGGACAGAAAGAAACATCCGGCATTTTTCTTAACTATAAAAATACAAGGGAAATAACGCATTTGAAATCGGTATCGGTACCAAAAGTAGGAAGTTAACATATAGGTATTTTAAGATAAAAACTAGAACAGTGATGACTTATAGAACAGTGAGTTAAGAATATTAAAATACAGATGCAACCTTAAAACTACACAACAAAAATACAAAAAAATCTGTGTTATTTGTTTGTTCAATGTTTCGGGAGATACATCTCCCTTCATCAACAGAAATAAAAAGTATGTGGCACTATAAAATGAAAAAAAGATTTAAAAAAAAAGATTTATTATTTTATTTTTATTTTTTTATTTTGTACACATAACTTGTTATATAAATTTATTTTATTTTAAAATTCATTTTGTTTTAAAATTTATTTTATTTTAAAATTTATTTTATTTTAAAATTTATTTTATTTTAAAATTTATTTTATTTTAAAATTTATTTTATTTTAAAATTTATTTTATTTTAAAATTTATTTTATTTTAAACTTTATTTTATTTTAAAATTTATTTTATTTTAAAATTTATTTTATTTTAAAATTTATTTTGTTTTAAAATTTATTTTGTTTTAAAATTTATTTTGTTTTAAATTTTATTTTGTTTTATTTGTGTGTTCATTTTAATATTTAAATTTAATAATTAAAAAAAAATATTCCCACTCTACATAAAATGTAATGAATTTCACTTTGTTATATAACTATTTATAAATGGCAAATATATATGGACACATTTTCTTTTAAAATATATATGATTTTGGTAGTTTGGTTGGGCAATAAATGTTTTAAATTGTAACAAAATGCAACAAAAAAATATTATTCGCCAATTAATTCAATAATGAATTTTATACGTGTACCAACAGCATATTTATGCGACAACCTTACATCCAATGTAAATACATTAAATACCCGAAAAATATAAATTAGCATAATTAATATTATGCCAATAAAACCTTCTTCTACACAAAATAACAGCTAACCACATTTTCAAACACAAAATACTCAAACACAAATTATTTCCGAGACGTTTAACCAAACATATCATAAAAAAACACATTACTTTCTACAACACTTATATTCAACAATATCATACCACATAAATTAAACCAGGACGCTACAAACAAAACTTACTTAAGAGCCCTGTAGCGCTGCAGGGCTGCTCGAAGTTCATTAAAGACTTCTTAATACTTTTCTTTGTTTCATAATTAGCCGCTTCAAGGCATTTTCCCTTTTCCCGTGTTTATCCCCAATCATAGGGAAAAATCTTGAGTAACGTTTTCCCAAAGTTCCCGTTAATTACTTGAGATAAGCGAATTTTAATGTGTTGCCTTGAAATTGATTTTGGCCACCTATTTGGGCACCTGAGTATTGTGTTCTCTTCGTATTGTTTGGGTTGAAAGGCATCCCAGGGTGGGAGAATGTTGGTTCTGTGGTGTCAGGTAGATTTTATGTTTTAGCGTGAATTATCAATGTGAGTTTTCTATTATTGTGAGTTTATTTTGGAAACATATTTGGACACTTGAGTTATGCATTGTTGTTTGAAAGGCATCTTAGTGTGGGAAAATGCTGGTTTTGAGGTGCCAGGTAGATTTTATGTTTTAGCGTGAATTATCAATGTGAGTTTTCTATTATTGTGAGTTTATTTTGGAAACATATTTGGACACCTGAGTTATGCATTGTTGCTTGAAAGACATCCCAGTGTGGGAAAATGCTGGTTTTGAGGTGTCAGGTAGATTTTATGTGTTATCGTGAATTATCAATGTGAGTTTTCTATTATTGTGAGTTTATTTTGGAGACATATTTGGACACCTGAGTTATGCATTGTTGCTTGAAAGGCATCCCTGTGTGGGAAAATGCTGGTTTTGAGGTGTCAGGTAGATTTTATGTGTTATCGTGAATTATCAATGTGAGTTTTCTATTATTGTGAGTTTATTTTGGAGACATATTTGGACACCTGAGTTATGCATTGTTGCTTGAAAGACATCCCAGTGTGGGAAAATGCTGGTTTTGAGGTGTCAGGTAGATTGTATGTGTTATCGTGAATTATCAATGTGAGTTTTCTATTATTGTGAGTTTATTTTGGAGACATATTTGGACACCTGAGTTATGCATTGTTGCTTGAAAGGCATCCCAGTGTGGGAAAATGCTGGTTTTGAGGTGTCAGGTAGATTTTATGTTTTAGCGTGAATTATCAATGTGAGTTTTCTATTATTGTGAGTTTATTTTGAAGACATATTTGGACACTTGAGTTATGCATTGTTGCTTGAAAGGCATCCCAGTGTGGGAAAATGCTGGTTTTGAGGTGCCAGGTAGATTGTATGTGTTATCGTGAATTATCAATGTGAGTCTTCTATTATTGTGAGTTTATTTTGGAGACATATTTGGACACAAGAGTTATGGTTTTTGGCATTTATTGCTTGAAGGGCATCACATGATGGGAAAATGTTGTTTTTGATGCATCAGGTAGATTGTATGTGTTATCGTGAATTATCAATGTGAGTTTTCTATTATTGTGAGTTTATTTTGGACACATATTTGGACAATTGAGTTATGGTTTTTGGCATTGTTGCTTGAAAGGCATCCCAGTGTGGGAAAATGCTGGTTTTGAGGTGCCAGGTAGATTGTATGTGTTATCGTGAATTATCAATGTGAGTATTCTATTATTGTGAGTTTATTTTGAACACATATTTGGACACCTGATTTTTATGTTTTTGGCTTGGTTTTGCTTGAAAATTATCCCAGGATGAGGAAATATTAGTTTTGTAGTATCAAGTAGATTGTATGTGTTATCGTGAATTATCAATGTGAGTTTTCTATTACAGTTTATTTTGTGAGTTTATTTTGGATACATATTTGGACACTTGAGTTATGTTTTTGGCATTGCTGCTTGAAAGGCATCCCAGGGTGGGAAAATGTTGGTTTTGAGGTGTCGTAGATTTCATGTGTTGGTACGAATTATCAATGTGAGATTTTCTTTATTGTGACAATTTTGGACACATATTTAGACACATAATTATTATGTTTTTGGCATGGTATTGCTTGAAAAATTTCCCAGGGTGAGGAAATATTAGTTTTGTAGTATCAGGTAGATTGTATGTGTTATCGTGAATTATCAATGTGAGTTTTCTATTATTGTGAGTTTATTTTGGAGACATACTTGGACACCTGAATTATGTTTTTGCCATTGCTGCTTGAAAGGCATCCTAGAGTGGAAAATTTTTGGTTTTGAGGTGTCGTAGATTGTATGTGTTGGTGTGAATTAACAATGTGAGTTTTCCATTGTTAATGATTTTGGACATACTTTTCGAAATCTGAGTATTATATTTTTGGGATTGCTTTGCTTGTAAGGCATCCCAGGGTGGGAGAACGTTGGTTTGTGGTATCATGTAGATTTCACGTGTTGGTACGAATTATCAATGTGAGGTATTCCTTATTTTGAGAATTTTGGACACATATTTGGACACCTGATTATTATGTTTTTGGCATGGTTTTGCTTGAAAATTATCCCAGTGTAGATTAGTTTTGAGGTATCAGGTAGATTCTATGTTTTGGCACGAAATATCAATGTTTTTGGCACAAATTATCAATTTTTTTGGAACGAATTATCAATGTTTTTGGCACGAATTATCAATGTTTTTGGCACGAATTAATAATGTTTTTGACACGGATTATCAATGTTTTTGGTACGAATTATCAATGTTTTTGGCACGAATTATTAATGTTTTTGGCATTGTTTTGCTTGAAAATTATCTCGGAGTGGGAAATATTAGTTTTGAGGTATCAAGTAGATTTTATGTGTTATCGTGAATTATCAATGTGAGTATTTTATTACAGGGAATTTATTTTACAGATATACACCTGGGTGTTCAGAAAAAGATGTTCAATTAATATAAAAAAATGGTATTTCTGAATTAATTAATAAACAAATTAGGATTTAGGGTTCGGGTCACCCTTAAGACAAACAATATTTCTTTTCTAGACTATTTATTTTTTTATGAAAAAAAATATATATATAATTGTTTGAATTTAATATATTATCATACTGCATGTATTGTTTTCTTTTCAAAAAATTTGTTTTTAAATGTAAATGATCATGCGCTGAAGGTAATTATTATAACTGACAAAGCAATAGCATCCTAAAATATTTTTGAATTTCTATAAAAATATCCTTATATTTATTTTTAATTTTTAGCTTTCATAGTTTTTATTCATTGTAAATGAGAAATTCCATTTTATAAATTTTGAAATGTTTTAACATTTCACTAAATGAATCAGAGAAACAAATTTATAATTAGTAAAATACAAAAAATATATAAACCATTATCATACAATTCTACAATCAAACATAAAATCTTAATTGTTAGAAAAATTTAATTAAGTTTAACTAATTTCGCAAAAGATAATAAAACATTAATTTAAAACAAGATAATGTGCAATTATTATTCATTGGCAATTACCATTCATATTTAACTGTAACTTTAACTGTTTCCTTAAACCGATTGAGAATGATTTATTTTATGGCAAATGCCAATAACTACGTTCAAAATCAAATTACATAATTAAATAATTAAATTGTATGAATAACATACAATGTTTCATTTTAATGCTAAACTGATATTCTAGTAACAAAAGACATAAATTACCTCATTAAATAAACATATCATTATTTAATCAGATAAAATAATTCGTAATTACTTTTCCTTTTATAACTTGATGTTTAACATCCTGTAATTAAAAATGAAGTCGTAATGGCTTATTTCATTTTAAATGAAATATTAAAACAGTAGTTGAAATAATTTAATTGCATTCGCTGTTACAAAATCCATTTGTATTTGAAGAAACTTGTCATTTTTCACAAAACAGACGCCTTCTCCGATTGACAAAATGATATACCTCATTTTGTATTTTTTAACGAAATTCATTTCGTCAAAAATAAGGACAATTTTAACTATTATCATATTGAAATATCGACCAGGTGACTCAAACTGCGGATATCGTTCAACGTTCTATCCAATCATCAAGAAGACTCGTTTGAATTTTGAAAATATAAGTATAAGAACAAAACATGAGTTGATGACCCTGAAAAAGACCGAAAGGAATCTAAAGAAAGGACTTTCGTTCAAAATTTGAGGATTTTTGATTCGTCAAAAGTCACGTGATTCAATGACGAAGCAATTGGCAAATATAACGAAAATAGCTTCAGAGATTGAGGTATTCTCAACAATGATAATTGTGTCATTTCTAAGAGTAATGTATTAAAAACTTGTATGATATAATACATCATGATGTACTCTTAAACAATAAGAAATATAGGTAATCGAATTGCGATTAAATTTTTCAATATTGCATACGTCTTAGCTGAAATACCCGTTCAGCGCATGTATAAAAAATAACTAATTTTACATGTAACAATACAATATTTCAAGATTGTAACAATGTAAATTTTTCATATTATGTAACCTATGAGGATCATTCTAATCAGAGACTAGTGATTATAATTGGCTGATGACTAAATATCACCAAAATGTCGCCAAATAAATAAAAATGTCGCCAATTAAATAAAACCGACGCCAAATACAATAAATGTCACAAAATAAACAAGATATCACCAAATAAACAAAATTTCACTTAAATTACAAGATTTGCTGATCTTTAATTATCTGGGATGTTACGAAAGAAAAAAATATGATTGTTAATCAACGGGAGTATAATATGTATGTCCGCAGTATTTTATCGCCAACTTCTCAATTAAATCAATCTTTCCAGTTCTTGTGGGACCTTGCTAATAAAATTTCATTGCAAATCGGAGAATTTAACTGTTTGGTTCCCCTTCAAGGGTGATAAATTAAGCATATTATTTCATCCGCTTAAAAATATTGTATGTGTGTCTATTTTGTAAGTTATTTCGTTCCTGTGCGCAGATCGGGTAGTTCATATAGTGTTTTATATTTGCAAAACACACGATACTAATCAATAATATAAAACTGGTATTTATGTGCAGTGCATTTCAAAGTAACACCTACAATAATATATCCACTTTCCGAGAAAGTATGGAACATATGAAATACAACTTGAGATATATAACGCACATCGAAATGCATTGGTCGCATAAAGTATCCATAATAAATAACACTGCAAATGTATTCGTGCAATGTTTCTCCGCAAACGTCCACCATTCGAATACATACGGCGAGTGTTTGATGCTGTATACTTTAAACAACATCACTCTTTGCTCCACAAACATTGGTGGGGGGAAATAGTGTGTGTATTTATTTTGGCCGTAAATCAAAAAGAAACATTTGTCCAGTTGTCATGTATGATTGAATATTTTGTCAAAGCAAACGCCAACGCGTTTATATAACTTTTGATACAGGTCTTTTGTGTTTATCCCTCGCCAAATGCAGCATTTTTTTTCTCTCTCTCTGCTTGTTATGGTGAAGAAGTATGTGATATAAAAATAAAGGGAAGTCACTCTTTGGGGGAAGTGGATTGGCCAGCGTATTCTTTGGAGAGAGGAAATGCACAGAAAAACAGTTGGGAAGCTGTCTCGTTGGGGGGAAAAAGAAAAGAAGTGGATCGAGTTGAGAAGCTATCCAATACAATGGGGTTGCTGAGAAGTCGCCATGCTTCGAGGAAACTCGCCAAATGTCATATACAAAAGATCGTTTCTACTTTATGGAGACGTTTTGACATTTAATGTCTTTAACATCAAGTCCAGGTTCCGTTACGCAATTCCGTTATTGGTGGTAATTTTTTCAAAATTTAAACTTTAATTTTTTTTCCCCAAGATCTTTTTTATTTTTTTTAGTAAAATTTGTTTTTGTATTCTTTAAACTAATATATAGGGTTTGGCTTTCAAATATTGTATACTACATGTATTTGAATTTCATATAAATATTTATTAAAAATAAAGCAAACATTTTCCTTAAAACTCACTTATTATTTAATTAAAAAAAAATCATACTATTCATGGAGATAATTTGCAAGACAATTTATATTATACTTATACTTTACAATATGCTTAAAACTTATTAATTCTTCTTTTAATAATACAAAAAGCCTTTTTGTTTCGATAATCGTGTAATATCAAAGAAAAACAAACACTGATAAAAAACGAATGAAAGTTTTCTTTCTTTGAAAAACATGGCTGGCAATTGAACATAAAATCTCAAATAAAGCATTAAAGACGTAGACACATTTCTAGAATTTTGCAAGCATATTTAGAAAATTCCAAACTACAACTTTATCAATTAAAATTTTTTTTGTGAATTTTACAATTGTTTGGGTATTCTGTCCCCTTAATTTCCACTCATATTTTTACTGTTTGAAAGGTGATATTAGTGTTTCAAAACTTTGAAAAAGAATAAAACCAAGTATTGAAAATCAAACCATTATAAGGCCTGCGTGGCCGAGCGGTAAAAGGCGTCAGCTGGGAATACGAAGGTTCCCGGTTCGATGCCAGGCGATGGACTTGACAAAGAATAGTAAAAAGTAGTAATCTTGTGATCTGAGGGTTGCCAGCTTCGCTACAAAATACTAGAAAAGTCGTCCAGAACATCCGCAAAAATAACGGCGTGTATATGGGACTGGTGCACGATACATCTGATCGGGGTCCAAAGTCCCGACGTCTATTGAAGGCGTTGGGTGCCAGTTCAGGTGTTTCCTCGTCATCTGACCATGGTTCAAAAATACGAGGCATCGTTCCCGGGTCTTTCCTTCGAGATATGCCCCAAACCGTCGCCAGTGCGTCGTTAATTAATAAAAATCAAACCAAAACCAAAAAAATTATAATATTTGAATTTCGCCAATTCTAAGATTCCTCGCCAAATATGACATCACTGCAATACCCAGCTATTGTAGCGGTATGTTCTTACAGGGTTAAGTCTCTACATCGCATGTTTATGCCAATTTATAGCGAATAAAATAAACCTGACAGCGTTACGACCAACTATAAAATGCCCCTGTTGTCTATCTGCATGAGCATGTCTGAGATATAGCGCTCCTTTGAAAGAAAGATAAGATTGCTTTCAAAATATATATGAATTGCTGGAAAGTAGTTTTTGGCAAACCTTCAGTCAGCCGTGCTATGGGGAGTATATGAAGACCTTTTTTAATACCACTTTAACTTTGAATATGTGGTTATGGGTTTATAGATGTGTAGTTGAAAGATAAAAATGAAATGTTTTGGAATAACAATTCGCATGATATAAGTTCTAAAAGTAATATAACTGTTATAGTATTAAAGTATAATGTTTTATATTCGTATTAATATTCGCATATCGCTGGCTTAGAAAGAAAATGAGCCATATTTAAACTGTATATTTATCGTAAGTTGCTTGTCGAAGAATTAAAAGTTGACTCGCTTCTAAATGTGGAATTGTTTAAACAAGAATTGATCAGAATACATGACTTTTAATTTTGTCGCCAAGGGCTTCCGATTTGAATATTAAATATGCTGTTTAAATACAGATGATTTCCATTCTAAGGCGACGATGTGACATTAGTAGTTCCTGGTTTAATAAGAAATATCAGGCAAAAATATACATTAAAATACGAATAGTTATATATTTTAGACATTAAAATGCTGCTCAATTTAAAATATATTACATTATTTTCAAAATGCCGCAGTATATATACTTATTTTCATGTTATATGAGAATTAACCAAAAGCGGGTGTTCGTTGAATGAAAGAAATCGTTTTATTTACGAGAATTGGAATAGTCTTAAAGAGATAATTATATGAAAATGATCGAAATGATCGTTCCTGGAAAATCAATCAATAAATCTATCCATTTAAAAGATATTAAAATATGTCATTTTATTAACTTGATACAAACACATTATTTGACAGCAAACACATAAAAGCAATTGGAATTTTAGTTATTTTAACTAAGTTTGGGTCAATTATTCTGTCACGTTTTATTGTGTATTGGTATTCACATATTTAATTGGTATTCATATATTTAATTGGTATTCATATATTTAATTGGTATTCATATATTTTTCTGGTATTAATATATTTAATTCATATTCATATATTTAATTGGTATTCAAATATTTAATTGGTATTCTTATATTTAATTGTTATTTATATGTTTAATTGGTATTCTTATATTTAATTGGCATTCATATACTTTATTGGTATTCATATATTTAATTGGTATTCATATATTTAATTGGTATTCATATATTTATAAATAGTTGAGGATAGTTATATTAAGCTTCATTTTTTGTTCTTAAATGTCTTAATATTAATCTAAAAACAAGAATTTCCAATGTGATAGAAAAGCTACTTTTTTAACAAAAAAATACAATTTAGCAGAAATTGTATTTATCTCTCTTTCAAAAAGAAATAAAAGTGTTTTGAACTCGAGTAGTGAATTTCAGTCTCCAAAATAACTACCTGACATTTTTTACCTGTTCTTAAAATTGAACGAGAACTGCAAGTTCTTGAACATAAAAAGTAATTTTCATTCGCTATCCTGTCATTTATCTAACTTCATTTAATAGTACGCCATTTGGGTATCAACATATTTTACTAACCCTCTTTGAACTTGAGTGTAGACTATAATTCACCAAATAATTCAGCTTCAAGCAAAATGTTTTTATTTTTATAGGTTTCCATCCTAAACTTACAATAACACGCTGAATATTAACTCTTTAAAAAAATAACAGGAAAGGAATGTATATGTTTTATAATAAAATAATCTTTCTAAAAAAAAAGGAAAACCGACTTTAAGGAAAATGCCCTAAAAAGTAAAAAATAATTTTTAATTTTACGAACGAATTGGAAAAAATTGTATTATCAAAAAATTGTATTATCAATGTTATACTTATTAAAACTTTTTGAAATTGGCGCCAAAATTTAGGTATGATTATAATAAAATTTATTTTATTTTTGGTATTATTAAAACTTTTTTTGTATTTAATTTAGCGGGGGCTTCGTCCTCTGCTATTATTATATTATTTTATTTTAAAATGTATTTTATTTTAAAATTTATTTTATTTTAATATTTATTTTATTTTAAAATTTATTTTATTTTAAAATTTATTTTATTTTAAAATTTATTTTATTTTAAAAATTATTTTATTTTAAAATTTATTTTCTTTGTATGTTTATTTTAATATTTAAATTTAATAATTTTAAAAAAAAATTCCCATTCTACATAAAATGTATTGTTTTTAATTTTATTTTTGGTATTATTAAAACTTTTTTTGTTTTTAATTTAGCGGGGGCTTTGTCCTCTGCTATTATTCACCAATAAATTAAAGTAACAAATTGTGCCTACATATTGTCTCAACAATGTATATCGTAAAACTATCCCTACACATGGCAGTAAATGATGGGTAAACGAAATGTCATTGTTGTACAACTTCTCTTAGACAATGAAGACATTTTGAAATGGATAAATTGTTTAAAAAAAACTCTGGTTAATCGACATTTCCGGGTGTATAACAGCCGGATAATCGATTATTTTTTTACAGATTCTGTTTAAGTGGATTTTTTGCTATCCTGCAAAAATAGAATTTTCGAAATCGGACAATATTTATTTTCAAACGGTCCGGTTAATTGAGAATTCCGGATAGTTAAATGCCGGATAACCGATTTTTTTTCTTTCTCAAATTGCCCCAAGTGAAACATCTCCTATCCAACAATTTTTGTTCTCCAAATATCTGAAATAGAACCGAAATCCCGCGCAAACATACATAAAAAAAATAATAAAAAAATAATACATTACAGACATATTGATAACCTCTCGACTTGGCGCGCGTTGGCGGTTTTAATTTAAAGTTTATGGAGTTTTAATTTTGGAGTTTTAGTGGACGCGCTGGACAGTTGGTTAAAAATAATTTAAATACTAAGCATATTCAGCGAGTACAAATTGTTAAAAAACACTTTTAAAATGAATATAAAAAATATATTTTATGAACACTTTTATTTTGAGGACCTACAACTTCAAAAACCCAATTTATATAATTCATACAATAATATATTTCATTATTAAACAATCCAACCCGATCGATTTAAAATAAATCCATCCAAAATTTAATTTCTAACAGTCCCCACAAAAGCGCATTTCAATTTTAACCCCTACCAAATCCTACAGTTCAGCAACTAGAGAAACAGTAAAGCGCAACAGAAAGTTGCATGCCGCACGCCATCACTAAATTAAGCTTGACTGCGTGATTCTGAGAAATCTCCAAGAATCCCCCCCCCCCCCCTCCAAGATGCATAAAAGACAAAAGGTGGCCATCTCCACCAATCTGGTCTGTTACGTCATCAGGGGCGAAACGGAATCAGCGAATTAAACTCGCACATGAAAACCAAACTATCCAATCAAGGAGTTTTGTTTCGTCGACGTAAAACTCCTGGTGACGTCGTATTCAGTCTAAGCCACGCCCTCGCTGAAGATGGCCGACTTGGTACATCTTTGCTTCTTGGATAGTTGCAAGTTTTCCTACAGTGGCTTTCCGTGCTTCTTGAAGACTACTGTAACGACAGGCAGACAGACAGGCACTGAAGTTAGAGATGACGTGTGCTTAGAGCTTTATTAGTCGCAGTCAGGCAATTAAATGGCAGAGAAAGATATTAATTTTCATGCAGTTTTGCTAATGGTGTTAATAGGTTGATTTTATTAATTGACTTCTTATTTCAATGTTAGCGTTTAGTGCCAAAACCGGATCAATTCAGTTTCAGGAATTTTACATTAGGTACAGTGTTACGTGACACAACAACAACATGTTAACCAGCTTAACGTAGAGTGTTTGAATATAACACATCCCAGAAAATTAAAGATGAACAAATCTTGTAATTTTTTATTCATTTAAGTGACATTTTGTTCATATGGCAATATTTTGTTCATTTTGAGACATTATTATTTATTTGGCTATATTTTTATTTATGTAGCGATATTTTTATTTAATTGGCGATATTTTTAATTTATTTGGCGATATTATTATTTATTTGGCGATCTAGAAGCATAATTTTTGTTGGAAATTACTCGCAGTATCTTTCTTAATGTTATGACCCTCCAAAAAGATTATATCATTTAAAGTGTTTTTTAAAATAATTTTTTACCTCGACAGTCCCTAAAAAAACACTTTTTTTATTCAAATTTTCAACTTTAAAATTCTATTAAAAATTATTTTTTGAACGAATCGTTTTGATGGAGGGTCATAACATCTTACAACTAATATAAATTTAAAAGAAAAAATAATTTTCTCAAAATGTTTAAGCAAACTTGAGTTATCATGTTTCGAATGAAGGGACATATGTTAAAAATACAGTTCTTCAGAAATCAAGTGTGAAGTTTGCAAAACATATTGCCATTGCAAGCGTGGCCATAGAATAACTCTTTGTAAATAAAAAACTTTTTTGGAATATTTATTCAATATTGGTATCATCTGAAAGATACTGAATTGGGGAATACTATAGAACCAAAAAAATATTTTGGAATTTTTGGCCGATTTTCGTTTTTTATAGTGTATATGTACACCTATAAAAATATTCATCACATGGAAAATGTCATTGTGGATTTCATCTTATTTACCAGCATATATAATAAAATGAAATACTAATAAACCCCAAATAAATTATTTTACTGCATCAGCTCATCATTTTTTTATATAAACGCATTTCTAAAACCATGCAGAAAATAACTATATATTTTCATTTTTGTCACGCTCATGCGAAATAACATCCCGTTTAAATTCCCTTCCAAAATATGCATTTCAAAGATCCATAAACACCATTATCAAAACAAATACCTTGCCCTCTTCAAATCCTCAATATCTTATTAGAGCTGAAGCCTAGATCCCCATTGTTCCAAGAAACATAAACATCAATATCGCAATGTATAACCCTAAGGAAACGTCAAAACAACATCCTTAAGTCCTACGCAAAACAGGTGATTATTCTAAACCAAAATGGCCCCCGAAGAAATCCGAATGGCGAATACTTTCAACTTCCCACTTAAAATAAATTAGTCAATAAATCGAAAATTCCGGTTTATGTTTCACCGTTAAATGACCTTTTATGTGCGGTTTTGCCATTTATCTCCTAACCCTGCCTCATCGCCATCTGATGCTGAGTGCGTGTTTAACTGATCTTCGATGCGAGGCGCCATTTGCATTTTCAATGGCGGATTCCCACGTCACGAACATCAACACTTCACTTCGGTTTATACATCAAATCGTCTGCCTTTTTCGAACAAACAAAAAATAACACTTTTGATAAATTTAAAGTTTAAACCGTGGTTGTTATCGTCTGGGTTTTTCGAACAGAAAAAAGTTACTGCAATGTGTTCCATTTCGTCCCAGACTCTGCAAATCACATTTTAAAACTAGATTTTGAATAAATGTTCTTGGAATCTCAGTGAAATTCATATGATTATTTTGTTAAAAATAAAACTTTATTTAAAAAAATATAACATTTTAGTTTTGCTCAAAGTTTTCCTCGTAAAAATGGCATCAACGTGATAACATTATAAATAATATTTAATATAAATACACATTATATAACTTTAATATATCAAGATGAAACTAAATAAACCTTTATAACAGATTAGATGTAACGTTACAAGATCATATGTGTGGTTATGCTACATTTATCGTATAACCCTGTTTTATCGTCATTTGCGTGTTTAACCGATCTTTGATGAGAGCCGCCATTTTTATTTTCGATGGTGAATTCCTACGTCACGAATATAAACACTTCACTTCAGTTAAAATTTGGATTTAAATCGCCTTGCTTTTTTTATTGTAACCAATATGGTGACTACGTGTTTTGTTTTATCAAAAAATCTTACAACCATACATACCAAATTTGAAGAAATTCGAACAACGCGTGTGGTTGTAACTGCGTAACAAACACATATCAAAAAATCAAGTTAAAACGGAGACCTCGCTTTCCCTCATTCAACTATCCAGAACCTGTTGGTCGGAAAAATTGCTTTTCAGGTAAAATCGTTATTTGATGCTGAGTGCGTGTTTCACTGATCTTCGATGACAGCCGCCATTTGCATTTTTAATAGTGGATTGCTACGTCATGAATATAAACAATTCACTTCAGTTTAAATCTGGATTTAAATCGACTGACTTTTTTTATTGTAACCAATATGGTGACTACGTGTTTTGTTTTATCAAATAATCTTACAACCATGCTTCATCGTTATTTGATGCTGAGTGCGTGTTTAACAGATCTTCGACGAGAGCCGCCATTTGCATTTTCAATGGTGGATTGCTGCGTCACGAATATAAACACTTCACAGCAGTTTAAATCTAGATTTAAATCGTCTGGATGTTTTTATTGTAACCAATATGGTGATGACGCGTTTTGTTTTATCAAAGAATTTTCAAATTATATTCTAAACTAGCAATATGGCCCGGCGTTGCTCGTGGTCAATTTGTGAAGTTACAGCTGCGCGATTTTTTTTAATTGTTAGCGTAGTCATTCGCATATCACTCACACTCTGTGCACTGTAAAAAATAAACTTTAAACAAAATCTAGTTTTATTCAATTCCTTTGAGTAGTTTTCACATTCATTAGTTTTAATACTGGTGATGCAATAATATATCAAAGAACAAAGTATTGCTTTTTTCCAAAATGAAAATAATTTATCGTATTTGGTGATTTTTTGTTTTTGCCAATTGGTTACCGGAGTCTATATATCCATCGTTGAACATAATTTCTGAAGAGAAATAAATTAGGAATATTTTTTTTATAACTGTTCACTCTGAAATTGTAAAATATAATTCTAAATATGGCTGCTCCAATATTTACGAAAAAAATTATTTTTTTAAATAATTTTCAAATGTTAATTTTTGAATTTCAATAAAATGTTTATGAAGTGAAACCTTTAAAATAAGCTACATGGAGGTATAAATAAGCTAAGTTAAACTTTTCACTCTTGGCATAAATGTAATAACGTTGGATAAGAAATTAGGCACCGACGCTCATTTAAAATCTCGAAACGAAGTAATGTTTGGGCAAAAATTACCCATGGCGTCAGACGTAAAGAAAAATTGCAGTAATAGAAGTCATCCAGTAGTTTCGAAAAATATTTTTGGTCGCCAAGGTACAATAATGATATCAAGGGACATGTAATAACAAGGGACATGGACTACATGTAATAACATTACAATAGGAATTAAGTATGGAAAAGTGGAAAAATATTCTATAACTTTTGAACAGTTGCAGATATCCAAATGAAGAAAGTGCAGATTTTAAGTTGAGAAAATATTGTTAAAATGGTACAAGTTTCATAAAAAATCCGTTCAGTCTTTTACTCTTTTGTTATTGTTTCATTATATGTTTGCATTAATTTTAACATTTTGTCACTAATTTCACCAATTGACATTAGTTTTATTATTTGGACATTAATTTCGCCATTTTGATTATATTTTTAAATATAGGGCCATATTTTGACTCATTTGGCAACATTGTTAAACATTTGGCGATATTTTCATCCATTTGGCGATATTTTTAAATTCATTTGGCAACATTTGGCGATATTTACTTATCAGCAAATCAAAATGCATCGTTTATCGCAGTATTGGCGAAAAATATATTTGGTTACCAAGGTGATTTTTAACAATAATGTTACGAATGGAAGATCTAGATGTAAATTTCCCATAGGAATAATGTATAGGAAAATGGAAAAAGTTCTATAACTTTTGAACGGTTGCAGATATCCATATGAAACAAAGTCCATATTTTAAGTGGAGAAAATATTGTTCCAATGGTGCAAGTTTCATAAAAATCCGTGCAGTAGTTTTTGAGTTAAATCCGGACAAACAGACAGACATACAGACAAAAAATTTTTAAATGTGATTTTCTGAATCAGTGTATTCTAATTCGTGGAGAAAACTCAAAATGAGGGGTTTTGTTCGATTCCACAGACATACACTCCATTCTTATATATAAGTATTGATTTTGATTTTAAATACACTATATTTACTAGGAAAGTGTAATTGAAGTCAATATCATATTGTTAAAAATTAAATTTTTGCTTAAAAATATAACATATTAATTTTGTTTAAGTTTTCTCTTGGGAAAAATATCATCAACGTGATAAGATTATTTTTTAATTAATATTATAAATATATTTATTGCAAAGTGACATTATATATAACTTTAATATAACAAGCTCGCACTAAACACATATGCATACCTATTAACCCTGATTCATCAGAATTTGATGCTGAGTGAGTATTAAACCGATCTTCGACGAGGGCCGCCATTTGTATTTTCAATGGTGGACTTCAATGTCACAAATATCCACACTTAACTTTAGAATTTTTAAATCGCGAATGGTTTTGTGTGCTTTATTCGAACAAAATAAATATGGTCCGATGTGTGGCATTGCAAATTACATTCCAAAATATGTTGATTTTTAATACATTCTCTTTATTTGAAGACTCTGAGAGAACTAAATATGATTATTCTTTATGAATTAAAACTTTATGTAAAAAGAGGAGGACATTTTAGTTTTGTGAAAAGGTTTTCTAAAGAACGATTAACTTGAAGACAGTAAAAAAATATATGTGCTGTAAAAATACAATATATAAAATAATCAAGATCAAATGTTCGTAATAAGTTTGTCTGATCATTTAGATTTCTCGTCAGCAGACCGTTTATTTACGGTTTGGTCATTTATCTGCTGACCTTCCCTCATCGGTATTTGATTCTGACTGCATATTTAACTAACCTTCGATGCGGGGCGTCATTTACATTTTCAATGGTGGATTCCGAAGTCATGAATTTCAATACTTTATTTCAGTTTAAACTGATAGTTGTTATCGTTTGACTTTTTACGTCCAAAAAAAATGTGTTAGCTTAACTGCGGTCCTGAGAAATATTGAGATAACCTGTTTCTTGGTCATACGTATATATAGCTTTTAATTTTCGGTTTTACAAATGATGGGGAATTTCAAAGTAATAGTGTGGTGTTTATCTGTTCTAAATATTGTTTACTTATTTTTCTATTCTTTATTTGGTGAGTGTAGAAATTATTTCAACACATTGTAAACTAAGAAACTATATGCACGAAACACTTTTATTTCTTTAGTGAATCGGGAGAAACTGTAAAGAATTGAATGTTGATAAATCAGTGATAATATTTTGTAAAATAAAACAAAAATGCAGCGCACTTTCACTACATTGTGTAAGTTCTACACAGTTAAAAATAGGCACTCAAAAATAAGTAAAATGTGTTCATTTTTGTTTATATTCGATGCTTTACATAGCTTCGAATACATAAGTTTCATTTTTGAAAAAGACATGTACTCAAAAATGAGTACAATGTATAAAAATTAATAAACACAGCAGTTGCTTGCCTACATAGGCTGCCTTCATAAATATCTTTCAGTAAATATCAACAATCCAACACTTGCTTGGATTCAAACCCTGATGCTCAGGCACCGCAGTCCATAGCCTTATCCGTTAAATTAACATCGCGACTTGAAAAAGTTATAAAAAAAAGAAAAAAATTAAAAGGTGTTCCAAAATAATATGAATTTGTAAAAATTCTTTCAGTAATTATCAACAAGCCATGACTTAATCGGAATCAAATCCAGATGCTCAGGCACCGCAGTCCAGTGCCTTATCTATTAAACTAACAGCGCGACTTGAATAAGTTGTAAACATGAACAAAATTATAAAATGTTTCAAAAGAATGGGAAATTTCAAAAATTCGCAGAAGACGAAATTACCAACCGGCGGTTACAGTTTCGAATTCTCTAAAACTCGAGTTGAGATGTTGTTCTCCTGCACATTCTATTTTGTGTTTTGTTATCTTTGTTATCCAAAACAAAAATCACAAAGAATAGGGTCACGTGATAAGATTGATGCGTTTTCGAAACCCTACACGATGCTGCCACTAAATCTAAATAAATAAAAACAAAAACAGAATAATATAAATATAACTACTAATAAAAAAAACATGGCGGTTAGTATGAAAGTCAAATGTATCGCTGTATGTAAATGTAATATTCTTTTTATGTGAATGTTTGGAGTTGTGGGGGAAGGGGAGGGGGGAGGGGGGAGGGGGGGGAGGTTGAAAATATAAAGAACATTCGTAAATAAATATATTGAAACGGGGATATTTTGTTTTGGGAATACAGATATTCATGGTATTTCTCCGTCAAGTATACGTGCATTTTTCAACTACTGATTCTTGTTTCTTGTTGTATGCGATGCCGAGTTTGTGTCGGATTTATGTATGGATTTAAGCTTAGATGGATTTGATTTTGGGGGTAGTAATAAGCAGTAATGTTTGTTTTTGTCAATAAAAACATCGATGATGTTTTTCGGAGATGGATCTTTCATCAGATTGAGGTTTATAAATGGAAATAAGAATGGAATGCGTTTTTTTGGAATTGTGTCCCAGCAAAAAAAAAGTCAGCATGAAACCTTCATCAAAATTGTGAAATTGAAGGTTTTTTGAAGGTTTTATAAAGGATATTGAAACAAAAAACTGCAGTTTTTTTTAAAGTTTTTAATTTTCCTGCAAAAAACCTTTAAAATATCTGCATTTTCCCTTCAAGATTAAAAATTGAAGGTTTTTTGCAGGTTTTTATGAAGTTTTTTTTTTACAGTTTTTATGAAGGATTTTGAAACAAAAACCTTTAATTTTATAGATCTTCCTAAAACCTGCATTTGTCCTGCATGAAACCTTCAATTTCAAAAATTTGATGAAGGTTTTATGCTGACTTTATTTGCTGGGGTGCTTTGAAAATTGTACTTTCAAGAAAGGGGTGGAAGGACCTCTGCGAAAACTTAGTTTAAGAATTGTTGTATAAATAATATTCCCTAGTTATTTTATTTGTTTTTATGAAAAAAAAATTATTATAAAAATATTTTTTTTTATAGTTTTCCAATATGAATAAAAATAACTTTTTATTGTCAAAAAAAAAACATATTCAAAACGAATATTATGGTTTTTATAATCTTGCTTAGAAGTTATATCTAGTTTGCATTCTTGCACGGTCCGTATAGTAAAAAATGACATTTGTAAAATCCTTATAATTGCATGTGGAACAAGCCTATGCGGATAAATACTAGCAAGTCGTCTAAAAATATCCAACAAAATTACACTGGTGTTGTATACGGGACTGGTGCACGATAAATCTGACCGGGGTCCAATTTCCTGATGCTTATTGAGGTTGTGTCGGGTGCCGGCTCATGTTTTGCCCTCGTTATATAACCATGGTTAAAAAATATGAGGCATTGTTCCCAGGTCTTTCCGGAGGCCTCCGTGGCCCAGCTGTTAAAGGCGTCAGCTGGGAATTCGAAGATTCCTGGTTCGATCCTAGGCGATGAACTTGACAATAAAAAGTAAAAAAAAGTAGTGATCTTGTGATCGGAGGGTTGACAACTTCGCTACAAAATACTAGAAAAGTCGCCCAGAACATCCGCAAAAATAAACGGCTTGTATGCGGGAGTGGTGCACGATAAATCTGATCGGGGTCCAAAGTCCCTATTGAAGGCGTTGGGTGCCAGTTCAAGTGTTTTTTCATCATCTGACAATGGTTTTAAAATTACGAGGTGCATGTATGAATATTTGTGTGAATGTGTTCCCGGGTCTTTCCTTTTTTCGAGATAGACCCCGAACCGTTGCCAATAGCCCACTGTGCAGCTCTAGTGTGGCGTTAATTAACCAAAACAAACCAATCCAATCACTGAAGTTTTAACAACTCCATTTAAAACAAACTAACAACAACTCCTGCGCTCCATCCAAACCTCACTGCCCAACCTGTCAAAAACTGCAATACTACATAACATTTAACAAGGCCCCCAAATCCCAAAGCATCATGATCTACTCTTTAATATTTTGCGCGTACTTGCCCCTTCCCAATCCATAAAAGGTGTGACAAAAAGCTTTCTATACGTACGTGGCAACTTGTACATAGTTTATAAAGCTACAACCCCTAAGAAAGAAAATTAGTAGTGGGCACACCAGTTTCCAGGGGGCGCTTCATTCGATGTTGTGACTGCTGTTCATCATCATTTCTCCTAAAAGCATCCTCTGCTTCGTTAGAGTCGTTCATCTTTTGTGGAGGCGGGGGGGGTCTTGACACTTCCTTCCAAGAGGTTGAAAATATAAAGAACATTCGTAAATAAATATATTGAAACGGGGATATTTTGTTTTGGGAATACAGATATTCATGGTATTTCTCCGTCAAGTATACGTGCATTTTTCAACTACTGATTCTTGTTTCTTGTTGTATGCGATGCCGAGTTTGTGTCGGATTTATGTATGGATTTAAGCTTAGATGGATTTGATTTTGGGGGTAGTAATAAGCAGTAATGTTTGTTTTTGTCAATAAAAACATCGATGATGTTTTTCGGAGATGGATCTTTCATCAGATTGAGGTTTATAAATGGAAATAAGAATGGAATGCGTTTTTTTGGAATTGTGTCCCAGCAAAAAAAAAGTCAGCATGAAACCTTCATCAAAATTGTGAAATTGAAGGTTTTTTGAAGGTTTTATAAAGGATATTGAAACAAAAAACTGCAGTTTTTTTTAAAGTTTTTAATTTTCCTGCAAAAAACCTTTAAAATATCTGCATTTTCCCTTCAAGATTAAAAATTGAAGGTTTTTTGCAGGTTTTTATGAAGTTTTTTTTTTACAGTTTTTATGAAGGATTTTGAAACAAAAACCTTTAATTTTATAGATCTTCCTAAAACCTGCATTTGTCCTGCATGAAACCTTCAATTTCAAAAATTTGATGAAGGTTTTATGCTGACTTTATTTGCTGGGGTGCTTTGAAAATTGTACTTTCAAGAAAGGGGTGGAAGGACCTCTGCGAAAACTTAGTTTAAGAATTGTTGTATAAATAATATTCCCTAGTTATTTTATTTGTTTTTATGAAAAAAAAATTATTATAAAAATATTTTTTTTTATAGTTTTCCAATATGAATAAAAATAACTTTTTATTGTCAAAAAAAAAACATATTCAAAACGAATATTATGGTTTTTATAATCTTGCTTAGAAGTTATATCTAGTTTGCATTCTTGCACGGTCCGTATAGTAAAAAATGACATTTGTAAAATCCTTATAATTGCATGTGGAACAAGCCTATGCGGATAAATACTAGCAAGTCGTCTAAAAATATCCAACAAAATTACACTGGTGTTGTATACGGGACTGGTGCACGATAAATCTGACCGGGGTCCAATTTCCTGATGCTTATTGAGGTTGTGTCGGGTGCCGGCTCATGTTTTGCCCTCGTTATATAACCATGGTTAAAAAATATGAGGCATTGTTCCCAGGTCTTTCCGGAGGCCTCCGTGGCCCAGCTGTTAAAGGCGTCAGCTGGGAATTCGAAGATTCCTGGTTCGATCCTAGGCGATGAACTTGACAATAAAAAGTAAAAAAAAGTAGTGATCTTGTGATCGGAGGGTTGACAACTTCGCTACAAAATACTAGAAAAGTCGCCCAGAACATCCGCAAAAATAAACGGCTTGTATGCGGGAGTGGTGCACGATAAATCTGATCGGGGTCCAAAGTCCCTATTGAAGGCGTTGGGTGCCAGTTCAAGTGTTTTTTCATCATCTGACAATGGTTTTAAAATTACGAGGTGCATGTATGAATATTTGTGTGAATGTGTTCCCGGGTCTTTCCTTTTTTCGAGATAGACCCCGAACCGTTGCCAATAGCCCACTGTGCAGCTCTAGTGTGGCGTTAATTAACCAAAACAAACCAATCCAATCACTGAAGTTTTAACAACTCCATTTAAAACAAACTAACAACAACTCCTGCGCTCCATCCAAACCTCACTGCCCAACCTGTCAAAAACTGCAATACTACATAACATTTAACAAGGCCCCCAAAGCATCATGATCTACTCTTTAATATTTTGCGCGTACTTGCCCCTTCCCAATCCATAAAAGGTGTGACAAAAAGCTTTCTATACGTACGTGGCAACTTGTACATAGTTTATAAAGCTACAACCCCTAAGAAAGAAAATTAGTAGTGGGCACACCAGTTTCCAGGGGGCGCTTCATTCGATGTTGTGACTGCTGTTCATCATCATTTCTCCTAAAAGCATCCTCTGCTTCGTTAGAGTCGTTCATCTTTTGTGGAGGCGGGGGGGGTCTTGACACTTCCTTCTTTTGTTTCTATCATAAGAGGTAAATTGGCGTAAGTCAAAAGAGTTTAGGAGTTTAGGCACTTGAAATGCTTTTTAATGTTTAGCGTTTCTTAGAATCGGTTTCGTGAAATATGTGCCTGTAGGTAAAAGGGGACCGTAATAAATACGCAAACATAACGAAACCATAAACGTAATGAAATTTTAAAATTGACCAAAATATAAAAGTAACGAAAATATAAAGGTAACGAAAATATAAAGGTAACGAAAATATAAAATATAAAGGTAACGAAAATATAAAATATAAAGGTAACGAAAATATAAAATATAAAGGTAACGAAAATATAAAATATAAAGGTAACGAAAATATAAAATATAAAGGTAACGAAAATATAAAATATAAAGGTAACGAAAATATAAAAGTAACGGAAATATAAAAGTAACGAAAATATAAAAGTAACGAAAATATAAAAGTAACGAAAATATAAAAGTAACGAAAACATAAACGTAACGTAAACGTAAACATAACGAAAACACAGACGAAACAAAAACTTAACGCGACGAAACCATAAACGTAAGGAAAACACACAGGTAATGAAACTTGAACGTACCGAAGCCACAGACATAACAAAAACACAAAACAAACGTAATGAAAACGTAAACATATCAAAAACACAGACGAAACCATAAACGTAAGGAAAACACATAGGTAATGAAACTTGAAAGTACCGAAACCACAAACATAACAAAAATACAAAACAAACGTAATGAAAACGTAAACATATCAAAAACACAGACGAAACAAAAACTTAACGCGACGAAACCATAAACGTAAGGAAAACACACAGGTAATGAAACTTGAAATTACCGAAACCACAAACATAACAAAAACACAAAACAAACGTATTGAAAAAACGTGAACCGGGAAATGACATTAACGCGGTTGCGTTCATTTCACAATCGTCTGAAGCTCGAAAACGTCGTTCTACAAACAAGGGGCAACAAAGCCCTGAAAGGAACCCAAAAAGGAGCCACTCCATTCAGTTACACGTATTAAACACAGCTGTACAGCTCTGGCTGCTGTCGATAAAAAAATCAGGTTAATCGATATTTCCGGATATATAACATCCGGATAACCGATTATTTTTTGCAGTTTTTCCAAAGGGGATTTTTCTTTATTTAACAAAAAAATAATTTTCGAAATCCGGCAATATTTTTTTCAAATGGTCCGGTTATTTGAGAATTCCGGATAGTTAAATGCCGGATAACAGGATAATTATTTTAAATGGTTCCCAAGTGAAATATCCCCTATCTAGCAAAAAAAAAAGAATTTTCCAAATATATGAGTTAGAACAGAAATATTACGCAGAGATACATAAAAAACATACATAACAGTCGAATTGATAACCTATCACCGTTTGGCGCGCTTTCCGTCGGTTAAAAGAGCAAAATTAAAATACACACTGATTTTTTTTCGAGAAAATATTCCCTATGTTTGAAGTAGAATAATTAAGTATACATTGGAGTACGGTTTTATTTTCAAAAAAATAAAAATAAAAATAAAAAATCTTAAGAAATGCACTTAATGACCAAAATATAATATTCTAATTGTCTCCCAAATTTCAAATCATTCAGGTAAAATATGATAGTTATGCAAAACTTTGAAAGGTAAGCCGGCTTTAGCAATTAGCCACGGAAAATGAAAACGAAACATTTTTACAAACAACAAATTTAAAATCCATCTCCACGGAATACAGTGCTTAGAACTAAATCCCACAAAATTAGGTAAATAATGTTTTTCTTCGCCAACCAAAAACAAGTTATTTTTAAATACGTACCATTTCAAAAAGCAATTTATGATAGCCTTTGAAAATTTAATACCCACAACTCAAATTACTTCTTTCGGGAAACTTATAAGTGTTCTTTTCATGGACGATTTTTTCGAATTTGCATAAATTTAATGAAACATTTTTTTTTATTATTCTTTCAAAATATCCGGAAAGAATTTAAGCATATCAGTTAATCTATCTCACAAGGAAAAATACCACCCAAACATCTTAAAATAATTGCTCGGCGTCGAAGATTAAAGAAAACTTTCTTCAACATTATGCTGTGTAGATTTTTAAAAATCCCTTTTTTTTCCCTCCCCGGTTTCGTCAAAATAAGTATAATTGGTTCGCGCTGTTTTTTTTCCCTATGCCCAGTAAATTACACTATTTTAGTTTGCGCTTGGAGATTTTGTGAATTAATTAAGTTTTAAATCAGATAAAAGTGTTCAATCTTCATTCGATGTGGAGACACACATAAAAAAATTAGTTTTCTTACCAATTTTGGTAAGAAAAGTCACGATTAATGCAAATTGCAAGAGAAGAAAGGAGATTTCTTCAAACCTTTACGGTCTTTTTTATTTATTTTTTATAATAATTAACGTGATTTATATTAACTTGCAACGCTGCGTTAAATTTCTGTTAAATTATTTATTCGTGGAATAACTTGTCGCAAAGGATTTTTACAATCATCTAAAATTCAGGTGATTAAAAATTAAACGCATGAATTTCTTAAGTTTGCAAAGGTGCAGACACGTGAAAAGATATTTTGCCCAATTAAAAAGTTGCTCAGTGCACTGTAAAAAATGTGCTTAAAAATGAGTACATGGAAGTACTCATTTTTCTTTGAAGATAATTGTATAGTAAATGTGACAATGACGTACTCAAATTTAAATAATCATGCTTTCGTAAAAATGAGCAGTATAGTTTAACATTGTTAATCCCAGCTTCTGTTCAAGGCATCGTAACAAAGCGACCTGACACACTTAAAATAGTTGTTCAGAAGATGGTTTTCCACATTATTTGATGTCGATTGTTTAAATGGAAACTGAGTTATTAAAACTCAATTATCTCACTTCGATTTTTGCCACGCCTTTTTAACATTACTTTTGTTTATAACTTCTTTACGTAGCTCTCGTAGTACAACGGATATGGTTCGATTCCCGTTAGGTCCTGGTTTGTAATTGTTGAAATTTATTGAAAGTGATTCATGAAGGCAGCCTATGTAGGCAAGCAATTGCTCTTTTCACTCATTTTACTCATTTTTGAATACATGTTCTTTTCAAAAATGAAACTTATGCATGTGAAGCTATGATAAGCATCAAATGTAATCAAAAATGAGTACATTTAACTTATTTTTGAGCACCTAAGTTTAACAGTGTGAGCAGATACAATTTGAGTTTTTCAAGTTTCATGCTGCCAAATAGTTTAATTGTATGTCCAATAGTTGCATATTCACGGCTAACCTTGATAAGGAGCGTGTATGCTCAAACAAACATGTCATAAATTCGCAAATCGAGAAAAACCGCAAAAACGTTTGGTATATGCATGCATTACTACACTGTAAAAAAAATACTTAAAATGAGTACTTGAACATTCGCGCTTTTTTAGTACAATTGTATCGTAAATGAGCGATGCCATACTCAAATTTAAATAATCTTACTTTCTCAAAAATAAGCAGGGTAATTTAATATAGCTAATCTCAGCTTCTGTTCCAGCCATCTTAACAAAATCGACTTGGCGAACTGAATGGCGATGGTTTTCCACATTATTTAATGTCGATTGCTTAAATAGAAACTGATTTATTACAATTCAATTATCTTACTTTGCATTATTTTAGCACATATTTTTAACATTTATTCCGTTTACTTCTTCACGTCGCCCTGGTAGTACAACGGATAATTCATTGGGTTGCGATCCCTGAGGATCTGGGTTCGGTTATAAGTAAGTCTTGGTTTTAATTGTCGATATTTATTGAAAGTGATTTATGAAGGCAGCCTATGTAGGCAAGCAACTGCTCTTTTTTTATTCATTTTCATTTATAGTACTTATTTGAGCCTCCGTGGCCGAGTGGATTAAGGCGTCAGCTTGGGAATCCGAGGGTTCCCGGTTCGAACCTGTGCGACGGACAAGACTAAGAATAGTAAAAAAAAAGAAGAGATATTGCGATCGGAGGGTTGCCAACTTTGCTACCAAAATACTAGAATATCGTCCAGAACATCCACAAAAATTAACGGCGTGTATACAAGACTAGTGCACGATAAATCTGACTGGTGTCTAAAGTCCCGACGTCTATTAAAAGCGATGGGTTCCAGCTCAGATGTTGTCCATGTCATCTGACCATGGTTCAAAAATACGAGGCATCGTTCGCGGGTCTTTCCTTCGAGATAGGCCCCGAACCGTCGCCAATAGCCTACTGTGCAGCTCTAGTGCGACGCTTTTTAACCAAACCAAATCATAGTACTTATTTTTGAATATATCTTTTTAATAGTGAATGTATTGAAAGAGATAGAAATTGCATTTATTTTATGGTTTATAGCCAATAAAAATCCATGCTATAATACTTTATAAACTTGCATTGAATAAAATCATGGGTGAGAACCAAAGGATGTTTACAAATGACAATGCATTTCGCGTAAAATATCACGAATAAAAATTGATAAAAACAAAGCAATTGATTTCATTTTCATCGGATATCTACAAATATATCTAAATACATACGAAAAAACCTAGTACTCTACTAGGTTCGAAAGCACACCCTAGAGGATCGAGTACATTTGTTTCTGACGAGGGGAGAAAAAAAAGTTTTCGCATGAACTCTCTATGGGATTTATTATTCCCTGATTTATAGTAATTGCGGTCATAAATTGCACGTATTGATGTTGCAGAAATGCCCAGTGTGGGCCAATGCGTTGCGTTTATACGGGATTGCTATTGTTACTGACACAAACCTTACGATGATTGCTGTATAAAATCATCCGTTTTTAGGATATTACTTCAAATAACATACTTGTTATTGATAAATTTGTGCGAAATGTAATTTCATAGAAAGCGAATGGAACTTCCCTAGAAGGAGGCAGATATGTCCTTATATATTTATGTAATACTGTGAGTTTATTTATCCTCGTATATGGCCCAAACCAAGGCCGGCTTTAGGGGTGTGCGACGTGTGCCACCGCAAAGAAAAATGCACTAAATGAAAATGTTACTTATAAAATCATAATTACTCTACTATTTTTAATTTATTTTACCATTATATTATATTACTATTTATTTTGCATTCGTCACCATTTCTAGCTGTTTTCTTGCCCACTCTTCTTCCGTTTCGCTAATACTTCAAGAGCATCACCTGAATGGTAAATTAGGAGATGCTGAACTGTTAAAAATAGGTACTCAAAAATAAATAAAAAGTACTCATTTTTGAGTACAATAAGTAAAATGTACTCATTTTTGAGTACACATTTGATGCTTACCATAGCTCCGAATACATAAGTATCTTTTTTGAAAAAGACATGTACTCAAAAATGAGTTAAAACGAATAAAAAGAGCAGCATACATAGGCTGCCTTCATAAATCACTTTATATAAATACAATTATAACCAAAACTTAACGGGAATCGAACCCATGTTCTTAGGCACCGCCGTCTAGTGCATTATCTGTTGTACTACCAAGACAAGGTGCGGAAGTTATAATTATAAGAAATGTTAAAAAAAAGTGTGCCAAAAGAGTGGGAAGTAAGATAATTGAGTTGTAATAACACGGTTTTCATTTAAGCAATCGACATCAAATAATGTGGAAAATTATCTTCTGAACATCTATTTTAAGTTTGTCAGGTCGCTTTGTTCTGATGGTTTGAACAGGAGCTGAGGTGACCAATATTAAATAACACTGCTCGTTTTTGAGAAAGTACGTTACTTCACCCTTTGCACTCCGAGAACACTTTGCGATTTGTGTTCTTTCTATGGAAAAGTTATTACTATTTACGTTCTTTTCCACGGATTTTTTTATTCTCATAAAGAAAAAAAATCCTAATCTGTTTTGTATTTGCAAGAGAACAAGTTAAAAAAAAATATTGATGTTTTAAAGACAAGGTCTTATTGTTATCGTTTATTTTAAAGAACAAGGGAACAAAAGAACTGGTCGTTATTTTGGCGCCTGAGAGGCGCCTATGGAGTGCAAAAGGTTACTTTTTAGTACGCCATCGCTTATTTATAATGTAATTATACTCAAAGAAAAGGAGTAAATTCAGGTACTCATTTTTAAGTACGTGTTTTTACAGTATAGCTAAACCGAAAGAATAACAAATCGGAAGACAGTTTTAAGAAATTAATGGATGTTGCTTTAATCTAAAACCTTCGTATTCTTTAAAAACTTTTTTTAAAAACACAATTTTTTTCTTTCAAATTCAAAAGAAAAAAAATCCAAATTATTCAATTCCTTTTAAAAAAAAAAATACCTCCTCCAAATAAAACCCAGTCTACATCGCTGCGCTAACAGCCAGAGTCAGCATTACCTTCTCTCAGCATGTAATGCCAAGCAAATCAAAACATCACTTTAAAAAGCGAACTCAGGAAAAGTAACAAAGAAAAAGCAACATATACAAGAGCTCGAGGGGAAAGTGACTATGTTAGAGGGAAAAACTGCTGAAGAAAGGGAAAAATCTGGGGACGCTGCATACGTTCGATTAAAGCGCGCAACATCTGTGTAAAGTTTTAATTATCATAAATTTGCACTCGAAATACCTGTTTTCGAACATGGTTACTTTCACTTTGGGGGGGGGGGGTTTAAGGAATTCTGAACTTTTGTGGATTTAAATTGTATATGCTGGGTCAGGTATTTTTTTTGTTGCTTAGAAATGCTGTGTTAGTAAATTGGGTTGGAGTATATGTTGCATTGTTGGACTGTAAGATGTGTTTTGATATTGAAAATACGTGATTTAAACGTGTATTATCAAAATGATTTTGATGCTCCACATGGCTTTTATTGTTATGCAGCTTAAATAATTTTTCTGCTAGTGAGAACGAGTTAGAAGAGTGGTGAGCTCATAATCAGGAGATTGTGGGCTCGGCGCTTGTTGTATTACACATTTTTCATATTTATATATATTGCCCATTTTTCGCAGCATGTGTTATAAATAAATGCAAAAACAATAAATACAATACAAACAATATATCAATACAATTTTTTATGAAACTTTGGTTTAACAATCAAAATGGTGCGAACACTGTTAAAAATATATACTCAAAACTAGGTAAAATGTACTCATTTTTGAGTACATTCGATGCTTATATAAGTTTATAAGTTTTTTATTTATTTATAATTTTATAAATTTGTAAGTTTTACGTAATCAAAAATGAGTACAATGAGTAAAAATAAATAAAACGAACAGTTGCTTGCCTACATAGGCTGACTACATCAATCACTTTCAATAATATCAACAATTACAACCAAGACACAGCGGGAATCGTACCCAGATCCTCAGTCACCGCAGTCCAGAGCCTTATCCGTTAAACTACAATTCGACATGAAGAAATGTTAAAATGTGTGCCAAAAGAATGGGAAGTAAGGTAAGGGTGTTGTAATAACTCAGTTTCCATTTAAGAAATCGGCATCAAATAACGTGGAAACACCATCTTCTGAACAACTATTTTAAGATTGCCAGGTTGCTTTGTTAAGATGGTTTGAACAGAAGCTGATATTAGCAAATTTAAATCACACTGCTCATTTTTGTGAAAGTATTATTACTTGAAATTGAGTTCTACATCGTTGACTTACGATGCAATTGTACTCAAAGAAAAATAAGGATCTTCATGTACTCATTTTTAACTGGTTTTTTTTTACATTACATGTATTTTAATGATATTTATATTAGGTATCACGTATAACTTTTTTATTTTATAATTAGCTACCCTAAACTTAAAAAACACGCATAGATTACCTCCTTAAAAAGAACAGGTAAGTGATGTAAATGTTCTGTAAAATGATAATAAATACAAAAAAAAAATCCTAAATTATATATAAAAAAGTATTAAAATGATCAATAAAACAATTCAAGAATAACAATCAATAAAACAATTTAACAATCAATAAATCAATTCTACAATAACAATTAATAAAACAATTTAACAATCAATAAAACAATTCAACAATAGTAATCAAAAAAAACAATTCAACAATAACAATCAATAAAACAATTCAACAATGACAATCAATAAAACAATTCAACAATAACAATCAATAAAACAATTCAACAAAAGCAATCAATAAAACAATTCAACAATAACAATCAATAAAACAATTCAACAATAAAAATCAATAAATTACATTTAACATGTAATTAATTTATTAACATTTTGAACAAACTTACATTTTGAGACCCGTCTTACAAGTAATAAAAACATCAGCTGCAAACGACATTTTCGGTCATCCAGAAAAAGAAGACATTTTTGGTCATCCAGACGAGACTGGCAAGTGTAACGATTAATGATGTTCAAAGATGCTGCTACATAAAAAAACTAACTTTTTTTTTGCTCCACCTCAATTTAAATGGTTGCTGACAACCGGGCCACCGAACCATGAAATGGCATGTGTTGCTTTAGGCGCTTTAAAAGCTTTAAAAAAAAGTTTTTTTATTTAGATAAAATTAAAAGTTAGCTGAAAGATTGAGCTGATGACTGAGTATAAAAAAATGACGTATGATAGGATGGCTCTAAAAGCTAGGAATTTGTAGATTGCAAATTGGCTTTAGGACATTATTGAGATACCTGGTTAATGTCTAAAAAAATGTAAATCGTTTATTTTGTTGCAGAATTTTAATTATTTAAAGTTATAAATAATTTATAAATATAAAAGTTTTTTAACTTTACGTGGTGTACCGTGTAATTTTTCTTAATAAAAGCCTTTGCCTGAAAGTGTATTTAATATTTTTTTAAATATTTTTTGTTAAGTTTTTATTTGAGAAAATTATCTAAAGCACGTAATATTTAAAATTATAAATTTCTTTTTAATGTTAAACTTTATTTTAATGAAGGAAAGTGCCCCAGTCAATTTTTTTTTCGTATATAAACTTCAACATATAATATTAATTTAACGTTTTTTTTTTTAATATTTTAAATTAGATTCTGGATTTTCCAGCATTTAATTAATTCAGCTAAAAGTTCTTTTGAGTAATATATCAAGTCAGCAAATAGTTTTTTTTAATTCCATATGGGTCTCAAGCGGAACATAAATATGACATTTTTACTTGTTGTCAATTTTACCTGTCAGTTTTATCTGTTAGTTTTTCAATATACAGGGGGGCCTCTAAAGTTACATTAAATTAACGAATAGTAAATTGTTCAAGTTATTATTATATGCTTATAACATATCAAATTAAAGGTTTTTGAAGCAGATTTTATGATTATATATATTAAATATTCTTACATATTATCTACAATGAGATATGGCGTCAAAAGATTTGGAGCTAAATTGGCATTAACAATGGTTAAATATTTCACAAATGCTTCAGTATTATTGGCCAACATTGTTCAAGAATATTAGAAGTATGCAGGTATGTCTGATAGAAACGGTATATCACTGCATTATGAGAGTTTCGGGGGAAAGGGCTTAAGATAATGCGTGTAGCAGTGACATTAGCAGAGGCTATATCGACTGAAGGTAAAATTGTGAGTTCAATTAAATATGTCATTAACACTGAAAGTTAAAATAATTTATATTTTAAGTTAAAATACTATAGTTTAGGTTTGCAACGGTTGCAATTTCATCCATTGATATACTACATTTAAAGCCCCAGTTAGCAACACACATATATTCTTAAAAATATTTACTAGACATTTATTATGTGCAAGGTTTTTAATAAACAAATACAACGTTAAAATACGCAATAAAAATTCAAGAGATCTGGACATGTTTCGGGAGATACATCGCCCTTCATCAGCAGAAATTAAAATGTATGTGTGCAAAACAAAATGAAAATAAACCCAGAATTTAAAGTATTGCCAAAACACAATAACTATCTCAACCCGGTTGCAGTTAACTATTGTGTACCAACAAGCGCAAAATACTGGAATAGCAAATGTTACATTGACAATTGAATCACTATTGCTCAAAATATGAAAAGCCTCGAGAAAGTCAAGTACGACTGGAGACTGGTTTGCAAATTAATGGTGGGTTATAAAATTAAATATATGATTATGTTCCCAACAGTGCTTGGCAATGGAATACTTCTTTATTTCTTGTTTGACAGTGTGTGTTTGGTGTTCCCTAATGTGGAATCTTAATGTTATTGTTGTGTCACCGATATATGACATACCACATTGACATGAGATACTATATATGCCCCAGTTAATTAGCTGAATTAGCCACATTTAGCCACACTTATAATTAATTATCCATTTTTAGCTGAATTAATTTAATGCGAGACAATTCTAGAAAATCTAGAATCTAATTATAAAAAAATAACGTTACATTATTATGATATGTTGAAGTTCATATACGAAAAAATAAAATATTAAGTTCGTCAATGGGGTCTTTTAAATTGTTCGAAAGGAACTTATTGATATTTGAAAAAATAGAACGTATGTCGAATGTGCTTTTAACGTTGCATTTGTATTTTAATATTCTTAACGCAATATTGTATAAAACGAGTTTGTTTTTATCTGCTACAAAAGATTAATTAGATTCAATATTAGTTAATAAGTTACAATATCATACTACCTTGCATATATACAAAACATAATCACATTTGTAGAGCACCGCGTATACCTTAAACTTCAGTTTTTAACTTCTCTTTAAACAGGTCAAACTGGTACAAAAATCCACTGAAAGACCAATAACCATCTCCGTATATTTTCATCCCATAAGCGATATTTAGTCATTCGTAGTCACCCCTCATCACCCTCAAATATAGATTATCAATTCGTTCCCTGCAATTAAACACCGACTTACAGGAAAAACCCATCAAAGTGACATTACCCCTTTTGCCCCTTCCGGAAAAGGGGCAAATTAGTGCCCATTTTGCGCGTTTTCTTGCCGGTATCTTTGAATAATTGCCCCATACCACTGTGCGTCGTTAAGGGGAATTCACCTTCTGAGTTAACGACCGACTCTTGAAATATTAAATACATCGGTTATTTTGGATCTTATTTGGGAGATATATCGCCAATTCTGTAGATTATTGATAAATGGGGTTGTTAAATAGTAAATGAGTTATAAAGCAGTTGGGAGTTTTTAAAGAGGGAAAAATCGTGGGGATTTATAGAGTATTTAGCGTTTAAAAGTTGGATGGTATGATAATGTTATTTTTATTTATTTATTATGCTATGGTTTTGCTAGAGATATGTATACCAAAAGACGTTTATATAATATGTAATAAATAAAATTGTTAAAAATTAATTTTAATTGTATAATTTAGAAAATCTATCGTCAATAGTGTAGGTTGTTAATAAGTTATAAAACAGAAGTTTTTAAAATGGGGAAATTCGTAGGGATTTATAGTGTCGAAGTGGGGTGGTATGTTCTGCAGATTTTTGATAATTAAGATTATTAAATAGTAAATGAGTTATAAAGCAGTCGGATACTTTTAAAGAGGGAAAAATCGTGGGGATTTATAGAGCATATAGCGTTTAAAAGCGGGCGGTATGTTAATGTTTTTGTATTTAATGTGCTATGGTTTTGTTAGAGACATATATACTGAAAGACGTTTACATAATTTACAATAATAAAATTGTTAAAAATTTATTTTAATTGTACAATTTGGGAAATTTCCCGCCAATTATGTGGGTTCTCAAAAATAAGGTAGTTAATTAATGAATGAGTTATAAAGCATTAGGAAGTTTTTAAAGAGGGAAAAATCGTGGGGATTTATAGAATATTTAGTATTTAAAAGTTGGGTGCTTTGATAACGTTTTTTTTTACTTATTGTGCTACGGTTTTGTTAGAGATATGTATACCAAAATGTGCTTATATAATTTGTATTAATAATATTGTTAAAAATTAATATTCATTGTATAATTTGGGAATTCTATCCCCAATGCTGTAAGCTATAAAACAATTTGGTTGTTAATTTGTCAGTCAGTTATAAAACAGTCAAATGCTTTTAAAGAGGTAAATGCTTAGGGATTTATAGTGTCAAAGCAGGGTGGTATGTTCTGCAGATTCTTGATGAATAAGGTTGTTAAGTAAATGAGTTATAAAGCAGTCGGAAGTTTTTACAGAGGGAAAAATCGTGGGGATTTATAGAGTATTTAGCATTTAAAAGTTGGGTGGTATGATAACGTTTTTTTATTTATTTATTGTGCTATGGTTTTGTTAGAGATATGTTTACCAAAAGGTTTTATACAATTTGTAATAAAATAAAATTGTTCAAAATTAATTTTAATTGCATACTTTGGGAAATAAATCGCCAATTCTGTAGGTTGTGAAATAATGGGGCTGTATATTATCAATGAGTTGTAAATTAGTCAATGAGTTATAAAATAGTAAAGTGTTCCTAAAGAGGGGAAATTCGTAGGGATTTATAGTGTCAAAGCGGGGTGGTATGTTCTGCAGATTCTTGAAAAGTAAGATTGTTAAATATTAAATTAATTATAAAGCTTTCGGAAGTTTTTAAAGATGGAACATTCGTAGGGATTTCTATAAATCTATATAAATTCTATAAATCTTCTATAATCTATATAAAATAATATTTCTATAAATAAATACTCTATAGTGTGTAGAGTTTAAAATTGGGGCAGTATGATAATTTTTATTATATTTATTGTGCTATGGTTTTGTTAGAGAGAAATATGCCAAAAGATGTTTATATATTTTGTAATAAACGAAAATGTTAAAAATTAATTTTAATTGTGTAATTTGTGAAATATTTCGCCAATTATATGGGTTCTGAAAAATAAGGTTGTTATTTAGTGAATGAGTTATAAAACAGTCAGAAGTTTTTAAAGAGGGGATATTCGTAGGGATTTATAGAGTCATGGTGTTGTTAATGTTGGTGTGGTATGTTAATTTTTTTTTTAATTGATAAAAATTGTGCTAAATTGATAAAATATTGTGCTATGGTTTTGTTAGAGCCATAAACACCAAAAGGTGTTTATATAATATGAAATTCGCAAATGGTTTTGTAAGAAATTCATTTTAATTGGCAATATGAAAGATTTCCCGCCAATTATGTATTCAGAAAAAAAACTTTAGGGTTGTTAATAAGGATGTTTTCAAAGAGCGAAAAATTTCTTTTGAATTTCACAGTTTCAAAGTGGGGTATTATGTTTAATTTTATTGACGAATGGCTTAATTGGAGTTAGATAATTTATAAAAAAATATCAATAATTTAAAATTAAATAAATAATGGGAGTTTTTTTTAATTCCGTGAGTTTCAATTAATCAGTATCGAAACCCCAACCATAGGCTTTTTAGTAACGGTTTCACAGTTTTAATTTAAGCCAACCTGACCTTCGTATTTATCTATTCCAGATGGATGAAGGACATAAATGGCGTCCCCCGACCGGTGAAGGAGGACGGAAGGATATGGATAAGCCAAGGGACCCTCAACATCAAGAAGGTGATGGCATCGGACGGAAGCAAGTATCAGTGCATCGTGCGCAACAGCATCGGAGAAAGGCGGATAGAGAGTGCCCTCATAGTCACAGGTAGGGCGCTACTTGCTACTTAAAGAAGACAAGAGCCCCAAATCCTAATATTTTTATTAATGAATTCAGAAATATTTTTTTTTATTAAAGAACATCTTTTTCTGGACAATAATCAACAGCAAAAATAATATTTGTTTTTGCGTTTTTTAAGCTTATATAGTCTTTTTAATAAACACTACTCCTCCTTCAATATTAATGTTTAAAAAAATTGATTAAATAACATTAAAGTATATACAAGCTGTCATTTTGCGGCATTTCGACAGCACTCCTAAGCGAATGTCACAGACTCCTGTCGTCGATTTATGGTCCCGGGAAATTGTGGTCTCCGGCCTTCCTGACGTATGAATAAACTTTTGCAGATTCGTGTTTTAATTGTTTTCAAACACTTATTATTGCCGCTAGGTGGCCAAACAGTGGATGTGCTTTTGTCAATGGGATATTAGATAAGTAGTTTTTTTTATTTAATATGTGTTTTATTAGTTTATAATTAATGTATTTAAACTAATTTGATATTTTCAATGTATTTCTGAAGGTTTTTGTGTGTATTTTGGGTGTTTATCTGTAGGAAAGTGCGATCACATCGATAAGCCTAACGTGCGCACGTGTATTGTTTGTTTACATTTGAATATGGGTGTTTTAAGACTCTTGAAGGAGATAAAAAATGGGAATGGATGCTTATGGATTGAATGTGACGATTGCATGATGTTGTGTATGACAAACGATTATGGAAAGAATGATGCACAGGTGGAAAGTGTGATTGAGTTTGTTTGTGTTAGGTGTATAAAATTGAAGGAGCTGGAGAAAAAATTGAGAGATTGTGAAGGTAGGTTAAATGCAAAAAGTGAAGGTAAGGTAGAATGTGAAAGCTCAGAAGTCAATCGAAGGGATGCATGCACAGAGTGTCCTGATTGGAGGAACACCGCGATGGAAGATGTCCTCGATCGGAGGGACACCCCAGCAGAAAGTATAGTGGAGTATGACACTATGGGAGTTGTATTGGGAGACTCCATGGTAAGGCATGTTGGAAATGAAGTGGGTAGGGTCAAGCGAAACATGATGAGGTGCTGTCTGCCCGGAGCAAAGGTGAAAGACGTAACAAGAGAGGTTCGGCGGGGGGCAGTGAGAGCGAGTGACAAGACAGTGTTGTGGGTGGGAACCAACAACGTGGCCAAACCACAGGTCGGTGGTTCGTCAAACGAAGAGTTTGAGAAAGAGGTAAGGGAGCTGCTCAAGGAGGTATTGGAACGAACTAAGGATGTAAGTGTTTTGGGCCTTTTGCCTAGATTCGGCATTAGAAATGGTTGGCTAAATCAGAGGGCCAAAGTATTAAATGTCCTATTGGAAAAGGTATGTTTACAAATGAATGTATGCTTCATTAATGTGTGGAAGGCGTGCAAAAGGGATTGGGTGAGCCAAGACGGTGTACACTTGAGTAGGAATGGCAATTGCGCCGTTGGTAAAATGGTTTTGAATGGTTTGGGATCAAAAAACTAGTTTCAGATAGAGGGATTCCCCAGTGCCGAGTAGAATCATGGGAGATGAGCAATGATAATAAGGGTCTCTATCGGGGGGGAATGTCTTCTGGCTTATTAATTAATTCTTTAACAGTCGGTAGTAATTATGTCAGCAAGGTTGAATCTACAAACTTAAAAGATAAATTAAGGATATTTTATAGCAATGCACGAAGTCTTAGGAATAAAATGGACGAATTAAAGGGAATATTAGCTGCAGAATCGATTGATGTAGTGGGGATAACTGAAAGTTGGGCAAATGCGGATGATTTATGTCTATTGGAAATTAAGGGATATCTATTATTCAGGCAGGATAGACTTCACAGAAAAGGAGGCGGGGTGTTAATTTATATTAGCGAAAAGCTTTTTTGTAGGGAGTTAACATTTGGCAACAAACCGGAGGCGATTGAATCAGTCTGGGTGGAAGTTTCGGATTCAAATGGAAATAAATTGGTTATTGGAAACATTTATAGGCCACCAAATATTTGCAAAGAGCAAGATGAAATGTTGTGTAAGCATATTACAGAAGCATGCTGCAAAGGTGAAATAATGTTAATGGGCGATTTTAACTTTCCTAACATCGATTGGTGTAATAACATAGGTGGGAATGATAGGGAAACAAACTTTTTAGAAGTAACCCAGGATTGTTTTTTACAACAATTGGTTTTTGAGGAAACTAGGGGTGCTGCTATTTTGGACTTGGTCTTCAGTAGCTATGAGGACAGAGTATGTAATTTACGAGTGGGAGAACACTTAGGTGATAGTGACCACAATACTATAAGATTTGATATTAAGTTTCAGACAGATGTGGTTAATAGCAATAGGTTAATACCAAATTTCAAGGATGCGGATTTCAATAAATTAAGAGTCGAGGTAAGTAAGACTTTTATAAATGGGTTAGAACAGTCAAATATTGAGGATCAATGGGTAGAGTTTAAAGATAAATTGCATAGGGCTGTAAAGAAACATATTTCATTTAGGCAAAAAAGTATAGCTAAAAAATTATTTCCTATGTGGTTTTCTAAGGACTGTAAGAGAGCTCTTAAGAACAAACAGAAAGCTTATAAGAATTTTAAGCGGACAGGTAAGGTATCAGATCAGGTTATTTATGAAAAGTCTAGACGGGATTTCAAATATATCAGTAGGGAACGGAAAAGGTCATTGGAGGAAAAGCTAGCTAGGGATATTAATAAAAATCCAAAGGAATTTTTTGCGTATGCCAATGGAAATAATAAGGTAAACACCTATCTGGGTCCATTAAAAGATAATCAGGGTAATTTTGTTCAAGATGATGAAGAAATGGCAAATATTTTGAATGAGTTTTTTATGGATGTTTTCAATAGAGATTTCAACGGAGGTCACTTAACCATGGGTGATAACTTATGCCAGGAAATACAAGAATGCAAATTTTCTAGGGAGGATATTGTTCATTGTTTGAAGAGTATTAAACCTTTTAAGGCCCCTGGGCCAGATGATATTTATCCAAAAGTTCTGGTTGAATGTGCAGAGGAGTTGGGGGATGTTTTGATGATACTATTTAATTCTTCATATTGTCATGGTAGAATACCGTTAGACTGGAAGTTAGCAAATATTACTCCACTTTTTAAAAAGGGCTTAAAATGTGAACCGGGGAATTATCGACCAGTTAGCTTGACTTCCGTCATTTGCAAGATATTTGAAACTTTATTAAAAAATCATGTAATGAACTTTCTAGAGACAGGGGGATTGCTCTCAAGTATACAGTATGGGTTTAGAAAGAATAAATCTTGTGTTACTAATCTATTACAATTTTATGATGGAGTTGCTAAAGATTTGGATAGTGGAAACAGTGTGGATATAGTTTATATCGATTTTCAGAAAGCTTTTGACAAGGTTCCGCATGAAGCTCTGCTGTATAAGTTAGATAGGATTGGGATTCGGGGCAATATTCTGGAATGGATAAGAAACTGGCTAACAGGTAGAAAGCAAAGAGTACAAATTAAGGGAAAATACTCTCAATGGGTAGAAGTCAAAAGCGGAGTTCCACAGGGTTCTGTATTGGGGCCATTGTTGTTCATTATTTTTATTGATGATATTAGTAAGAACGTTACAAGTAGAGTTAGCATCTTTGCAGATGACTTAAAAATCATGGGCACCGTAAATAGCATAGAACAGGTAGAGCAATTGCAGGTCGATTTAACTAAAATTTCCGAATGGGCTGTTTGTTGGGGTATGTCATTTAATATTAAAAAATGTCAGGTCTTGCACATGGGATTTAAAAATAAAAAGGCTTCTTATTATCTGCAAAGTTCTGAGATTAGTGCCAGTGACATTGTTAGTGATCTTGGCGTTTCGGTAAGTAGGGATTTTAAATGGGGACACCATTGTGGGACAGCCAGTAAGAAGGCGAATAGAATGCTGGGATTTATTAAAAGAAATGTATCATCTAAATCTAAGGACGTAATTTTACCACTATATAGGAGTTTGGCTAGGCCCCATCTAGAGTACGCAGTACAATTCTGGTCACCTTATCTCAAAAAGGATATTGATTTATTAGAACGGGTTCAACATAGAGCTACAAAAATGATTCAGGGTACTTCAGGAATGAATTATGAAGAAAGGCTTAGAACTCTAAATATGTATACACTCGAGGAGAGAATGATTAGAGGGGATCTTATTCAGTTATTCAAATTTATAAAATTGGGTGATGTGGCGGGATTGGAATTTAATATTGCCAATGTGACTAGAGGTCATGGATTTAAATTATACAAGTCACAGCTTAATCGGGATGTTAGAAAGCATTATTTTTTTAATAGGGTTATTGACAAATGGAATGGTTTGCCTGAGTGTGTTGTTAATTCTTCAGGGGTGAGTGGTTTTAAAAAACAATTGGATCGGCATTGGGGAATCGTGAGGATGATGGATTGACAGGACCAACCTTGCTGGGCCCAGAGCCTGTAGTTGGTCGACATTATTTGTATTTGTATTTGTATGTGTATTTTAAGTTCACAACATAAAAAATATTCGGATTTGTTTTTTAAAAAAATATTTATAGCATAATTAAAAAAAGCTATTCATACGACGTATATAAAACAAATATTAAACCTTCAAAAACTATGAACAGTTTAGTTGTAAGTTAATATTTTACAAAACCTTAGCATTTTAAAATTGACCAAAATTTAAAAAAAAAAATGTTTTTTTGTAAATGGAGAATGTTGCATGCGAAAAATATGTAGGCATATTATAAATAGTATATAATAACATACGTTTACTAAGTACTAAATAAACATAGTACTAAATAAACATAGTACTAAATAAACATAGTACTAAATAAACATAGTACTAAATAAACATAGTACTAAATAAACATAGTACTAAATAAACATAGTACTAAATAAACATAATACTAAATAAACATAGTACTAAATAAACATAGTACTAAATAAACATACGTTTACTTGTTTTTTACTGCTTTGAAATTTTGTACACATCTCCTTAAGTATTAATAGCATCGTTTTATGAAGATAAAAAAAAATAACAATTATTTCTGGGTTTTCGGCTTGGCCGAAGGGAGCCGGGTTTGCCACATTCCCAAAGAAGAAATCAATTGTTTATCGCCTAGACAAAAGTTTGCCGTGGGCCGCAATTGGAACTTTCCGCCTCCTTAAGGGAAACCAGAGCCCCAAAACCTAATTTGTTTATTAATGAATTCAGACATACCATTTTTTTTATATTATTAGAACACCTTTTTCTAAACAATAATCAAAAACAAAAATATATTTTAAAAAATTATTTTTGTTATTTTTTGTATTTTTTAAGCTTAAAAATACTTTTTTTAAAAACACTACTCCTCTTTTATTTTTTAATGTTTAAAAAATTTTTTAATTGATTAAATAACATCAAAGTACGTACTATAAACGTATGTATAGACTTTTGTAGATTTGTGTTTTAATTGTCTTCAAAAACTTATTTTAAGTTCAAAACCCAAAAAATTTTAAATTTTTTAAGTTTAATAATTTGTAAAAAAATAATTTATAACTTAATTTAAAAAAGCTATACATACGTTTATAAAACAAATATTGGAGCTTCAAAAACTATTAACAGTTTAGTTTTAAGTAAATTATTAACAAAGCCTTAGCATTTTAAACGCGACCAAAATTAAAAAAATATATTTTGAGTAAATGACGATTGTTGCAGACGAAAAGTATGTAGAGAGATGATAAATGGTATATAAACATCTAAAAAAACATATGTTATATTTCTTTTACTGCTTTGAAATTTTGTACACACCTTCTTAAATATGTTTAGCATCGTTTTATGAAGAAAAAAAATGTTAGCAATTTTTCCGGATTTTGGGGCTCGGGTCCCCCTTAAGGGAAACCAGAGTCACACATTCCGAAATAAAAAACGCTATTTTTTGCAAGAACCAATTCTATACATATTTAAGACGGTGTGTACACAATTTTAAAGCAGTAGAAAAAAAGAGAACTTATGTTTTTTTACATATTTATATACCATTTATCATATGCCTACCTACTTTTCGTCTGCAACATTCTTCATTTTCTAAAAATATTGTTTTTGAATTTTGGTCACGTTTAAAATGCTAAGGCTTTGTAAAATAATTTATTTAATACTAAACTGTTTATAGTTTTTGAAACTTTAACATTTGTTTTATAAACGTCGTATAGATGACTTTTTTAGGTAAAATTATTAATTATTTTTGTTTACGAATAAATGAACATAAAAATGTGGCTATTTTTTTTAGGTTGCGAACTTCACATAAGTTTTTAAAAACAATTAAATCACGGATTTGCACAAAAAAAATCATCTCTTCATACGCTTGTATTATATATTTTCGTGTTATTTAATCATTTTTTTAAATATTAAAAGTTAAAGGAGTTGTAGTGTTTTTTAAAAAATGCATATTTAGGCTTAAAATATGCAAAAAATATTTAAAATAGTATTGATGTTCTGTTTTTATTGCTGAAAAAGAGATGTTCTAAGTGTTTAAAAAAAATTATATTTCAGTTCTGAATTCATGAATAAAAATATTAGGGTTCGGGTCTAGGATATCCTTAATTTGAATACGCAAGTCCAGAACTTAGTATGGCGAATTTAGGCAAACTTGAGTTAAAAAAAAAGAGTACTGGATTGAAAATGTTTTAAAAAAATTCCACGGAAAAAATGCACAACAAAGTAGCAATCTTTGCGGGCAACTACGCTATATAGTGAGAGACTCATAATCGTTGAAAATGTAAAAAGTCGTTAGTCTAACCATAAAACTTTTAATTACAGCAAAAAGAAGAAAGGTTTTCTAACGATGATAGAACTTTTTGACATTTAGTTTCATCTTTTTTTATATATGAATTTTATTTTAATATTGTGTGACATCAGGGTTTTTGACACCAGAAATAAATCACAAAATGCCACATATACCAAAAATAATTTTAAAAAATGGAAATTTTCGACATACGGTTTTTTGCACTGTCAGCGGGAGCAGTCATAATCATAGGTACGACGTAATTGCTTATTACAGCAGTTGCGACGCATCTGCAAGTGCTGCAATTAGGCTTGATTGATGTCGACATTTTCACATCGCCAGTCATACATCGATATTTCTCGGTATATGGATATCCTTAAATAAAATAATAAGTTTTTAAGGGGACTTGGTACCCCAAAAATTATTTTCTATAATTTGATACAAAATTAAATATTTTTGTGATGACTACATGTAAACTATTCAGGAAAGAAGATTTAGAAGAAAAAAACTTTGAAATTTCTTCAAACTTTTTCAAAAATTAAATTTTTGTTAAATTTTTCGAAGATTTAAGGCATTCTTCAAAATGCTTCTTCTTCTTTAGATTTCATTTTTTTGCATCGAATTTTTTTTGTAAGCTGTATTGATTTATGCTTAATAACTTTAGGGATCGGATTTGGCATAAGTGTTTTAGTTTAGGAGAAAAAAAATAATTAGTGAAAAATCGGCTATTTTTTTTCAAAAAACTCTAATTCTTAAACATTTTATTTTTTTAAATAAATTGTTTTTAATATTTTTCTTATTCCATCCCTAATTCTATTCAATATACTCTTGTGTACAGGTTAAAAAAAATTCACAATGATTCATACATATTTGCTTGAGTTTTAGTATTTTAAGTAGGTGTATGTTCACAAAAACAGCAAGCTGAGATAAATGCATTTAAAGATTTTAGTATTGAAAATATTTTATTATAAATGTCCCAATTAACTCAAATATTTTTTCACATAAATAACGAATATATATCCTACAAATTATGCAAAATTAATGACAAATAATAATTATTTTGTTTCGCTCCAACTTTAAATAAAAATGTCACTTTCAGTATTCAATGCATGTAAAATTTCTAAAAACACAATAAAATCACTCACTGTCAAGCAAATTTTTATTCTTGTAATACATTTTTGGCAAACCACTGACTACTGAACATTATGAAACAAAAATTGACTGCATATATTTATATAATTTGCTTTAATTTTGAGTGTAATGCAGAGAAAACTGAATATTTTTTAGTGGTTTTATACATGACACTCACTGTAAAATTAAAGCACCCTACAGCATAAGTTACTCCTAATTTATTCTTAAATTACTTTTTCTCTTTATGCATTGCAATATGTACAAGTTTGAGTGCAAAATCCCTGATAAGGCGGCGTATTGCAAAATAAGAGATTTTGCAGTACGCCTCATTTTCCTCTATTGTCTTTTAGGCAAATCAATTCACACACAGAGTTTCAGTAAATTAATTTCCCGTCTGACCCTAAAGATTTTGAAGACTTTTTTATAGTATGTATAATTCTTAGTTGTATTTACATACAAAATTTGACAAAAAAACACTGACTCGCTTTTTGTTTACAAATGTACCTTTGGGATACCTGAACTAGTTGATGATGTGTACAATTTCATTGGCATTTTGCGTTTGGCAGGTAACACATCTTTATAACAGTCCTGTAGGAGCAATCCTTTGATACATTGATAATATTTGGATTAAATGTACCCATTTTTACATTCGGTTTATGACTTTCTCTATGTAACACATTGCATAAGGAGTGAAGAAAACGTTCATAATATGATTAATATTTATTCAATCGTTTTGAAACTTTGGGAAACATGCTAGAAAGTTGAAGCGTTATTTTAAACCAATAAAAACTTTTTTGCCATTTTCATCGATTTTGGGGTACCGAGCCCCCTTAAGCAAATAGTTTATATATCAAAGGGGAATATATTTAAAATTTCTTTCATTACCAGCTATTCATTATTCATTACATTTATTCATCACTCATTACCAGCCTTTCATTACTTATTACCAGCTTTTCATTATGTATAATAAGTTATGGATATTCATTGCCAACTTTTCATTATGCATTACCAGCTATTAAATATTCATTAACATATATTTGTGATTCATTATATTTTTACATTATATTTATTCGTTATACTTACCAGTTTTTCATTTATCATTTCATTTATTCATTACCAATTATGCAGATACAATACCAGTTATTCATTATTCAGTACTATTATTCATTACCATCTATTTGTTATTCATTACATTTATGCATTACATTTATTCATTATTCCTTAGCAGCTTTTCATTATTTAGTACCATTTATTAATTATTCATTACAATATATTATTATCTAATAATTATTTATTACCAGCTATTCATTATTCATTACATTTATTCATCACTCATTACCAGCCTTTCATTATTTTTTACAAGCTTTTCATTATATATTACAAGTTGTGCATATTCATTGCCAACTATTCATTATTCATTACCAGTTGTTAATTATTCCTTACCACCTATTTGTTATTCATTTTATACATTATATTTATTCATTATCTTTACCAGTTTTTCATTATTCATTACATTTATGCATTACATTTATTCCTTACCAGCATTTAATTATTCATTACCATCTATGCAGATTCAATACCAGTTATTCACTTTTCAGTACTAGTAATTATTCATTACCATCAATTTATTATTCATTACATTTATTCATTTTTCCTTTGCAGCTGTTCATTATTGATTAACATCTATGCAGATTCATTATATTCATTATTCATTGGAATATATTCATTATTCAATAGAATATATTCATTATTCATTAGAATATATTCATTATTCATTAGAATATATTCATTAGAATATATTCATTAGAATATATTCATTAAAATGTATTCATTAGAATATATTCATTAGAATATATTCATTAGAATATATTCATTAGAATATATTCATTTTTCATTAGAATATATTCAGTATTCAATAGAATATATTCATTATTCATTACCAGCTATTAATTATTCCTTAGCAGCTTTTCATTGTTCATTACATTTATTCATTATTCCTTAGCAGCTTTTCATTGTTCATTACATTTATGTATTACATTTATTAATTATTCATTACAATATATTCATCACCAACTATTAATTATTTATTACCAGCTTTTCATTGGTCATTACATTTACTCATTACCACCTATTTTTTATTCATTACAAGATATTCGTTATCCATTACTAGCTATTCATTATTCATTTTCAGCCGCATATCAATTATAGACATTTAACTCCTTTCCAGCTGCTCTTGTTGTCCACCTCAGACCCCCTTACCAGGTGCTCAACATCGGCCAGGAGGCCACCTTCAACTGCAACGTCACCGGTTATCCGGTACACACGGTGACCTGGAAAAAGGATCAGGGACAGCTCACCCCTTCCACGAGAGTCAGGCTTCTGTCCAGGGACGTACTCCACATATCGTCTGTCAGGAGGGAGGACAGGGGGATGTATCAGTGCTTTGTGTATAACGATGTTGAAGGGGCGCAGGGGACGTCGGAACTCAAAATATCAGGTATGACGTTATTATAACGTCGTAATTACGTTTTAAATTAGACGTAATGGTTGTAATATGGTTTTTGCTATACTCCTGATGGTATTTTAAAATACTGATACTTGATAGAACGTTTATGATATTACGTTATTATAACGTCGTAATTAAGTTGAAATTTAGTCGTAGTGGTTGTAATATGGTTTCTGCTGTACACCTGATAGTATTTTTTACCTACTGATGCTCATTAAGACGTTTATGGTATCACGTTATTATAACGTCGTAATTACATTGAAAATTAGTCGTAATGGTTGTAATATGGTTTTTTCTATACAACTGATTATATTTTTTAAATACTGATGCTTGATAGAACGTTTAAGATATTATGTTATTATAACGTCGTAATTACGTTGGATATTAGTCGTAATGGTTGTAATATGGTATTTAATTTACTTCTGATGGTATTTTTGAAAAACTTATGGCGCTTTTATGGATATTTAACGGTATAAAATTGCCATAACGTCATAATTACGTTATAAATTATTCGTAATGGGTGTATTATATTTTTTGCTATACTTCCGATGTTATTTTTTAACTACTGATGCTCGTAAGGACGTTTAATGACATCACGTTGTTAAAACGTCGTAATTACGTCATATATTAGTCAAAGTGTTGTAATATAGTTTTTGCATTACTTCTGATGGTATATGTTAATCTACTGGCGCTCTTAATAAACTAGTTAATAATAAAATATGGTTTTATCATATATTTTTAATGATATTTTTTAAAATGCCAATGATTGTGAACTGACAACGTTGCCTATGATGCCGTAACGAATCTGGAAAGTGATTAATATATATATATATATATATATATATATATATATATATATTTATATACCAAATTAATTTTTTTGTCACACACTGCGCAAATAACATAAAACAATGTATAATGATTATTATGTTCTTTCCTTTAGAATGGACATGTTACATATTTCATAATTTTGTAATAATTATATGTATAACTGCCACAAATAATTTATTTGTTACAAAAACCTTAAATCTTCACTCTAAATTTGGAATTTAGAAAAACATAAATAAATCCTATATCAATGGTTTATTATATAAAATGTTTAAAATTATGTAATCTGTTGTTATGGCACAAATTCAACGTAAGGCTTACTTAATTTAATTAATATATATAGTATATTACTAGTATGCGAATGCAATTTCTTAAAATATGCAATAGATAGTTTCAATTTATAATCCTTTTCGATATGATCCATTTATCCTCTCTAATTATATAAATCCATTTAATATATAAAAATGAATTTTATTTCAAATTATTCGAATATTTTATTCGCAGTTCTACTAAAATGGAAATATTGTTTTATTCGAATTTAATGTCGTTATCGTCACTTTTACCTTTGGGAATCCCCAAAAAATAATTATTTCGGATTTTCATATCTTTCCGAATTCAATTTTATTTAAAACATTTCGAAAATAAATTAGAATGTTTCTTTTTCTTTATTATTAATGGACATTCTCTGACTAAATTAAGTATATTTATTTTGCTTTTTTTTTTTTACTTTGGATTATTTTTTTTAAGCAAAAACAGATCGAGTTTTAATTTATTTCTCGAAGCAATCAAATCCCCGAGCATCTAGGTTGGTGTTTTCAACAAACCATCAATTTATTTACTTCTATCTTTTTACTTCTATATTTTCATTTATACCAATTAAGCTTCAATCATCTCATCTCAATTCCAGCATACTCCCCACCAATCAAATCCTTTGTTTTTTACTATCGTTATTTCATTTGTCCAATCTCGTTCACGAAACGCAATTATTCCCCCTTTTCGAAGACAAAATAATAATTATAATCCCCAACAGCCTACGCAACCATCCAATAAAAGACGATCTATTATAAAAGCTGCCGCTACATATTTCCACTGGAAATGTAAGGCCCTTGATTACTGGCCGGAGTCTGCAAACAGGGATTTATCTCCGGCGAATCAAAAGCGCCTTTACTCATTAGAGATATTTCAATTTGCGGAAACCTTGTTAAAGAAGTTCCTGTTGGTGGGTGGAAAAGTTTTCTTCCCGGTGAAAGGAAAAAGATGACAGGCATTAATTTGTCCCTTTTGGATAAATCAAGGGCTGTGAGTGGCTGTTCAGATTTATAGGGGAAAGTTTTAGGGGGAAATCCTTGGTAATCCTGTTCTTTTCATCAATTTGAAAAGAAGGAATCCCTTCCGAGGGAACTTAAATGTTGTATACGACTCTTGAGAGTGAATTGGTGTTAATACCTTTGGCTTCCTTCGTAAATTGTGGTCGTTTTGGAGTTGAAGAGTTTAAAAGCATTTATTGGATAAATGTATTAGTTGAAACTTTTAAAATGAATAAATTAAAGATCGCTAGTTCAATTCTAAGTACGCTGTAATAAAAAAGGTACTTAAAAATGAGTACTTTATTCTACTCGTTTTTCTATGAGTACAATTGCATCATAAATGAGAGAAGAATAACTCAAATTTAAGTAATCATACTTTTCGCAAAATGAGCAGTATGGTTTATTATTTCTAATATCAGCTTCTGTTTTAGCCATCCAAGCAAATCGACGGGACAAACTTAAAATAGTTATTCAGAAGATGGTTTTCCTCATTATTTGATGTCGATTGCTTAAATGGAAACTGAGTTATTACACCTCAATTATCTTGCTTCCCATTCTTTTGGAAAACTTGTTTAACATTACTTATATTTATAACTTCTTCACGTTGTCCTGGTAGTTTAGCGGATAAGGATCGCGAGTTCAATCTTAAGTAATTGCAATTTTTGGAACTTACTTTGCAGATTAAACTGATCGCATGGTTGCTATTGGTTTCTTGATATGTTCGGTTACGCTTCTAGTATTTCGACACCTCTACGGCCCTACCCTGGATACGAGTGCTTTCAGAAAGTACTGTTAACGATTCATCCGTCAATCAGTTGCACGCCTCCGATTGTAAGGTAAGGCAAGGCATTCTTCCGCAAAGCATTGCAAACTCTTTTGCTTGCTTCACAATGCGAAATGCCCCCACCTCCGTTTAGGAATTACAAAATACGCTACAAAAATACTAGAATGTCGTCCAGAACATCCTAAAAAAATTAACGGCGTGTATACGGGACTGGTGCACGATATATCTGATGGGGGTCCAAAGTCCCGACGTCTATTGAAGGCGTTGGGTGCCAGCTCAGGTGTTTCGTCGTCATCTGACCATGGTTCAAAAATACGAGGCATCGAGATAGGCCCCGAATCGTCGCCAAAAGCCCATTGTGCAGCTCTAGTGCGACGTTAATTAAACAAACCAAACCGTTTAGGAATTAGTGAGCCAGTACAACTTTTCTGTCACGGAGCCAATGCAAAAAAAAATATATATATATAATTCCAAGCCCAATTTTAGATATTTGTACATGAATTTGTTATTACATTTTTTATAAAACTTATATGTGAATGCAAAAAAAAAATGTTAATTACATTTTGAAATATGTAATACAATAGTCTTTAGATCTAATTTAATATATTTTAGGATATAATTTCTTACGAAATTGAATTTACGCTCATCAAAATATTATTTTAACGCGTCGGCTTCCAAAACATTTTCAATATAAGCTTATTTATGTTTCCTCGAGCAGGTTTCCAAAGAAATATTAAAATTTAATCAAAACACTATTCGCAAAGTGTTATTGAAAACTCAAAAAGTAAACAACTTCCTTCGCTCAAAAAAAACTCGATGAGTTTCACCAGAGTTTGTTTGCCTTTCAAACTAAAATCTTGATTATAAAATTGCTATTTTCTCTTCAAATAAAGTAAATATTCTCTGGTTTATAAGAACTGTTACATAACACCTGAATTGGGTGATACGTCATCTGGAAAATTCAGCTTCAGCGCTTTCAGGATTTTGAGGCTTTTCAATAAAGTTCGGAAATTAATAACGGCAAAACAGAACGCCTGTTTAAGTTTTAAATGAAGAAGGATATTAGTTTGTTTCCATACGCGTTAATGCACCTGGATTTTTTGTTCACTTACATTCTGTAAAGCCTGCCAAAATATGAAGAGCGGAAAATATTAGATGCGTGATTTTATATCAAAATACACCTAATATGTGAAGTAAAATGTATATATATTTTTATAGTTATTTTCGTTTTCATCAGTAATTTATAAATAAAGCACGTTAAATAGTGAGATTAAAGTTGTGGTCTTTCTAAATGACGAGGCCTCCGTGGCCGAGCGGTTAAGGCGTTCAGCTACTAGTCCGAGGATTGGTGATTCGAACCCGTGCGATGGACTACACAAAGAAAAGTTTAAAAAAGTAGTGATCTTGTGATCGGAGGGTTGCCATCTTTGCTACAAAATACTGGAAAAGTCGCCCAGAACATCCGCAAAAATAAACGGCGTGTACACGGGACTTGTGCACGATCAATCTGATCGGGGTCCAAAGTCCCGACGTCTATTGAAGGCGTTGGGTGCCAGTTCAGGTGTTTCCTCGTCATCTGACCATGGTTCTAAAATAACGAGGTACATGTATGAATGTGTGTGTGACTGTGTATATGTTCCCGGGTCTTTCCTTCGAGATAGACCCCGAGCCACGTCGCCAATAGCCCACTGTGCAGCTCTAGTGCGATGTTTTTTAACCAAACCAACCAACTAGTTCTAAACTGCACTGCCCATCCACCAATAAATTGGAGGTGCACTATAATATTTTTTTTAAATTTTATTTATACTTTAACAATCTATTATGTAAATTTACGTATGTATGTTTACGTTAATAACTACAGTAGAATTATCTGGATTAATTGGGACCCGACCCCGTCCGGATAATCGAATATCCGATACTTCTTTTTTTTTTAAATTTGTATTACTTAACAGCTGTTTTGTTTCTTTTTTCATATTTTAAAATTGTAGTCAAAGTTACAAAGTACATATTGATACAAAATCTCATTTTACGTATTTGTGGATATAACCTTTTTTGCATCTGGGCTTCTCAATTAATAATTTTAGTGTGTGTAAAGCATTGAATTTCAAAATACTCCTCGCAACAAATGTCCGTTGTTTTTAACTTGAGATAGTAAATTCCCAATGGCCATTTAAACTATCTACTAATAGTTGCCTTATAAGTATTACCACATATATAGCAGCCGCAGCAACAACTGGTTACATATCATTTTTCCCTCTCTAGAGCTCAAAACCAAGGCCATTGACATTTAAAAGGGAATCGTTTGGATTTAACCCCAACCAGTTTTTGCTACGGCTACTAAATCTGAGCTTTAAATTTACGTGGGGTTTGCCTCTAAGTGAAATGTATATAACGCCAAAAAAATTTCAATCATTCTCAAAAATAAAATAATTTAAAACCATGCGATGATTTTATTGAAATTCATTCAAAAACAAACCTCATATTCGTTAATATATTTACCTACATTACTAAAATTTCGTGAAGAATACAGATTAGATTTCAAAACTTTAAAATGCAAAAGTTTTTGAAAAAGTATGTAAGTTCCTAATATTCCAAACCATTAGTCTAAATTGCCATCTCTAAATATAATAAAATCTTATTCAGAACATGATCCATTAAAAAAAATATGTAGTCTATGAATATGAATCTAACCACTATTACAAGATCCTACAACTTTCAAATCGAAATCCCATATATAATTCAAATCGCTTTCAAGTCACTGTATATTACAAACCAAATTACGCTGTTAAATCGGCGAAATATTCAAACTTTTCACCGAGCCTGTTTAAACGTCGATCCATTCATTCCCAGTAAATGTCGATTTTACTTCCTGCATGTCGAATCCGATAACCGGAGATTTCAACGAGGCCAAATTAATTCGATTTGCTGTCTCGTTTTAAAGTGAAAAGTTTATAGGTGAATTTATTAGTTTCGAAGGGTTCCTTAACAAGCTTGAATGGTGCTGTCTCTAACTTGCTTTAAGTGAGCGGATTTGGGTAAGGAAATTTGGATCGTAATTTTTTGAAAGGGGCGGTTTGAGTATAACTTATGTCGGTTATAAAGTGCTTTAACTTGAATTAGAATATTTTATTGCATTTTGGGTGTGTGTTTAATGGACCGTCCTGTTTATCGCTCGGGAATTAACCCTCCAGTGCATAACGTAGCATATCGTCGCCTCAGAGCAACAGTAAGACATCTAAAAAAAAAAAACGAAAATGATTTTTCGGTCTTGCTAATATTACCAAATGTGCCTTTATTTAGTGGAACATTCGGACATTTTAATGTCTTCTTTGAAATCCCTGAACATTTGCGCGGATTAAACTAAAGAATAGTAAAAAGTAGTGATATTGCGATCGGAAGGTTGCCAACTTCGCTACAAAAATACTAGAATGTCGTCCAGAAAATCCACAAAAAATTAACGGCGTGTATACAGAACTGGTGCACGATAAATCTGATCGGGGTCCAAAGTCCCGACGTCTATGGAAGGCGTTGGGTGCCAGTTCAGGTGTTTCCTCGTCATCTGACCGTGGTTCTAAAATAACGAGGTGCATGTATGAATGTGTGTATGATTATGTGTGTGAATGTGTATGTGTTCCCGGGTCTTTCCTTCGAGATTGACCCCGAACCGTCACCAATAGTCCACTGTGCAGCTCTAGTGCGACGCTAATTAACAAAACCAAACTGAGGCGACGATATATGCTACACAACTTTAAAGTGACCGCTAGTTTCTTCTATTGAGTTTTATGTTAACTATTATAGTATTGTCAAGTAGGGGAACCATCTGTCTAATTCTTATAACCACCGCTAGGTCCCTTATCTTTATAAAAATAAAAAAAGGCAATCAGTTGCTTTGAGGTCTATTGTTCTAAAACTGGCTCGTGAAGGTTTTTCGAAGATTGTGTTATTACTTATAAGTAAAATATGGCTCTACTAAAAATCCTAGCTAATACCAGAGGTGTGTAGATTGTATTTAACTATATATTCATGCTTTTTGAATATTATTGTAGTAATTACACATGATGTTGCATATACGCTACACAACGGTTTTAATTAATTATTTAATTAAATAGTACTTAGGATTTGTTGTGTATATATTTTCAGCGGTCCACGGACTAAAGAAAACGGAAAAAAAATTAATTAAAAAAGAAAAAAGTCATGCTCTAGAGGGTTAAATCGACACAATATAGAAATAGATAAGCATGCTTCCTAATAAAATGCGAAACATATTTAATATTTTATTTTTCAATTTGAATTAAAAAAAATATAAATGTGAACAGACCTTTATAAGATCACCTTATGTTCTTAAAAATATCAAAATAATCCACAAACAGTAACATGGAATACATATACAAACATTAAATAAGCTGTTCCAAAGAACAAAAATACATAGAAATAAGTTGTGATAACTTAGTTACTTTTTAAATATATAGGGAAATAATAAGTGGAAAACATGTTCCCAACTACTATTTTAAGTTCAAGTCATTGTGTATTATATACAAAATTGTTCTATTAAAACGCCAAAATGTTCAAACTTTTAATCAAGTCTTTTTAAATGCCAATCCAAATCGCTTAAATTTCGAGGTAATCAAAGACGACGCCAAATTAATTCTATTTACTGCCAAGATTTAAAGTGAAAAGTTTATGGGTGAATTTTATTCTGCTTCAGAGGGCTTCTCAGCAAACTCAAGTGATGCAGTATTTAATTTCGCTCGGTTATTTGATTTCTGCTTAATAGGGTACGCTTTGGTGTTAAATTTCGATCGTTATTTTATAAAAGGATCGTTTGAATATGACTTATGCCGGTTATAAAGGATTTTAAAGTGAATTAGAATATTTTATAGCGTTTGGATGTGTGCTTAATGGTCCATTTATGTAAATGTATAATAAGATTAGCAAATGTACCAGTTCTTTGCACGGGCTTAGCGCTAAACACCAAGAAAATAATTAAGTTTATATCTTAACTATATACGACAGGATTTTTAAATACTGGTATTTTTCTTAACTATCTACATTTTTATATAAAATCTATAAAGACCACTATGTGATAGTATGTATCATTAACAAATTACATTTTAAATGCACATAGTCAAATATTGTTTGGACTAGTTGAAAAAAGGGTCTGAAAAAATTGAAAAGCAAGTAAAGTAAGATGATATACAACAGGATTTTCAAATACTGGTATTTTTCTTAACTATCTATATTTTTATATAAAATCTATAAAGACCACTATGTGATAGTATGTATCATTAACAAATTACATTTTAAATGCACATAGTCAAATATTGTTTGGACTAGTTGAAAAAAGGGTCTGAAAAAATTGAAAAGCAAGTAAAGTAAGATGATATACAACAGGATTTTTAAATACTGGTATTTTTCTTAACTATCTATATTTTTATATAAAATCTATAAAGACCACTATGTGATAGTATGTATCATTAACAAATTACATTTTAAATGCACATAGTCAAATATTGTTTGAACTAGTTGAAAAAAGGGTCTGAAAAAATTGAAAAGCAAGTAAAGTAAGATGATATACAACAGGATTTTCAAATACTGGTATTTTTCTTAACTATCTATATTTTTATATAAAATCTATAAAGACCACTATGTAATGGTCTGTATCATTAAAAAATTACATTTTAAATGCACATAGTAAAATATTGTTTGGACTAGTTGAAAAAAGGGTCTGAAAAAATTGAAAAGCAAGTAAAGTAAGATGAAATAACTTAGTTCAATTTTAACATATAGTCATAATTTAAAATGAAAAACCTTTTTTTTTACTATTCTAATAAAAACTTATTACCTATTAGGAAAGAAATTGCTTCATTACAATGATGACATGGTTTTATCCAATTTATTTAACGCAAATTGATTTCATAAATAATATGTCCTCTAGTCCCGGTAAGCTTTTAACGTTATTTATAAAAGAACTGTTGTATACATTGCTCAGAATCTAGATAAGGAGATCCATGTTCTTTACTCGAAATATATCCAGCAATATTCACTTTACTGAAAATTTCAGCAACATGAAGAAATAAACGATTATAATACACATACTCAATAATTCAGTAAATTGTCAAAAAAATTAAAAAAGGCAATTAATATTTTTTTTTATGTTTTGGTCATTAGTCAGCTTTGATTAGATTTAATAATACCATATGGGTTTGATTTTAACATGGGATTCTGGCCGAAATATCGGCCACTCGCCCTGTAAAGGTTAAATGTAACGAAAATTATTAGAGTATAAAAAAAACATATTGTGGCACAATGAGATCTGTTAATTTGGGAAGCTAGTAGGCATTGTTAGTTAAAAAGAAATTCTAAATCACCATTTCTTATAGTGGTATAATGTCGCAAATATCATTCAGAATCTTTAGAGGTGGATTCACTATAAACGTTTATTTATTGAAATCTGTTTGATTATTCAACTAAAAATGTTCCAAATGCGTTTCCAACATTTTTCTGGGTGTTTCCAAACGTAAAATTACATTTACCTGTGCATATCAAATTTATAATAATGTGCCTATCGATTTTCTACTTACGTATTATCGCATCACATTGGCGAAGTTTGGCGTCTTTTTTACTGAAGCAGATTAATTTGTGGCAAACTATTTGTACGATTGAAGTGCATTTATGTTTGCAGTTATTTTATGGATATCAATTTAACGTAATTTTAGGGTTACCAGTTCAAGACGTGGTTGACATGAAACATTGGCGTCGGTATATCAGAATTTGGCGCACTAATTAACTTTGGCAATTACCATCAAAGTGGTTGCAATGATAAGTACATAGGGACACTCAAATTTACATAGGAATTACTATCTCAAATTAATGTAATTTACTGATATTCATTTCAGATGTAGCCCCAACTCTCATATCAGTATTCCCAGAACACACCGCCCATTCCGGCGAATCCGCATCATTCAAGTGCATCAGCACCGGAAACCCGGTGCCACGTGTCACGTGGTACCTGGACGACGCCGTGATAGGCCAGAGCCCGCGAATCACAGCCGGCGATTACGTCAGCGAGCATGGACACGTCATCAGCTACCTCAACGTCACCGAGATCCGAGTGGAAGACAGCGGCGAATACCAATGTCACGTGGTCAATGACGTCGGATCCGTTTTCCATGCAAGTCGTCTCAATGTCTATGGCCCTCCGTTCGTGAGGCGCATGTCAAATGTGACTGCTATATCGGGGGAGGATCTTGTGATAAGGTGCCCGTATGGAGGTCATCCAATCAAAGGAATCCGATGGCTGAAAGGTAAATGATACGTCCTTCATTGGAAATAACACATAGTATTCATATTCAATAATCTAATGATGGTGTTAACCTTCGAGCATGGATCCTTCATAGTAGAGAAAACATAATGTTAAATCTCGCTAACATCAAAGTGAGGCCAACATGTATGGCCTCAAACACGTGGTTAATTACGTCATTCCATTCATGATTTTTCACTGTTACACATTTCTCAATTCATCAGCCAATTGCGAGTATTTTTAAATTTTTAATTTTGAATAGATGTCACGTGTTTGAGGTCATTCGGTATGATATGTTGGTTTCCCGATTAAGACGTCATATTCGCTCTACTACAGTCCATTCGTGCTCGAAGGTGTTAACCCTATGGACTAGAGTGGCAAATTCTCAATCAGCAAAATAACAATCTGTTATTTCGTCTCATGTTCTTCAAATTGATCGAGAACTGCATGTCCTTGAACATAAATGGTAATGTATGGCATCAATTGGATGTTAACATATTTTATTAACCTTTTACACTCGTGTGTATCCTGTAAGTCTCTAAAATTACCTGTTACTTTTGTTTACTGTTCTTCAAAATGAAAAAGAACAATACATTCATTCAGGTTTGGTAAGGCCACACCTTGCGTATGCTGTATAGTTCTGGTCTCCATATCTTAAAAAAGACATTGAATTGTTAGAGAAAATTCAGCACAGGGCTACTAAAATGGTTCAGGGGTTTTCAGGCATGAATTATGAAGATAGATTACGAAATTTGAATATGTATACTGTGGAAGAGAGAAGGGTCAGGGGAGATTTGATTCAACTGTTCAAATTTATCAAACAAGGGGATGTGGAGGGTTTAGATTTTAATATGAGTGATAGAACAAGAAATCATTAGTTTAAGTTAAACAAATTCCATTTTAATCGGGAAGGGAGAAAACACTATTTCTATAATAGGGTAATAGACAAATGGAACAACTTGCCAGTGAATATTGTTAATTGTAAAGGAGTAACGGATTTTAAGAAGAAGTTAGATATGCATTGGAGGATAAATTGGAGGAACTAGAGGGACAGACCTTGTTGGGCCTTGAACCTGTTGTTGGTCGTCAATATTTTTATTTGTTTATGCGTTTAAAAAATTATTCTCTCACCAACTTTAATATATTTTTTTTGGTCATCTAGGAACACCAAGTATGATATTTTCTTCAGATAGAAATTCCTCACAACCCGTGTATTTTTTTTTTACATTTGACAAATGTTATAAACTTCTAAATATATGCTATATATATATATTGAGATTATTATACAGCTTCACGCATAACTGTTTTATATTTATAATAATCCATCCTAAACGTAAAAAAGAACACGCTAAATAATCGACTTTTAAAAATAAAAGGTACCGGGATGTAAATGTTCCATAAAAAGAACATAATTAACAAACCTGTTCCTCGAGAGCAAATCTTAATATATGAGATATTAAGATTGCTTTTTTATATTATTAGTTTAACATTTCAAGTAGTTGCATTGTAGAGCAATAAGCATTTTTCAAAAAATATCCTTATATGCACTTGAGCATTACTGATCTATTTCTAAATGTCCTCATGGTAGTCGTGGTGTGTAGTTTGGAGAGTTGGATGCCAACTCAAGTGTCATAATCGTCATTCGATCCTAGTTTAAAATTATAAAGCATTATTTTGGGGCCTTGAAAATCCCAAATGCAAAAGCAGTTATATCCATAAATTCAAAAAATAAGATTTTGGTATCGGTCAGTAGTTTGCAACTATGGTTTCGATTTTAAATTCAATGAAGCAGCACACATCGTTTTTTTTAACTCAAAAAATTCGTCGTCAGAAGCAAAAGCAGTTAAATCCTGCGAATATGCGACATTTTGATGTCTGATTGGCTTGATTATATATATATATATATATATATATATATATATATATATATATATATATCATATATATATATATATATATATATATATATATATATATCATATATATATATCATATATATCCTATATATATATATATATATATATATATATATATATATATATATATATATATATATATATATATATATATATATATATATATATATATATATATATATATATATATATATATATATATATATCATATATATATATATATCATATATCATATATATATCATATATCATATATATATATATCATATATCATATATATATATATCATATATATATATATATATATATATATATATATATATATATATATATATATATATGTCATATATCATATATATATCATATATATATATACATATGCAAATGTACAAACACAATAAATAAGTTTAAACCACCAAACAGTAACTTATAATATGGTAAAAATTATTTTAGGAAAATTGAAGAAACATTATTTCGTATAACTACAATTCTAATGCAGTTCCACATGAACCACATTCAAAAACTTTTCTAACTTTAATCACATCTCCCATACACTATTTTCCCTCTAATAGTTACGCATTTCTCCAAACAAAACAAAATCCCATCCCATGTCCCAACCAAAATTACCCATACATTTTTTAGTCCAATCATGACCTAATCCACTCCGAACAGAAGAAGGAAACCTCTCCCAGAAAACACGCCAAGAGATTCCGTCTTTAGCCAAGAAAGGAAGGAACAAATTCAACAAAACCCCGCGTCTTTAGGCTCAACTCAAAAGTTTGCGGATGAACTCAAAAGTTTTCGTGCCTCGTTCTTGGAGGTGGAATTAGACTTACCCCTTCCCACCACCTCCAGAAGATTCGGAGGTGGATGGTTGGGAGAGTTGTGTTTGGCGAAATATTGCGTTTGGCGATTTTTATAAATTTTACAGTTCTTTTTGTTAACTGTCGTTGTTGATATTTGGTAACATCCTTGTTTTCATTCTGACCAAGGTCGTGACGTAAGGTTTTGTTTGATATCCTAATTGGAATATAGTTATATTTATAAAATTTTAAAGAGTTGGCGATCAAAATTTGCTTTGGCGAAATACCTCTATTTTGTGTTTTGTGCAAGCTTTAAAACAAGATAAAATAATAATTGTCATTTGGCATGGAAACAACAAAAGCCGAAACTCAATGCATGGAAGCCACTCAAACGCAATAGCCAACATCGATTCGCTAATTTTTATGGTAATTGTGTTGTTGATCAAAAATCCTAATTGGAATATATTTACATAATTTAAAAGAGCTGGCGATCATAATTTACTTTGGCGAAATACCTATATTTTGTGTTTTGTGCAAGTTTTCAAACTAGATATAATAATAATCGTCATTTGGCATGGAAACAACAAAAGCCGAAACTCAATGCATGGAAGCCACTCAAACGCAATAGCCAACATCGATTCGCTAATTTTTATGGTAATTGTGTTGTTGATCAAAAATCCTAATTGGAATATATTTACATAATTTAAAAGAGCTGGCGATCATAATTTACTTTGGCGAAATACCTATATTTTGTGTTTTGTGCAAGTTTTCAAACTAGATAAAATAATAATCGCCATTTGGCATGGAAACAATAAAAGCCTAAACTCAATGCATGGAAGCCACTCAAACGCAATAGCCAACATCGATTCGCTAATTTTTATTGTAATTGTGATTTTGATCAAAAATCCTAATTGGAATATAGTTATATTTATATAATTAAAAAGAGTTAGCGATCAAGATTTGCTTTGGCGAAATACCTCTAATTTGTGATTGTAACGTTACAAGCTTTAAAACTAGATAAAATATTAATCGCCATTTTGCATGAAAACCACAAAAGCCAAAACTGAATACATGGAAGCCACTCAAACGCAGTATCCAACATCGATTCGCTAATGTTTATGGTAATTGTGTTGTTGATCAAGAATCCTAATTGGAATATAGTTATATTCATATGATTTAAAAGAGTTGGCGATCATAATTTACTTTGGCGAAATACCTATATTTTGTGTTTTGTGCAAGTTTTCAAACTAGATATAATAATAATCGTCATTTGGCATGGAAACAACAAAAGCCGAAACTCAATGCATGGAAGCCACTCAAACGCAATAGCCAACATCGATTCGCTAATTTTTATGGTAATTGTGTTGTTGATCAAAAATCCTAATTGGAATATATTTACATAATTTAAAAGAGCTGGCGATCATAATTTACTTTGGCGAAATACCTATATTTTGTGTTTTGTGCAAGTTTTCAAACTAGATAAAATAATAATCGCCATTTGGCATGGAAACAATAAAAGCCTAAACTCAATGCATGGAAGCCACTCAAACGCAATAGCCAACATCGATTCGCTAATTTTTATTGTAATTGTGATTTTGATCAAAAATCCTAATTGGAATATAGTTATATTTATATAATTAAAAAGAGTTAGCGATCAAGATTTGCTTTGGCGAAATACCTCTAATTTGTGATTGTAACGTTACAAGCTTTAAAACTAGATAAAATATTAATCGCCATTTTGCATGAAAACCACAAAAGCCAAAACTGAATACATGGAAGCCACTCAAACGCAGTATCCAACATCGATTCGCTAATGTTTATGGTAATTGTGTTGTTGATCAAGAATCCTAATTGGAATATAGTTATATTCATATGATTTAAAAGAGTTGGCGATCATAATTTACTTTGGCGAAATACCTATATTTTGTGTTTTGTGCAAGTTTTCAAACTAGATATAATAATAATCGTCATTTGGCATGGAAACAACAAAAGCCGAAACTCAATGCATGGAAGCCACTCAAACGCAATAGCCAACATCGATTCGCTAATTTTTATGGTAATTGTGTTGTTGATCAAAAATCCTAATTGGAATATATTTACATAATTTAAAAGAGCTGGCGATCATAATTTACTTTGGCGAAATACCTATATTTTGTGTTTTGTGCAAGTTTTCAAACTAGATATAATAATAATCGTCATTTGGCATGGAAACAACAAAAGCCGAAACTCAATGCATGGAAGCCACTCAAACGCAATAGCCAACATCGATTCGCTAATTTTTATGGTAATTGTGTTGTTGATCAAAAATCCTAATTGGAATATATTTACATAATTTAAAAGAGCTGGCGATCATAATTTACTTTGGCGAAATACCTATATTTTGTGTTTTGTGCAAGTTTTCAAACTAGATATAATAATAATCGTCATTTGGCATGGAAACAACAAAAGCCGAAACTCAATGCATGGAAGCCACTCAAACGCAATAGCCAACATCGATTCGCTAATTTTTATGGTAATTGTGTTGTTGATCAAAAATCCTAATTGGAATATATTTACATAATTTAAAAGAGCTGGCGATCATAATTTACTTTGGCGAAATACCTATATTTTGTGTTTTGTGCAAGTTTTCAAACTAGATAAAATAATAATCGCCATTTGGCATGGAAACAATAAAAGCCTAAACTCAATGCATGGAAGCCACTCAAACGCAATAGCCAACATCGATTCGCTAATTTTTATTGTAATTGTGATTTTGATCAAAAATCCAAATTGGAATATAGTTATATTTATATAATTAAAAAGAGTTAGCGATCAAGATTTGCTTTGGCTAAATACCTCTAATTTGTGATTGTAACGTTACAAGCTTTAAAACTAGATACAATATTAATCGCCATTTTGCATGAAAACCACAAAAGCCAAAACTGAATACATGGAAGCCACTCAAACGCAGTATCCAACATCGATTCGCTAATGTTTATGGTAATTGTGTTGTTGATCAAGAATCCTAATTGGAATATAGTTATATTCATATGATTTAAAAGAGTTGGCGATCATAATTTACTTTGGCGAAATACCTATATTTTGTGTTTTGTGCAAGTTTTCAAACTAGATATAATAATAATCGTCATTTGGCATGGAAACAACAAAAGCCGAAACTCAATGCATGGAAGCCACTCAAACGCAATAGCCAACATCGATTCGCTAATTTTTATGGTAATTGTGTTGTTGATCAAAAATCCTAATTGGAATATATTTACATAATTTAAAAGAGCTGGCGATCATAATTTACTTTGGCGAAATACCTATATTTTGTGTTTTGTGCAAGTTTTCAAACTAGATATAATAATAATCGTCATTTGGCATGGAAACAACAAAAGCCGAAACTCAATGCATGGAAGCCACTCAAACGCAATAGCCAACATCGATTCGCTAATTTTTATGGTAATTGTGTTGTTGATCAAAAATCCTAATTGGAATATATTTACATAATTTAAAAGAGCTGGCGATCATAATTTACTTTGGCGAAATACCTATATTTTGTGTTTTGTGCAAGTTTTCAAACTAGATAAAATAATAATCGCCATTTGGCATGGAAACAATAAAAGCCTAAACTCAATGCATGGAAGCCACTCAAACGCAATAGCCAACATCGATTCGCTAATTTTTATTGTAATTGTGATTTTGATCAAAAATCCTAATTGGAATATAGTTATATTTATATAATTAAAAAGAGTTAGCGATCAAGATTTGCTTTGGCGAAATACCTCTAATTTGTGATTGTAACGTTACAAGCTTTAAAACTAGATAAAATATTAATCGCCATTTTGCATGAAAACCACAAAAGCCAAAACTGAATACATGGAAGCCACTCAAACGCAGTATCCAACATCGATTCGCTAATGTTTATGGTAATTGTGTTGTTGATCAAGAATCCTAATTGGAATATAGTTATATTCATATGATTTAAAAGAGTTGGCGATCATAATTTACTTTGGCGAAATACCTATATTTTGTGTTTTGTGCAAGTTTTCAAACTAGATATAATAATAATCGTCATTTGGCATGGAAACAACAAAAGCCGAAACTCAATGCATGGAAGCCACTCAAACGCAATAGCCAACATCGATTCGCTAATTTTTATGGTAATTGTGTTGTTGATCAAAAATCCTAATTGGAATATATTTACATAATTTAAAAGAGCTGGCGATCATAATTTACTTTGGCGAAATACCTATATTTTGTGTTTTGTGCAAGTTTTCAAACTAGATATAATAATAATCGTCATTTGGCATGGAAACAACAAAAGCCGAAACTCAATGCATGGAAGCCACTCAAACGCAATAGCCAACATCGATTCGCTAATTTTTATGGTAATTGTGTTGTTGATCAAAAATCCTAATTGGAATATATTTACATAATTTAAAAGAGCTGGCGATCATAATTTACTTTGGCGAAATACCTATATTTTGTGTTTTGTGCAAGTTTTCAAACTAGATATAATAATAATCGTCATTTGGCATGGAAACAACAAAAGCCGAAACTCAATGCATGGAAGCCACTCAAACGCAATAGCCAACATCGATTCGCTAATTTTTATGGTAATTGTGTTGTTGATCAAAAATCCTAATTGGAATATATTTACATAATTTAAAAGAGCTGGCGATCATAATTTACTTTGGCGAAATACCTATATTTTGTGTTTTGTGCAAGTTTTCAAACTAGATAAAATAATAATCGCCATTTGGCATGGAAACAATAAAAGCCTAAACTCAATGCATGGAAGCCACTCAAACGCAATAGCCAACATCGATTCGCTAATTTTTATTGTAATTGTGATTTTGATCAAAAATCCAAATTGGAATATAGTTATATTTATATAATTAAAAAGAGTTAGCGATCAAGATTTGCTTTGGCTAAATACCTCTAATTTGTGATTGTAACGTTACAAGCTTTAAAACTAGATACAATATTAATCGCCATTTTGCAAGAAAACCACAAAAGCCAAAACTGAATACATGGAAGCCACTCAAACGCAGTATCCAACATCGATTCGCTAATGTTTATGGTAATTGTGTTGTTGATCAAGAATCCTAATTGGAATATAGTTATATTCATATGATTTAAAAGAGTTGGCGATCATAATTTACTTTGGCGAAATACCTATATTTTGTGTTTTGTGCAAGTTTTCAAACTAGATATAATAATAATCGTCATTTGGCATGGAAACAACAAAAGCCGAAACTCAATGCATGGAAGCCACTCAAACGCAATAGCCAACATCGATTCGCTAATTTTTATGGTAATTGTGTTGTTGATCAAAAATCCTAATTGGAATATATTTACATAATTTAAAAGAGCTGGCGATCATAATTTACTTTGGCGAAATACCTATATTTTGTGTTTTGTGCAAGTTTTCAAACTAGATATAATAATAATCGTCATTTGGCATGGAAACAACAAAAGCCGAAACTCAATGCATGGAAGCCACTCAAACGCAATAGCCAACATCGATTCGCTAATTTTTATGGTAATTGTGTTGTTGATCAAAAATCCTAATTGGAATATATTTACATAATTTAAAAGAGCTGGCGATCATAATTTACTTTGGCGAAATACCTATATTTTGTGTTTTGTGCAAGTTTTAAAACTAGATAAAATAATAATCGCCATTTGGCATGGAAACAATAAAAGCCTAAACTCAATGCATGGAAGCCACTCAAACGCAATAGCCAACATCGATTCGCTAATTTTTATTGTAATTGTGATTTTGATCAAAAATCCTAATTGGAATATAGTTATATTTATATAATTAAAAAGAGTTAGCGATCAAGATTTGCTTTGGCGAAATACCTCTAATTTGTGATTGTAACGTTACAAGCTTTAAAACTAGATAAAATATTAATCGCCATTTTGCATGAAAACCACAAAAGCCAAAACTGAATACATGGAAGCCACTCAAACGCAGTATCCAACATCGATTCGCTAATGTTTATGGTAATTGTGTTGTTGATCAAGAATCCTAATTGGAATATAGTTATATTCATATGATTTAAAAGAGTTGGCGATCATAATTTGCTTTGGCGAAATACCTCTATTTTGTGTTTGTAACGTTGCAAGCTTTAAAACTAGATAAAATAATAATCACTATTTTCCATGAAAACAACAAAAGCCGAAACTTAATGCATGGAAGCCACTTAAACGCTCTATTCACAAGATCTATGTTCTATACAAGATGATGTTCTATACACAACATCATGTTCTCGTTAATTTTAAAGAAAAGGGAAACAAAAGAACGGGTCGATATGTTGGCGCCTGAGAGGCGGCATGGGAGTGCAAAGGGTAAACTTATAATTTTTATCTGGTGTGAAAAGAAATCGGAACTAAATATTCATCCAGTATTAAAAAATTAAAAACTTCCATAACTGAATTAAAATAATATATTTTTCAGCATAATATACTTAAAATTATTCAGAAATATATTCCATTATTTAATATAATAAAACCCGCATTTTTTTTATTTTTAAATGAGGCTGGATTTCTGTTATTGGCTATTTCCACATCCCGATTCTGGCAACCCTCCAGCAACAATCCCACGTGTTCCTTGATTCTCCTCAGATTATCTTTTAAGAAAATAGGTCTTTTATTTTCTTGCTTTGTTTGAAAGGTAGAGACGGACAGGAACCGAAACAAATCTACAAAATAACGTATATTTCTCATTCTTCACCAAAGCGTGTAAGGGTTGAGCCTTACCTTATTTTTTTAAAAGGGTTTTATATCAACCCTCTACCTTATTTTGCGTGTAAAATTTCCGTATCGGAACCTTACCTTATTTTTTTAAAAGGTAAATATATATAAAAAAAATCCCTTTTTCCCTACGTTTAGAGGTACCTGTCTGTTCACTGGAAGTAATTTCCCTACCGAAATTCTACTTCTCTAGGAAAAAGAAATATATAAAAATACCAAAATACCCGGAATCAAAAGAATATTCTACTTTTTTCTCAATTTCCATCTGTTAGAAAGGAAACTTGCGTTCATTGTCCTGTTCTTTAGAACATTCGAAGGATTTTTGTTGTTGTTTTTCTTATTCTAACTTGAAAATCGTATGCATCCGGGACTTTCCTGAGAGGTATGGTGGGGGTGGGTTTTATTTTTGGGTTTGCCTCTTCGCCTCTTGTTTTGTTTGTTTATTTTTTTATTCATATTTTTTGATCGATTTTCAGTGTCACTTATGCTTTGAGTGCTCATAAATTTCTTTCTCTGAGTTGAGTTATATTTGGGAGGAGCGTTTGAAGGAGAAAGTGAATTAAAGGCAGACATAATTTCAATTCACATTTAAAATTTAAAAATTAGGATTATGTATACATATACAGATATTTGGAACGCGCGTATATTGCAAAAAAAGGTTACTTAAAAATGAGTACCTGAACATTCTCGTACAATTACATCGTGAATGAGCGACGATGTATACTCAAATTTATACAGCCGTAAACTTTCGCAATATAGAGCAGTGTGATTTAATATGGCTAATTTCAGTTTTTGTCCATACCATCTTAACAAAACGATCCGACAAACTTAACATAGTTGTTCAGAAGATGGTTTTCCACATTATTTGATATCAATTTCTTAAATGGAAACTGAGTTATTATAATTCAATTATCTTAATTCTCGTTCTTTTGGCACACTTCTTAAACAAGTTTTCTGTTTGTAACTTCTTCACGTCGGCCTTGTCGTATAATGAATAAGGAAATGGACTCTGTTGCCATAGGTTATGGGTTCTATTCCCAGTAAGTCTTGGTTGTAATTGTTGATATTTATTGAAAGTGATTTATAAATGCAACCTATGTGGGCTAGCATCTAATCTTTTTATTCATTGCGCTTATTTTTGAATACATGTGTTTTTCAAAACTGAAACTTATGTATTCGGAGCCATGATAAGCATCGAATGTAATCAAAAATTGAGTACAGTTTACTTATTTTTGAGAACCTATTTTTAACAGTTTTGAATTAACATATACATATTAACATCTTTCCCTCGATGAACATGTTTTACGTTTACGTTATTTTTATGGAACAGTTATACATTCTGTTCATGTTATTTTTAAAGTATTTTAAAATATAAAATATTTATGCGTAAAGCTGATAACATTAAATGCTGTATACCATTTTTACATTTAGTGGGTTATAACATTCGTCCTTTACTTCATTTAAATAGAGGTTGCCAGGAATTTGAATCTGAAGAAAGTTTAAGAGCCCCAATATAATTGGTGCTTATAAATGATAAAAATAATTCCTGTTAAATTTTATAAAAGAATAATACTTCAAACTCATTAACATTTTGTTATCCTCTATTTTGAATAACAAAGAACAAAATAACAAGTAGTTATTATTTTTTTTGGTTATCTAACCCTTTGCACTCTAAGAACATTTTGCGTTTTGCGTTATTTTTACGGAATAGTTATTCCTCTTTATGTTCTTTTCCCCATATATTTTTTTTCGTTCATAGAGGAAAACAAAAGCATAATCTGTTTTGAATCTGCAAGACAACAAGCTGAAAAAAGATCATGTTTTTCTTAAACGCAAGATCATGTTCTCGTTTATTTTAAAGAACAAGGAACCAAAGAACGGGTCGTTCTGTTGACGCTTGAGAGGCGACAGTGGAGTGGAAAGGGTTAATTAAATATGTGGATACCCAAACGATGTCATACTTTTAAATGGAGATAGACAAACAAAGAGCAAGTTAACGAGAGAAAATCGTTTTAAATCTTCAAGATCATGCTGTTTTGTACACTTTAGAGAAAGAACAGTGAAAAACAGAACAGGCTGTTACTTTATTCATTGAGAGTCGGAACTCGATTCCGAAGGGTAAAGTTTCAGAAGGCTTAGTTATATGATTTATGTTATTATGTTCGAACATTTTCTTAACACTCCGAGCCATGAGGAAAATATCAAAATTTTAAAATTATTTTCATTTTAAGATTTTTTATTTTCTAATAGTTACAATTTATTTTATCGGTGTTTACCAATGTTACAAACATTGTATCAACGAAATTCACAAATTTTAAATGGTATTCCTAGTCCACTATTATAAGTAATATGTGGACAGTTTTAAGTGCAATACCATATTGACAATTGTATTAACCAAGTAATTATATATAACAATGTATAAACAACACAATTTTAAGTTCACAATGTAATTTATATTTTCACAATGTAATTTATATGTTCACAATGTAATTTACATGTTAACAATGTAACTTTCATGTTAACAACATAATTTCTATAATAACAATTTAATTCTTATTGTAAAAATACAAATTCCCATATGCAAATTAAGTAATAGTAATGTAATTTCATATTTCCAATTTAATTCTTATTGTAAAAATACAAATTCCCATATGCAAATTAAGTAATAGTAATGTAATTTCATATTTCCAATTTAATTCTTATTGTAAAAATACAAATTCACATATGCAAATTAAGTAATAGTAATGTAATTTCATATTTCCAATGTAAAGTATAATATTAAAAATTCAAACACTACCAATTTTCCTTCTTACAATATAATTTTCATATTAACGTACTTTTCGTAATAACAATGAACATTCCATAAAAATAATGTAATTCTCCTATTAACAATGTAAATTATTAAGAAATTAAATTATATAATAACAATAACTTTAATTTCCAACAATATTATAACAATCCTCAAACAGTACTTTAATTCCCACACTAACTATGTAATTTCCACATTACAATAAAAATGACTTATTGACTAGTATAACTTTTATTACAATATAATTTCCAATAAATTTTTTAACAATGGAATTGTCACAATGTTATTTTTTAACAATCTAACTTTAGTGTATTAACAAAGTAATTTTCATAATACCAATGTTAATTCCCAAATACAATTTGAATATTTAAAATACTAATTTACATATTAACAATGTAAATTTCAATTAAAACAATGCAAAATTCCATAATTCTAATGTAATTCCCATATTAAAAATACAAATTTTCATATTAACAATTCAAATTGTATAATAATAATGTAATTCCTTTATTAACAATGCAAATTCCATATTTAACGATACAAATTCCCTAATAAGAATGCAAATCCCATAATAACAACGACAAATTACATAATAACAATGACAAATTACATAATAACAATGCAAATTCCGTAGTAACAATGCAAATTCCATATTAACAATGCAAGTTCCATATTAACAATGCAAGTTCCATATTAACAATGCAAATTCCATATTAACAATGCAAATTCCATATTAACAATGCAAATTCCATATTAACAATGCAAATTCCCTATTAACAATAAAAAATTCCTTTATAACAATGCAAGTTCAGTAGTAATCAACGGAAGTTTTACTATCAATATAATTTCCTTGTTAACAATATAACTTCTACATTAACAATGTAATTTCCAAATCAGCAATGCAAATCCGGTTTTACTAACTCTAACTCACACCACTATTTCTAAAAAATCCAAACACAAATGTCCTTCTACTCAAAGATTTTTTTTTCCACTTACATCACATTTTCTTTTCGATATTCATTCTTACGAACACGATTGCTCTATTTCGGGTGAAAATTTTCCCCAAAAAATTCCCTCTCTTCCCTACAATCCCGGAAGCAATTTGAGTTGTTTCATGGACCTCTCCTTTTCCCGGATTCTTGTGCCCAATGCACCTCATGCAGGAATATAAATGAGGAATCTCTCCGGAAAAAAAGCATGTTGAATTTTTTCCCGATCCTGTTTTACGGTATATTTTCCCGGATTTTTTTTTATTATTTTTCATTTTCAAAAACGAGTCCTTTTCCCCCCCTATTGAAGCACTGTCTGTCTCCATATTTAAGTGTCGAATCAGATGCTGTTGCAGGCGTATATCGCTTTTAAACGTTCTGGTGGATATATTTTTTTTATGTTATATAAAAATGGGGTAAAATTTATATACTTTGAAATGGTGGCTGATTTGGGTTATTTTCGAATTTTTATGTCTCTGGGTTTTATGTAAAATAGTCAAATGGATTTTGAATATAGCGGACTACTATTAAGGCCAACATGTTTCATATTTTGAACCAAAATTTTATGTAAAATCTTGAATGAACTGCTAAAAATATGTACTCAAAAATAAGTAAAATGTACTTTCGATGCTTATCATAGCTTTGAATATATACGTTTCGATTTTGAAAAGGCATGTACTCAAAAATGAGTACAATCCCAGCAAAAAAAGTCAGCATGCAACCTTCATCAAAATTGTCAAATTGAAGGTTTTTTGAAGGTTTTTTAAAGGATATTGAAACAAAAAACTGCAGTTTTTTTAATTTTTTTTATTTTCCTCCATAAAACCTTTAAAATATCTGCATTTTCCCTTCATGATTAAAAATTGAAGGTTTTTTACAGGTTTTTATGAAGGTTATTTGCAGTTTTTATGAAGGACATTGAAACAAAATCCTTTAATTTTATAGATCTTCAAAAAAACTGCACTTTTCCTGCATAAATCCTTCAATATCAAAATTTTGATGAAGGTTTTATGCTGACTTTTTTTGCTGGGATGAGCAAAAATGTATAAAAAAAGAGCAGATGCTTGCTTACATAGGCAACCTTCATAAATCCCTTTCAATAAATATCATCAATTACAACCAAGGCTTACCGGGAATCGAACCCACATCTGCAGGCTCCGCTATCTAAAGCCTTATCCGTTAAGGGCGACGTAAAGAAGTTATAAATAAAAGTAATGTTAAACAGGTGTGCCAAAAGAATGGGAAATTAGATAATTGAGTTGTAATAACTCAGTTTCCATTTAAGCAGTCGACATCAAATGATGTGGAAAACCATCTTCTGAACATATATTTTAAGTTTGCTAGGTCACTTTGTTAAGATGGTGACGGCATCTGGAGGTATTTGTAAGATTTATGCTTTAAGAGGTGTCAAAGCGACTTTTCGAATTCTCATGTAGAAAGAGACCTTCCTCTTGTTTTGATGGTCAAGTTCCCAAACTTTCATCAATCTTGGATTAAAAGTATAGATTTGTATAAAAAACATACACTCCTGGACAATCATCATTATATATCATTGGCTTAGAAGTAAAACCACGTATATTTAAACTATAGATTTAGTAGCCGTTTTTGGCGCCGAAATCTGAGGTCAATATTTTATTCTTATCTGCAGCGCAACACCAAAGTCATTCACATTTAGAAGTTATATCGCTTAAATTTCATCTCCTCTACAACGGCTGCTAAATCATTTACTTCTAATACCGACTATGTATAGTGAAATAGCTAAACAATGACTATCGGTCAACGATTTGTGACATTCCTGCATTTTACTATGGAATATACGCTGCAATTTAAACCCAAAACTATATGTCAATCTTTTTTATTCTTGAAATTTTAAAACGCATAAAATAATTTCTAGGCCAGCATTAAGGTATCAACCAAAATACATTTTCAATATTCTATATAACATACAAAATAATCAAAAATAAAATAAATTTACAAAACCCGAATTCATTTTCGCAAGAAAATTATGCATCACACTTTTTTAAAATTAATTTCAAACCATACGTAACAAGATTAAACTTCAAGCGCTTCCTTTTCCAGAAAACTTTTTTTAACTCTAATTAAATTTAAAAACTGCTTCTGTAAGCACATAAAGCACTCAAGGGGATCTAAAGAAATTGATACGTAACGTCACGAACAAATCTAGCATAATCCTTTAAGCCAACTCAAAATTTTTAATTAAGGGTAATCGAATCACGTTAAAATAAAAATAAATTCAATTTTTCCTCAAAAGAATGTTCTTTTTGTTCTACCGCTGTTATCTTTTAGAACAACTGAATTTGAATTGCATCAACATTGAACCCTTAAGCTATATCCCCTGAACAACGTTTCTGCGGATGGCTGCCAAGGTGAATTTTTGGTCGTCGCCAACTGGAAAATGTCGCCAAGTTTTAAAATGGACTGCAGTTTTTAGTCTAAATGCACTTATTGTTTAATTTATGTTTGGTTTGGTTTGGTTTTGTTAATTAACGTCGTACTACAGCTGCACAGTGGGCTATTGGCGACGGTTCGGGGTCAATCTCGAAGGAAAGACCTGGGAACACATACATATTCGCACACACACATTCACCTCGTTATTTTAGAACCATGGTCAGATGACGAGGAAACACCTGAACTGGCACCCAACGCCTTCAATATACGTCGGGACTTTGGACCCCGATCAGATTTATCGTGCACCAGTCCCGTATACACGCCAGTATAATTTGTTGGATATTCTGGACGACTTTCTAGTATTTTTGTAGCGAAGCTGGCAACCCTCCGATCGCAAGATCACTACTTTTTTACTTTTTTATGTCAAGTCCATTTCCCGGATTCGAACCACCAATCCTCTGATTAGTAGCTGAACGCCTTACCAACTGAGCAACTGGGGCTCTAATTTCTGTTTGAAGGGACATTGTATGGTATTTACAGCTGCGAATACTTTCATGTTTTCAGGTGTTTGAAATTTTCATATATTTCTTGTATTTTAAATAAAAATATGTGTTATAATAATGTTAAAATAGTTATTCAAATGTAGCAAACGTTGTTAAAATATACTCCTTTTAAAATGTGATTTAGTAATAAAAGTGTTGCGTCATAATTCGTCTATTACAAAAAAAAGGTTAAACATTATTCTTAAAATATGTATCCGTTTCTTAAATATTATTAACGTTTGAAAACTGACAAAAATAAAGTTTTTGTGATGTTAAAATGTTAATAGAGTCATATTTAAAAAAATATGTGATACAGTTTTAATAGTAAATTTCCCTGTACACTCATATGTATACATACTTTATTTTACCGTAAAATTTTCGTCAATTAAAAAAAAATAGCATACTTATTTAAATAATCTGTCTGTCAAATCTGAGTCGCCAGTTTTAACATGAAATTTGCCAAAATACTTGTCTAAAACTAAGTTTATGTTGTACCCTGCAAATACTAGAATAGTTTTAAAAAATATTGGCAAAAATTGTAGATTTATTAATATAAATGTGTCCTAGAACAAATACTTTGACTACATTTTTTAAAACGGTTTAACATTTACATTTTTCAAACCATTTAAAAAGCGATTTACATTTTTTAAAATGACTTATTAATTAACTAAGTTACTTAAACTATATTGAGAAGTTACATTTGAGATATCTAACTATTTCATACTGATTTTCTTACTTAATTTCATTTTCAAAGATATTGATGTTCATTCGCATGTAGCCAATTTGATAATTTATCGCCAAATGTAGGAGCCACCTCTGTAGTAATCAAGACTTACATGGATCTTCTTTTTCTGGAGAAGTTTGTGATGTGTTGTGAGATCAAAGTGAATTTTTTGATCTAAAAATCATTAATCCGTTGGAAAGGCAAATAGCGAAAAGACAAAAGCCACTTGGCGAAGATTTTAATCTTGGCGCAATTCCCTGAGGATGAGATAAATGCCGCCCTGTTTGTTTTTTCTCTTTCACAAACAGGAAAATTTATTTAGTTTTAAGTGCAGATAACTGGTACGAAAGTTTTAGACTTAAGACATGTGGCTTTACAAAACTTTATCTTTCCTCTAAAAATTATGGGAATAAATATGATAATATACTTTTTATTACAAAGAGGAGTATTAAACTTAAAGTTTATTGGTAATTAAATCTAAAATTAGGAAATATTATTTAAATATGCACAAATGGAATACTTTTATGAATTTATGTTACAAAAATTGTAAATTCATTTTATATTCAGTGTAATTTCTCATCACATATAATTTCACGTCACAAGGTTTTCACCATAACGTCAAAAAATATTGGGTGAATAAATATAAAAAATATAAAACAAATATGGTATATATCAACAAATTATATCTATATAAAAATATAAAAAAATCTATATAACTACATAAACTAATAGATTTTACCCATCTTGTTGTCTTTTGGTGCATATCATCAAATCTTGCCAATCAAAATTAAACATACTTCTAGACGTTATAAAAATTGCTCTATATGCCCATTTGTATCCTCGTAGTACCATACACTCAACGGTGCAATCACTATGGCCCTTCTGGGCCACGTTATATATATTTCCTTATTTCAGTATTTATATTAACCGGATATAGTTGGCTTATTTTTCAACCACGTAATTATCTTGGTAAATACCTATAGCAATTGGAGGCCTCCGTAGCCGAGCGGTTAAATGCGTCAGCTGGGAATCCGTAGATTCCTGGTTCGATCCTAGGCGATGGACTTGACAAAAAGAAGTAAAAAAGTAGTGATCTTGTGATTGGAAGGTTGCCAGTTTCGCTACAACATTCTAGAAAAGTATACGGGACTGGTGCACGATACGTATGATCGGGGTCCAAATTCCCGACGTCTATTGAAGGCGTTGGGTGCCAGTTCAGATGTTTTCTCGTCATCTGACCATGGTTCTAAAATAACGAGGTGCATGTATGAATGAATGTGTATGTGTTTAAAGGGTCTTTTCTTCGAGATAGACCCCGAACCGCCGCCAATAGCTCACTATGCAGCTCTAGTGCGACATTAATTAACCAAAACCAAACCAAACCTATAGCAGTTGTTGCGACTCGGCATTTTTTTAGAAAATCTTAAAATTTTCTAATTCGTTAGGCGCATGTTTTTTTCTTTTTTTTTCATAGATAGCAATGGTTGCTTCTTTTTCAACGGTGCACGAAATACATATCCATTGCATCTGTAAAGAAAAACATATCGCAACGCGTTGTTAATGTTATATGTTAATGCGTTGTTAATGTAGCACCATTCTCAAATCACGTGACTCTTTAAGTCAATCTCTCACCTACATTCTATGTTCGGGTATTCCGACTACTTGTGTTTTAAACAAATCCACATTTAGAAGTGAATCGTTGGAAGCAGGTTTCGCTAAGGCTGCTGATTTCCAGCCAAACGTGTTTTGTAAATTAAGCCTGAGATATATTTATGAAAGTAATATCTAACCAGGTGTTTCCCCTCCAGGTGGTATCCTTCTTCCCCTGAACCACCGACAGAAGATCAACCACGGTGGAAGTCTGACAGTGCAGAGCGTCGAGAGGATGGCCGACGAAGGGGAGTACAGCTGCATCGTCAGAGACGGGGATGGAGAGACGGCCACATCGTCCACGCACGTTTCCGTCGTCGGTAAGTGTGGGATTTTATATTGCTACAATACACTTACATAATAATTTGAAGCCATTTTACTTATTTATCCTTCTTCTAACTTATCATATTTGTGAGGACCAACATTCATTCTAATTGTGAGTGACAATTGATAAAAACCCACGGAATATAGTTTCATAAATATTTTCATAAATATCCTAACTTGCTTTGGGCCTCAAGTGGCCTAGTGGATAAAGACGTTCATCTAGTAATCAGGGGATTGCTGGTTCGAATCCGTGCGATGAACTTAACACAAAAAAGTAAAAATGTAGTGATCTTGCGATCGGAGGGTTGGCTGCTTCGCTATAAAAGATACTAGAATGTCGTCCAAAACATCCAGCATATTATACTGGCGTGTATACGCGTCTACATTACAATGGCACCCAAAGCATTGCTTCTTTGTATTGAATTTTTTTTCTTTTATTCTTTTAAACATCCTCAATACTGATTGACTTTTAATTGAAGGTTACTATACACATTTTGACTGAAGCTTGCCGAAATTTGACTTACGGAGTTCTGTACTTGCGTATTCAAATTAAACAGAAATTAGTGTCCTACCTGTGAGGTTCTTCCTATGAGGGCCTCACAGGTAGGATAGTAGTGCCCTACGTATGCAGCAAGTAGTATCCTACCTATGAGGGCGCTTTTTAACCGATGTTCCCTAATGCTGTTACGCATGATGCACTGATACTGTGGCGTCCTCTTTGCATATACCTGTGGGTCAGGTCTGGATAACTGTGTTCACTGGAAGACTACATACACCACCTTCCTACTCAAAACAAAACTTCCGTTTTCATAAAAATAAAAGACTCAAAATTAAATTTTTAAATATTTAATTAAAGTTTAATTTTTAGAGTTTAAGGACATTAACATTTAAGTTATTTACAAATAATACAAAAAATACAAAATAAAATAACAAACAAATAATACAAAAGAAAAACAGAAAGGACGCCTGCCGACTGGTCCCTTCCATACGAATTAAATATCGTTCCAATTAGGTGTCCAAAGAATGTCTGATCTTTAAATAAAGATAGGAAAAAATGTAAGTTATCATTGCATCAAGCTGGTGGCTCATCCAGTGTCACTAGAAAGAGATAGTCCTTGATGATGGTAAGAGAGATATAGAGTTCTTGGGATGGTACAGTACTTTATTCCATCCGATGCCATGACCTTCTTGAAGTTGACGGTCCCTAGGCTTATCCAGTATCCTCCGTCCTCTTTTACTGTGCCGAAAGAATGGGAAGTAAGATAATTGAGATGTAATGACTCAGTTTCCATATAAGTAATCGACATCAAATAATGTGGAAAACAATCTTCTGAAGAACTATTTTTGTTAAGACGTCTGGTACAGAAGCTGAAATTAGCAATATCAAATCACTGATCATTTTTGAGAAAGTACAGTTACTTAAATTTGAGTAATTGCGATGTTATTGCACTCTAAGAAAAACAAGTAGGTTCAAGTAGTCATTTTTAAGTACTTTTTTTTACCGTGTAGAAGTAAACGAAACATATATTTGTTTAAAGATAATTATTTCATTATTTTTGTAACCTCGTGGTTAAAATACCTTGGTGCGCCAAAAAAATTAGAAGTAAGATAATTGAGTAGTAATAAATCCGTTTCCATTTAAGCAATCGACATCAAATACTGTAGAAAACCATCTTCAAAACAACTATTTTAAGTGTGCCAAGTCGCTTAGTTAAGATGGCTTGAACAGGAGCTGATAGTAGCAATATTAAGTCCCACAGCTCATTTTTAGAAAGTACGTTTACTTAAATTTGAGTACGTCATCGCTGATTCACTTTGCAATTGTACTCAAAGAAATACGAGAACGTCCATGTACTCATTTTTAAGTACCATTACTTTACAGTGCACTAAAGTTTCATGTTTGATTGTCGTGTCATGTTTGATTTGCGTGTCCTGCTTGATTTATGTTTTAAGGTCATTTAGATTCACTAGCCTCGCTAAAAGGTTTCACTTCAAAGATATTTTTTACAACACCTCATTGAGATTATTATAATGATTTAATTTTACAGAAAAACTACTTGAATCTTGTCACACAATTCATAAACTTTTATCAGAAACCAGTTAAAAACGATTAACGGTTGTTTATTTTGTATGAAAGATGCGATTTCACATTAAATAAATCACTCAGCCGGTCTCCGAAGTTATTGTCTTTTATTCCAATCCCAAATCAATGCGAGTTACTTTCTCAAAGACTCAACACTTCAAACGAAATAAACGCATTCTTCTACCAAATAAAATATTTAAAAACAACAACAACACATTTCTTTAAAGTAATGTGTTTATTTATATTTTAACCTTTTTATTCCCGAAAGCAAGAAAAAAAAAAGGTGTTAAAAGGTGCCTTTTCCTCCGTAAAATGATAACAGAATAAAAAAAAATTCGAACAAAAAAAATACAAAAATGCCTGAATAACTAAGCGAGGAATGATGGATTTTAAGGATGAAAGAAAACAAAAAAAAATGGCGCAGAAATAAATATCGAAAAAAAGAATGCACAAATGGATTTTCGAAATCTCAAAGTGAAAGAAGCGAGCTCTGACACTTTTCCGATCGATGCGGACCTTAAATGGTTTACTTCCAGAAAATATTCCTCAGTCTAAAGTCCGTTTCCTTATTTAGTTTGCGACTTTATTTTATTTTGAGAGCCAATTCCAGATCAGATCCTGGAGTAAAATCATTCTTAAACGTGCTGTTTGCGAAAATTCTATAATACGCGATTCCGAATACAAAAGCATCTTCTTTTCGGCGCCATTTCGTTTGGAGAATAATTCTTTTTTTTTTTTAAAGAAATACGTTTTTTTTTTTAAATGGAAATTGGAATCTTATTGTTGAAGATTTTGAGTGATTCTGATTATGGTGGATTTACTGGAAACCATCAAAAATGAAAGGGCAATTTCAGTTCTGTACTTTGCTATTGAATATGTTTTGGAATGTGACTTTTTCGGCATTTTATGCTTCATTATAGATGTAAATAAACTTGATGATGTTTTCTTAAAATATAGATATTCGTTTGTACTGTATTATAAATTAAACATTAAATATGTTTTAATTTAAGCTAAAATCATATATTGTTCTTCATAGACATAAACGATAGGTAAAGTCTGTATAAAACATATATAATAATTTATTTAAAAAATGTATGTAAAACTTCGTGGAGAATTTAAAAGAAACGTATAGGAAAATCTATACAAAAAAACATACAGGAAACTATATTTAAAAAAACTAGTGAAATCTATAAAAAAAAAACGTACAGGAAACTATATTTAAAAAAACTAGTGAAATCTATAAAAAAAAACGTACAGGAAACTATATTTAAAAAAACTAGTGAAATCTATAAAAAAAAACGTACAGGAAACTATATTTAAAAAAACTAGTGAAATCTATAAAAAAAAAACATACAGGAAACTATATTTAAAAAAACTAGTGAAATCTATAAAAAAAAACGTACAGGAAACTATATTTAAAAAAACTAGTGAAATCTATAAAAAAAAAACGTACAGGAAACTATATTTAAAAAAACTAGTGAAATCTATAAAAAAAAAACATACAGGAAACTATATTTAAAAAAACTAGTGAAATCTATAAAAAAAAAACGTACAGGAAACTATATTTAAAAAAACTAGTGAAATCTATAAAAAAAAAACATACAGGAAACTATATTTAAAAAAACTAGTGAAATCTATAAAAAAAAAACGTACAGGAAACTATATTTAAAAAAACTAGTGAAATCTATAAAAAAAAAACATACAGGAAACTATATTTAAAAAAACTAGTGAAATCTATAAAAAAAAAACGTACAGGAAACTATATTTAAAAAAACTAGTGAAATCTATAAAAAAAAACGTACAGGAAACTATATTTAAAAAAACTAGTGAAATCTATAAAAAAAAAAACATACAGGAAACTATATTTAAAAAAACTAGTGAAATCTATAAAAAAAAAACGTACAGGAAACTATATTTAAAAAAACTAGTGAAATCTATAAAAAAAAAACGTACAGGAAACTATATTTAAAAAAACTAGTGAAATCTATAAAAAAAAAACGTACAGGAAACTATATTTAAAAAAACTAGTGAAATCTATAAAAAAAAAACGTACAGGAAACTATATTTAAAAAAACTAGTGAAATCTATAAAAAAAAAACGTACAGGAAACTATATTTAAAAAAACTAGTGAAATCTATAAAAAAAAAAACGTACAGGAAACTATATTTAAAAAAACTAGTGAAATCTATAAAAAAAAAACGTACAGGAAACTATATTTAAAAAAACTAGTGAAATCTATAAAAAAAAAACGTACAGGAAACTATATTTAAAAAAACTAGTGAAATCTATAAAAAAAAAACGTACAGGAAACTATATTTAAAAAAACTAGTGAAATCTATAAAAAAAAAACGTACAGGAAACTATATTTAAAAAAACTAGTGAAATCTATAAAAAAAAAACGTACAGGAAACTATATTTAAAAAAACTAGTGAAATCTATAAAAAAAAAACGTACAGGAAACTATATTTAAAAAAACTAGTGAAATCTATAAAAAAAAACGTACAGGAAACTATATTTAAAAAAACTAGTGAAATCTATAAAAAAAAAACGTACAGGAAACTATATTTAAAAAACTAGTGAAATCTATAAAAAAAAAACGTACAGGAAACTATATTTAAAAAAACTAGTGAAATCTATAAAAAAAAAACGTACAGGAAACTATATTTAAAAAAACTAGTGAAATCTATAAAAAAAAAACGTACAGGAAACTATATTTAAAAAAACTAGTGAAATCTATAAAAAAAAAACGTACAGGAAACTATATTTAAAAAAACTAGTGAAATCTATAAAAAAAAAACATACAGGAAACTATATTTAAAAAAACTAGTGAAATCTATAAAAAAAAAACGTACAGGAAACTATATTTAAAAAAACTAGTGAAATCTATAAAAAAAAAACGTACAGGAAACTATATTTAAAAAAACTAGTGAAATCTATAAAAAAAAAACGTACAGGAAACTATATTTAAAAAAACTAGTGAAATCTATAAAAAAAAACGTACAGGAAACTATATTTAAAAAAACTAGTGAAATCTATAAAAAAAAACATACAGGAAACTATATTTAAAAAAACTAGTGAAATCTATAAAAAAAAAACATACAGGAAACTATATTTAAAAAAACTAGTGAAATCTATAAAAAAAAAAAGTACAGGAAACTATATTTAAAAAAACTAGTGAAATCTATAAAAAAAAAACATACAGGAAACTATATTTAAAAAAACTAGTGAAATCTATAAAAAAAAAACGTACAGGAAACTATATTTAAAAAAACTAGTGAAATCTATAAAAAAAAAACGTACAGGAAACTATATTTAAAAAAACTAGTGAAATCTATAAAAAAAAAAACATACAGGAAACTATATTTAAAAAAACTAGTGAAATCTATAAAAAAAAAAACGTACAGGAAACTATATTTAAAAAAACTAGTGAAATCTATAAAAAAAAAAACGTACAGGAAACTATATTTAAAAAAACTAGTGAAATCTATAAAAAAAAACGTACAGGAAACTATATTTAAAAAACTAGTGAAATCTATAAAAAAAAACGTACAGGAAACTATATTTAAAAAAACTAGTGAAATCTATAAAAAAAAACGTACAGGAAACTATATTTAAAAAAACTAGTGAAATCTATAAAAAAAAACGTACAGGAAACTATATTTAAAAAAACTAGTGAAATCTATAAAAAAAAACGTACAGGAAACTATATTTAAAAAAACTAGTGAAATCTATAAAAAAAAAACGTACAGGAAACTATATTTAAAAAAACTAGTGAAATCTATAAAAAAAAAACGTACAGGAAACTATATTTAAAAAAACTAGTGAAATCTATAAAAAAAAAACGTACAGGAAACTATATTTAAAAAAAACTAGTGAAATCTATAAAAAAAAACGTACAGGAAACTATATTTAAAAAAACTAGTGAAATCTATAAAAAAAAAAGTACAGGAAACTATATTTAAAAAACTAGTGAAATCTATAAAAAAAAAACGTACAGGAAACTATATTTAAAAAAACTAGTGAAATCTATAAAAAAAAACGTACAGGAAACTATATTTAAAAAAACTAGTGAAATCTATAAAAAAAAACGTACAGGAAACTATATTTAAAAAAACTAGTGAAATCTATAAAAAAAAAACGTACAGGAAACTATATTTAAAAAAAACTAGTGAAATCTATAAAAAAAAAACATACAGGAAACTATATTTAAAAAAACTAGTGAAATCTATAAAAAAAAACGTACAGGAAACTATATTTAAAAAAACTAGTGAAATCTATAAAAAAAAACGTACAGGAAACTATATTTAAAAAAACTAGTGAAATCTATAAAAAAAAACGTACAGGAAACTATATTTAAAAAACTAGTGAAATCTATAAAAAAAAACGTACAGGAAACTATATTTAAAAAAACTAGTGAAATCTATAAAAAAAAAACGTACAGGAAACTATATTAAAAAAAACTAGTGAAATCTATAAAAAAAAAACGTACAGGAAACTATATTTAAAAAAAACTAGTGAAATCTATAAAAAAAAACGTACAGGAAACTATATTTAAAAAAACTAGTGAAATCTATAAAAAAAACGTACAGGAAACTATATTTAAAAAAACTAGTGAAATCTATAAAAAAAAACGTACAGGAAACTATATTTAAAAAAACTAGTGAAATCTATAAAAAAAAACGTACAGGAAACTATATTAAAAAAACTAGTGAAATCTATAAAAAAAAACGTACAGGAAACTATATTTAAAAAAACTAGTGAAATCTATAAAAAAAAAACGTACAGGAAAACTATATTTAAAAAACTAGTGAAATCTATAAAAAAAAACGTACAGGAAACTATATTTAAAAAACTAGTGAAATCTATAAAAAAAAAACGTACAGGAAACTATATTTAAAAAAACTAGTGAAATCTATAAAAAAAAACGTACAGGAAACTATATTTAAAAAAACTAGTGAAATCTATAAAAAAAAAAGTACAGGAAACTATATTTAAAAAACTAGTGAAATCTATAAAAAAAAACGTACAGGAAACTATATTTAAAAAACTAGTGAAATCTATAAAAAAAAAAGTACAGGTAAACTATATTTAAAAAAACTAGTGAAATCTATAAAAAAAAAACTTACAGGAAACTATATTTAAAAAACTAGTGAAATCTATAAAAAAAAACGTACAGAAACTATATTAAAAAAACTAGTGAAAATCTTATAAAAAATAATACTAAAATATATATTAAAAATATTAAATCAGTATAATAATAAAAATAATTAAATTATATTATAAAAATAGTTAAATCTAATATATATATAATTATAAAATAAATATATATTAATTATAAAAAATAATTATATCAAATAAATAAATATAATATAAATAATTAAATATATAATAATAAATATAATAAATTATAATTATATATCTATAAAAATAAATATAAATAACATATATAAATTAAATATAAAATAATATTAATTATAAAAATTATAATATAAATATTTAAAAATAAATAATATTATATATTATAAATAATTTAAATTAAAAAAACTAGTGAAATCTATAAAAAAAAAACGTACAGGAAACTATATTTAAAAAAACTAGTGAAATCTATAAAAAAAAACGTACAGGAAACTATATTTAAAAAAACTAGTGAAATCTATAAAAAAAAAACGTACAGGAAACTATATTTAAAAAAACTAGTGAAATCTATAAAAAAAAAACGTACAGGAAACTATATTTAAAAAAACTAGTGAAATCTATAAAAAAAAAACATACAGGAAACTATATTTAAAAAAACTAGTGAAATCTATAAAAAAAAAACGTACAGGAAACTATATTTAAAAAAACTAGTGAAATCTATAAAAAAAAAACGTACAGGAAACTATATTTAAAAAAACTAGTGAAATCTATAAAAAAAAACGTACAGGAAACTATATTTAAAAAAACTAGTGAAATCTATAAAAAAAAACGTACAGGAAACTATATTTAAAAAAAACTAGTGAAATCTATAAAAAAAAACGTACAGGAAACTATATTTAAAAAAACTAGTGAAAATCTATACAAAAAAACGTACAGGAAACTATATTTAAAAAAACTAGTGAAATCTATAAAAAAAAAACGTACAGGAAACTAGATTTAAAAAAACTAGTGAAATCTATAAAAAAAAACGTACAGGAAACTATATTTAAAAAAACTAGTGAAATCTATAAAAAAAAACGTACAGGAAACTATATTTAAAAAAACTAGTGAAATCTATAAAAAAAAACGTACAGGAAACTATATTTAAAAAAACTAGTGAAATCTATAAAAAAAAACGTACAGGAAACTATATTTAAAAAAACTAGTGAAATCTATAAAAAAAAAAGTACAGGAAAACTATATTTAAAAAAACTAGTGAAATCTATAAAAAAAAAACGTACAGGAAACTATATTTAAAAAAACTAGTGAAATCTATAAAAAAAAAAAGTACAGGAAACTATATTTAAAAAAACTAGTGAAATCTATAAAAAAAAAACGTACAGGAAACTATATTTAAAAAAACTAGTGAAATCTATAAAAAAAAACGTACAGGAAACTATATTTAAAAAAACTAGTGAAATCTATAAAAAAAAAAAGTACAGGAAACTATATTTAAAAAAACTAGTGAAATCTATAAAAAAAACGTACAGGAAACTATATTTAAAAAAACTAGTGAAATCTATAAAAAAAAAAGTACAGGAAACTATATTTAAAAAAACTAGTGAAATCTATAAAAAAAAACGTACAGGAAACTATATTTAAAAAAACTAGTGAAATCTATAAAAAAAAAAGTACAGGAAACTATATTTAAAAAAACTAGTGAAATCTATAAAAAAAAACGTACAGGAAACTATATTTAAAAAAACTAGTGAAATCTATAAAAAAAAACGTACAGGAAACTATATTTAAAAAAAACTAGTGAAATCTATAAAAAAAACGTACAGGAAACTATATTTAAAAAAACTAGTGAAATCTATAAAAAAAAACGTACAGGAAACTATATTTAAAAAAACTAGTGAAATCTATAAAAAAAACGTACAGGAAACTATATTTAAAAAAACTAGTGAAATCTATAAAAAAAAACGTACAGGAAACTATATTTAAAAAAACTAGTGAAATCTATAAAAAAAAAACGTACAGGAAACTATATTTAAAAAAACTAGTGAAATCTATAAAATCATGTAGAAAAATTTACAATAACATATAAGAACATTTATATTAACATTTAGGAAAATTTAAACATCATTTAGAAAGATTAAAAAAAAACTATTGGAAAATCTATAAAAACATATTGAAAAATAAATAAAAATACATAAAACATATAGAAGCATTTATAAAAACATATAGGAAAATATATCATATAAATATGTAAAATGTTAAAAATCATATCAATATATGAAATGGAAAATGTCATTTAAATATGTAAAATGAGAAATATTATATAAATATGCAAATGGGAAATATCATAGATTAAAAAATACATATAAATAATATAACAATTCATAAGGATATATGTATAGAGAAGATACATTGTAAAAACACTCGGGAAAAGCAATATTACGCATACAAGAAAATCTATTTGAAAAATCGGGGAACCGAGGATTGTAAGTTTGAGCCTGACTGAGCAGACTTGACAAATAAATGTAAAAATGTTTTGATCTTGCAATTGGAAGGTTGTCAGCTTCGCTGCTATAATACAAGAAAGTCGTCTAAACATATCCAAAAAAGTATACTGGCGCGTATACGAGACTGGTGCACGATAAATCTGATAGGTTTAGTTTGGTTTTGTTAATTACGTCGCACTAGAGCTGCACAGTCGGCTATTGGCGAAGATTCAGGGTCAATCTCGAAGGAAAGTCCCGGGAACACATAGACATTCACACACACATTCATACACACATTCATACTTGCACCTCGTTATTTTAGAACCATGGTCAGATGACGAGGAAACACCTGAAATGGCACCCAACGCCTTCAATAGACGTCGGGACTTTGGGCCCCGATCAGATTTATCGTGCACCAGTCCCGTATACACGCCAGTATAACTTGTTGGTTATTCTGGATGACTTTCTAGTATTTTTGTAGCAAATAAATCTGATAGAAGTTCAATGTTCTGACGCCTATTGAGGGTGCGTAGATAGCCAGGTGCTGTCTTCGTCCTCTGATCATTGTTCAAAACTACGAGGCATTGTTCCCGGATCTTTCTTTCGGACCGTCCTTAATAGCCCAATGTGCGTCTATAGTGCGACGTTATTTAACCTGTCCAAACCAAACCTATTTGAAAAATGTAGCTAAATTTTACATGTACCCAAAAGGCTACCGTGGCCGAGTGGATTAAGGCGTCAGCTGGGAATCCGAGGATCCCCGGTTCGAACCTGTGCGACGGACTAGACTAAACACAGTAAAAAAGTAGTGATATTGCAATCGGAAGGTAGCCAACTTCGCTACTAAAATACTAGAATGTCGTCCAGAACATCAAAAAAAAAAAATAACGATGTGTACACGGGACTGGTGCACGGTAAATCTGATCGGGGTCTAAAGTCCCGACGGCTATTGAAGGCTTTGGGTGCCAGTTCAGGTGTTTCCTCGTCATCTGACCATGGTTTTAAAATTACGAGGTACATGTACAAATTTATGTGTGAACGTGTATGTGTTCCCGGGTCTTTCCTTCGAGATAGACCCCGAACCGTCGACAATAGCCCACTGTGCAGCTCAAGTGCGATGTTAATTAACCAAACCAAACCAAACCAAACCAAACTCGTCTTCTGATCATTGTTCAAAATTACGAGGCATTGTTCCCGGATCTTTCTTTCGCGATAGGCCCCGAACCGTCGTCAATAGCCCAATATGCATATATAGTACGACGTTATTTAACCAAACCAAACCTACTTGATAAAAAAGGAGCCCCAGTTGCTTAGTTGGTAAGGCGTTAGTAGTGTAAAAAGGCCGATTCTAGGCCGAGGTGCTGTGAGGAATAATGAGGAATAATGAGGCGTACGGGGAGGTGCGGCTGCACTTGAGGTGCGGATCAGGGAGGATCTCGTCTGTCAAGCCGAGGGGGCGTGGCCTAATGGAGATGACCTCAACCAATCAGGTGTCAGTAAGTGACGTCACATGCAGGGGACATGGGAACAGGTGTCGATGACTCATCGCAGCGCTGCCGATGGGCATGTCCCACCGTGTCTCAACGTGTATGTACGGGAACGGACCAATCAGAGGCTTGTTTGAGGATGACCTCATCAAGAACCAATCAGGTGTCAGTAAGTGACGTCACACGTTGTCGGGGCAAGGTTTTACTAGTTCTGCTTGTAACCGCAAGGCGGCGCTGCATGTAGGGGAACGGACCAATCAGATGCTTGTTTAAGGATGACATCATGAAGAACCAATCAGGTGTCAGTAAGTGATGTCTATGGAGTGTCATGTGACATGAAAGTTGCTTTTTTGTTATTTTTGCGTTTTTATTTGGGTATTGGTGGAAATTTGCGACGCACAGCATCTACACATTTTTAATTATAAGCTGTGGGTTGTGACATCATAGGTATAATGTTAGGAATGGTTGGTTGTTGAAAAAACTGTGAGCTGTGAAAGTAATGTGAAAAAACTGTGAAAGTAAATAAAATATGATAGAATTAAACTAATATTCTTATTTTAATATTTATTATATTTTAATATTTATTTATATTTTGATATTTATTTGTATTTTATTATTTATATTTTTACATTTATTTTTAATATTTAATTATATTTTAACTTCTATATTTTATTATTCATTTATATTTTAACTTCTATATTTTATTATTCATTTATATTTTATATATATTTTAATATTTATATATATTTTATTATTCATATATTTCATACATATTTTAATATTTATTTATATTTTATTACTCATTTATATTTTACATATATTTTATTTACGTATACATCTGTGCCAAAAAAATTAACTCAGTGAGAGCAATTACGTCCCACTAGAGCTGCACAATGAACTTATGTTAAAGGGAATGACAGTAGTGTATATATTTTAACTATGGTTAGTACAAAAGAAAAGAATTTTGCAAGAATGGTTTTAGAAAAATATATTTTATGTGACCAACTCCAGCATATAATTTCGCAATATAACTCTATGAGGAATCATCCTATGGGGGTAAATAACATACCATCGTGTACAGGAAGGTAGACCAGATTAATAAGTAAAGCTTTTTTTACCTTTTGACATGTGTACTAAGGGTATAAAAAATGACAGTCTGGGGTTCTATGAAAATAATGTTTATAACAATATACGTTTAAATTACAATTTATATAACGGAAATCAGTCTCAGTGGATGAAAAAAAAGTAATTAATATGAAAGCTGATACTTTGAAAAAGAACCTTGGGAACCAAAACCTTGTATTACGGTTAATTAAACTTTTTATAAAAGTAATGTGTTCTTTAAATGTTTTTCACATCATACGTAAAATTATTATTTTAAGAGGGAAAATATCATATCGTTATGACTAGAAGGAGGGATCTCACCTTGATCACAATTGGATGCATTAGAATTGCTTACTGTTTAGGAATATGATGTAAAAGTTACTCTATCGCACTGTTTGTTGTGCTGGGCTTGATAAGAGCAGATTTGGGGTTGGTATGTAAGATAATGGATCTATTACTTGTTCTAATACGTGTTGAATAAGGGAATTTGTCTTAGATGTTGCTGTTTTAGGGGTGTTTTATAATTGGTTGTTTGATTGAACGATACAGTGCAGCTATACAAAGGGGTTTATTTATACGCTTGGTACAAGTACACATTTTTTCTTATGTCATAAAATTACACTATAACAAAACGCATAGGTGGATGGTAGAAATGAAGTAGCACCATACAAGGGGAATTATTATGGCTGGCTGATTAAATTTTCAAAGACTAAGAGGCAACAAGTTCCCATATGAGTACAATTGAGGGTGAATGTGTAGAATTTGGCGACATCAAGTATCCACAAGGGGACAATTTGAGAGGTGTATTCGTAAAATTGGCGACATAAAGTACTCATAGGGAGACGTTTGTAGCCGTATACATAAAATTGGGGTGAAAGCGGGGTTTGTAGTTGTACATTAGACAAGAATAAATGAAAAAGTTTAAGTTTGAAATAAATTATAAAAAGAATAAATGTTAAAAAAAAAAAAGTTAAAATACAATTTAAAAAGCAAAATGTAAAAAAAAAAAAAAAGTTTAAAAAGAAAAATGTAAAAATAAAAAAAAGTTTAAGTGTGAATTAGAAACTAAAAGGTTAAGTAAGAAAAAAAAATAACTAAAAGTGAAAAAAAAATTTTAAAAGTGAAAAAAAATATATATATATTTATATAAAAAATATTTGAAAAAAGTTTAAGTGTGAAATAAATTATAAAACTAATAAATGTAAAATAAAAAGTTTACGTGTGAAATAGATTATAAAAAGTATAAATGTAAAAAAATAAATAAAAAGTTTAAGTGAAAAATATAATGTAAAGATAAAAAAGTTAAAAAACAGTAACTGTAAAATAAAAAAAAAGTTTGTATAAAATGAACTTTTAAAAGAAAAATGAAAAAAAAAAGTAAAAACAATATATATAAAAAAAGTTTTAAGTGTAAAAATAAAATAAAAAAAAAAAAAATTAAAAAAAAAAAAAAGACAAATGTAAAAAAGAAAAACGTAAAAAAAAATTTAAAATTTAAAAAAAAAAATTTACAAACGAAAAATATGAAAAAAAAAAGAAACGTTAAAAGAAAATTGCTAAATGTAAAAAAGAAATGTGTTAAATGTAAAAGATTAACCATCATAAGTTTTTTACCCGAATCGACCCAAAGCCATATGGTGTTACGGAACGTACTAGCCCCATATAGGCACAGATGCCCGTGGTGAGTTCTGTGAATGGTCTACCCACTAATCAAACGACAAGTACCACAATTACATTAAATAATTAGCAACAAAAAAAGCAGGAAATACTACTATAGATATAAAAAATATTAACAAAGTATCGAAAATAGAACCAAAGGTAACTAATAAATCTGTATAGAATGAGTGTCTATAAATGTATAAGAGAAACCAATGTATATATTTCTACTAAAATGTTGACACATATACTAAATTTTTAACAAATTAAGTCAAATATTTGCGAAATAGAGAAAATAATACATACTTTTTAAAATTGTATCAAATAGTCTATGAATGGATAAAAAAAAATATCATGACATGTATTAAAAAAAAAATTAAAATAATGGACTTACGTGTAACACATTAAGTTAAGAAATTTATACTTATCAAAGAAAGTAACGTAAGTCATATAAAAAAAAAAAAACCTGTAGTTAAGTACAATTGTTAATTGAATATGCTACAAAATATTGTCAAATTACACCATTTTTAGTGATAGGACAAGCAAACTTGTTAAAATGTCATATAATTATCAAAAATATTATACAAAGTACGAATTTAAAAAAAAAAAGTAAATGCAAAAAGAAAAAAAAGTTTAAGTGTAAAATAAAATGTAAAAAAAAATAAATGTAAAAAATAAAAAAAAGTTTAATAAAAAAAAAGTTAAAAAATAATAAAAAAAAAATTTAAGTGTAAAATACAATTTAAAAAAAAAATGTAAAAAGAAAAAAGTTTAATAAAAATTACATGTAAAAAGAAAAAAGTAAAAAAAAAAATAAAAGAAAAAAAGTTAAAAAAGAAAAAAAAAGTTAAAAAAGAAATAAAAAGTTAAAAAAGAAAAAAAAGTTAAAAAAGAAAAAAAAAAGTTTAAAAAGAAAAAAAAAAGTTTAAAAAGAAAAAAAAAGTTTAAAAAGAAAAAAAAAATTAAAAAAGAAAAAAAAATTAAAAAAGAAAAAAAAATTAAAAAAGAAAGAAAAAATTAAAAAAAAGAAAAAAAAATTTAAAAAAAAAAAAAAGTTAAAAAAGAAAAAAAAAAAAAAAAAGTTTAAAAAAAATAGTTAAAGTGTAAAATACAATTTAAAAAAAAAAAATGAAAACATAAAAAATTTAAAAAAAAAATGTAAGTGTAAAATTACATTTTAAAAGAAAATGTGAAAATAGAAAAAAAAATAAAAAGAAAATTGCTAAAAGTAAAAAAAAATAAAGGTGTAAAATGTTAAATAAAAAGACCTTAAGTGTAAAAAATAGAAGAAAAAAGTTTAAGTGTAAAATATTACTCATCATAAGCTTTTTTACTCGTATCCACCCAAAGTTATATGGCGTTACGGAGCGTACTAGCCCCATATAGGCGCAGATTCCTTGGTGAGTTCTGTGAATGGTCTACCCACTAATCAAACGATAAGTACAATAATTATATTAAAATATTAGCGAAAAAAAAAAGCAGAAAATACTAATATAGATATAAAAAATATGATCAAAGTATAGAAAATAGAACCAAGAATAACTAATAAATCTGTATAGAATGAGTGTCTATAAATGTATAAGAGAAACCAATGTATATATTTCTACTAAAATGTTGACACATATACTAAATTTTTAACAAATTAAGTCAAATATTTGCGAAATAGAGAAAATAATACATACTTTTTAAAATTGTATCAAATAGTCTATGAATGGATAAAAAAAAAATATCATGACATGTATTAAAAAAAAAATTAAAATAATGGACTTACGTGTAACACATTAAGTTAAGAAATTTATACTTATCAAAGAAAGTAACGTAAGTCATATAAAAAAAAAAACCTGTAGTTAAGTACAATTGTTAATTGAATATGCTACAAAATATTGTCAAATTACACCATTTTTAGTGATAGGACAAGCAAACTTGTTAAAATGTCATATAATTATCAAAAATATTATACAAAGTACGAATTTAAAAAAAAAAAGTAAATGCAAAAAGAAAAAAAAGTTTAAGTGTAAAATAAAATGTAAAAAAAAATAAATGTAAAAAATAAAAAAAAGTTTAATAAAAAAAAAGTTAAAAAATAATAAAAAGTATTAAAATAATGGATTGGTTGAGGTCATCTCCATTAGGCCACGCCCCCTCGGCTTGACAGTCGAGATCCGCCCTGATCCTCACAGAGCACCACCAAAATCCACAGAGCACCGCCAAAATCCACAGAGCACCGCCAAAAATCCTCCGCGGCGGTGCTGTGAGGAGTTATGAGGATTTTGGCGGTGCTGTGAGGAGTTATGAGGATTTTGGTGGTGCTGTGAGGAGTAAATGAGGATTTTTGGCGGTGCTCTGTGGATTTTGGCGGTGCTCTGTGGATTTTGGTGGTGCTCTGTGAGGATCAGGGCGGATCTCGACTGTCAAGCCGAGGGGGCGTGGCCTAATGGAGATGACCTCAACCAATCCATTATTTTAATACTTTTTATTATTTTTTAACTTTTTTTTTATTAAACTTTTTTTTATTTTTTACATTTATTTTTTTTTACATTTTATTTTACACTTAAACTTTTTTTTCTTTTTGCATTTACTTTTTTTTTTTAAATTCGTACTTTGTATAATATTTTTGATAATTATATGACATTTTAACAAGTTTGCTTGTCCTATCACTAAAAATGGTGTAATTTGACAATATTTTGTAGCATATTCAATTAACAATTGTACTTAACTACAGGTTTTTTTTTTTATATGACTTACGTTACTTTCTTTGATAAGTATAAATTTCTTAACTTAATGTGTTACACGTAAGTCCATTATTTTAATTTTTTTTTTAATACATGTCATGATATTTTTTTTTTTATCCATTCATAGACTATTTGATACAATTTTAAAAAGTATGTATTATTTTCTCTATTTCGCAAATATTTGACTTAATTTGTTAAAAATTTAGTATATGTGTCAACATTTTAGTAGAAATATATACATTGGTTTCTCTTATACATTTATAGACACTCATTCTATACAGATTTATTAGTTATTCTTGGTTCTATTTTCTATACTTTGATCATATTTTTTATATCTATATTAGTATTTTCTGCTTTTTTTTTTCGCTAATATTTTAATATAATTATTGTACTTATCGTTTGATTAGTGGGTAGACCATTCACAGAACTCACCAAGGAATCTGCGCCTATATGGGGCTAGTACGCTCCGTAACGCCATATAACTTTGGGTGGATACGAGTAAAAAAGCTTATGATGAGTAATATTTTACACTTAAACTTTTTTCTTCTATTTTTTACACTTAAGGTCTTTTTATTTAACATTTTACACCTTTATTTTTTTTTACTTTTAGCAATTTTCTTTTTATTTTTTTTTCTATTTTCACATTTTCTTTTAAAATGTAATTTTACACTTACATTTTTTTTTTAAATTTTTTATGTTTTCATTTTTTTTTTTTAAATTGTATTTTACACTTTAACTATTTTTTTTAAACTTTTTTTTTTTTTTTTTCTTTTTTAACTTTTTTTTTTTTTTAAATTTTTTTTTCTTTTTTTTAATTTTTTCTTTCTTTTTTAATTTTTTTTTCTTTTTTAATTTTTTTTTCTTTTTTAATTTTTTTTTTCTTTTTAAACTTTTTTTTTCTTTTTAAACTTTTTTTTTTCTTTTTAAACTTTTTTTTTTCTTTTTTAACTTTTTTTTCTTTTTTAACTTTTTATTTCTTTTTTAACTTTTTTTTTCTTTTTTAACTTTTTTTCTTTTATTTTTTTTTTTACTTTTTTCTTTTTACATGTAATTTTTATTAAACTTTTTTCTTTTTACATTTTTTTTTTAAATTGTATTTTACACTTAAATTTTTTTTTTATTATTTTTTAACTTTTTTTTTATTAAACTTTTTTTTATTTTTTACATTTATTTTTTTTTACATTTTATTTTACACTTAAACTTTTTTTTCTTTTTGCATTTACTTTTTTTTTTTAAATTCGTACTTTGTATAATATTTTTGATAATTATATGACATTTTAACAAGTTTGCTTGTCCTATCACTAAAAATGGTGTAATTTGACAATATTTTGTAGCATATTCAATTAACAATTGTACTTAACTACAGGTTTTTTTTTTATATGACTTACGTTACTTTCTTTGATAAGTATAAATTTCTTAACTTAATGTGTTACACGTAAGTCCATTATTTTAATTTTTTTTTTAATACATGTCATGATATTTTTTTTTATCCATTCATAGACTATTTGATACAATTTTAAAAAGTATGTATTATTTTCTCTATTTCGCAAATATTTGACTTAATTTGTTAAAAATTTAGTATATGTGTCAACATTTTAGTAGAAATATATACATTGGTTTCTCTTATACATTTATAGACACTCATTCTATACAGATTTATTAGTTACCTTTGGTTCTATTTTCGATACTTTGTTAATATTTTTTATATCTATAGTAGTATTTCCTGCTTTTTTTGTTGCTAATTATTTAATGTAATTGTGGTACTTGTCGTTTGATTAGTGGGTAGACCATTCACAGAACTCACCACGGGCATCTGTGCCTATATGGGGCTAGTACGTTCCGTAACACCATATGGCTTTGGGTCGATTCGGGTAAAAAACTTATGATGGTTAATCTTTTACATTTAACACATTTCTTTTTTACATTTAGCAATTTTCTTTTAACGTTTCTTTTTTTTTTTCATATTTTTCGTTTGTAAATTTTTTTTTTTAAATTTTAAATTTTTTTTTACGTTTTTCTTTTTTACATTTGTCTTTTTTTTTTTTTAATTTTTTTTTTTTTTAATTTTATTTTTACACTTAAAACTTTTTTTATATATATTGTTTTTACTTTTTTTTTTCATTTTTCTTTTAAAAGTTCATTTTATACAAACTTTTTTTTTATTTTACAGTTACTGTTTTTTAACTTTTTTATCTTTACATTATATTTTTCACTTAAACTTTTTATTTATTTTTTTACATTTATACTTTTTATAATCTATTTCACACGTAAACTTTTTATTTTACATTTATTAGTTTTATAATTTATTTCACACTTAAACTTTTTTCAAATATTTTTTATATAAATATATATATATTTTTTTTCACTTTTAAAATTTTTTTTTCACTTTTAGTTATTTTTTTTTCTTACTTAACCTTTTAGTTTCTAATTCACACTTAAACTTTTTTTTATTTTTACATTTTTCTTTTTAAACTTTTTTTTTTTTTTTACATTTTGCTTTTTAAATTGTATTTTAACTTTTTTTTTTTTAACATTTATTCTTTTTATAATTTATTTCAAACTTAAACTTTTTCATTTATTCTTGTCTAATGTACAACTACAAACCCCGCTTTCACCCCAATTTTATGTATACGCCTACAAACGTCTCCCTATGAGTACTTTATGTCGCCAATTTTACGAATACACCTCTCAAATTGTCCCCTTGTGGATACTTGATGTCGCCAAATTCTACACATTCACCCTCAATTGTACTCATATGGGAACTTGTTGCCTCTTAGTCTTTGAAAATTTAATCAGCCAGCCATAATAATTCCCCTTGTATGGTGCTACTTCATTTCTACCATCCACCTATGCGTTTTGTTATAGTGTAATTTTATGACATAAGAAAAAATGTGTACTTGTACCAAGCGTATAAATAAACCCCTTTGTATAGCTGCACTGTATCGTTCAATCAAACAACCAATTATAAAACACCCCTAAAACAGCAACATCTAAGACAAATTCCCTTATTCAACACGTATTAGAACAAGTAATAGATCCATTATCTTACATACCAACCCCAAATCTGCTCTTATCAAGCCCAGCACAACAAACAGTGCGATAGAGTAACTTTTACATCATATTCCTAAACAGTAAGCAATTCTAATGCATCCAATTGTGACCAAGGTGAAATCCCTCCTTCTAGTCATAACGATATGATATTTTCCCTCTTAAAATAATAATTTTACGTATGATGTGAAAAACATTTAAAGAACACATTACTTTTATAAAAAGTTTAATTAACCGTAATACAAGGTTTTGGTTCCCAAGGTTCTTTTTCAAAGTATCAGCTTTCATATTAATTACTTTTTTTTCATCCACTGAGACTGATTTCCGTTATATAAATTGTAATTTAAACGTATATTGTTATAAACATTATTTTCATAGAACCCCAGACTGTCATTTTTTATACCCTTAGTACACATGTCAAAAGGTAAAAAAAGCTTTACTTATTAATCTGGTCTACCTTCCTGTACACGATGGTATGTTATTTACCCCCATAGGATGATTCCTCATAGAGTTATATTGCGAAATTATATGCTGGAGTTGGTCACATAAAATATATTTTTCTAAAACCATTCTTGCAAAATTCTTTTCTTTTGTACTAACCATAGTTAAAATATATACACTACTGTCATTCCCTTTAACATAAGTTCATTGTGCAGCTCTAGTGGGACGTAATTGCTCTCACTGAGTTAATTTTTTTGGCACAGATGTATACGTAAATAAAATATATGTAAAATATAAATGAGTAATAAAATATAAATAAATATTAAAATATGTATGAAATATATGAATAATAAAATATATATAAATATTAAAATATATATAAAATATAAATGAATAATAAAATATAGAAGTTAAAATATAAATGAATAATAAAATATAGAAGTTAAAATATAATTAAATATTAAAAATAAATGTAAAAATATAAATAATAAAATACAAATAAATATCAAAATATAAATAAATATTAAAATATAATAAATATTAAAATAAGAATATTAGTTTAATTCTATCATATTTTATTTACTTTCACAGTTTTTTCACATTACTTTCACAGCTCACAGTTTTTTCAACAACCAACCATTCCTAACATTATACCTATGATGTCACAACCCACAGCTTATAATTAAAAATGTGTAGATGCTGTGCGTCGCAAATTTCCACCAATACCCAAATAAAAACGCAAAAATAACAAAAAAGCAACTTTCATGTCACATGACACTCCATAGACATCACTTACTGACACCTGATTGGTTCTTCATGATGTCATCCTTAAACAAGCATCTGATTGGTCCGTTCCCCTACATGCAGCGCCGCCTTGCGGTTACAAGCAGAACTAGTAAAACCTTGCCCCGACAACGTGTGACGTCACTTACTGACACCTGATTGGTTCTTGATGAGGTCATCCTCAAACAAGCCTCTGATTGGTCCGTTCCCGTACATACACGTTGAGACACGGTGGGACATGCCCATCGGCAGCGCTGCGATGAGTCATCGACACCTGTTCCCATGTCCCCTGCATGTGACGTCACTTACTGACACCTGATTGGTTGAGGTCATCTCCATTAGGCCACGCCCCCTCGGCTTGACAGACGAGATCCTCCCTGATCCGCACCTCAAGTGCAGCCGCACCTCCCCGTACGCCTCATTATTCCTCATTATTCCTCACAGCACCTCGGCCTAGAATCGGCCTTTTTACACTACTGGCGTTTAGCTACTAATCAGAATATTGGTGGTTCGAATCCGTGAAATAGACTTGACATAGAAAAGTAAAAATGTAGTGATCTTGCGATCGGAGGGTTGCCAGCTCCGCTACAAAATTACTAGAAAGTCGTCCAGAATATCCAACAAATTATACTGGCGTGTATACGGGACTGGTGCACGATACATTTGAGCGGGGTCCAAAATCCCGACGTCTATTGAAAGCGTTGGATGCCAGTTCAGGTGTTTCCTCGTCATCTGACCATGGTTCTAAAATAACGAGGTGCATGTATGAAAGTGTGTGTGAATGTGTATGTGTTCCCGGGTCTTTCCTTCGAGATTGACCTTGAACCGTCGCCAATAGCCCACTGTGCAGCTCTAGTGCGACGTTAATTAACCAAACTGGTCATCTGATCATTGTTTAAAATTACGAGCCATTGTTCCCGGATCTTTCTTTCGCGATAGGCTCCGAACCGTCGTCAATAGCGCAATATGCATCTCTAGTGCGACGTTATTTAACCAAACCAAACCAACCTGAAAAATATATGTAAATTTTACATGCATGCGAATGAAAGAAATTACGTAGCAAAATATGCAATTATCGTTTCACTTGGAGAAAAGAAAACAAAAGAAATGTTGTTATTTTTGTGACAGAGGCGCACCTTTCGCTTAATAATCGTTTCCCAATCCATGACTTTCTTTTCTCACATCCCTAAAAAACAACTTTAAACTCCGACGCACACAATATATAACCATTCTTGGAGATCGAGTTTTTATTTACCCAAAAAATTGCTCTTCTCAGAAACCCCAAAAAATAAACAACACAGTCAACCAAAAACAACATCCAAAAAATACCCTCTTTTTGAAAGCGCATTTGCAGCAGATACAGAAAAATATAACAAACCATTTGGGAAGCGAGCTCAACAAACTAGACAAAAAGGGGTAACATAGATACGACTACAAACTGGAGACGAAAGAAGGGTAATATATATACAAGTAAGAGGGTGGTAGAATAAGATTATAAAGAAGAAGTCTGACCTTTTACTTTGCTTGCGATTTTTTTTTATTGGTTCCATAAAGAAAATTCTTGTCAATATTTCCCGATCCTTTGAGGAATAGAATGGAAAGTGATGCGACGCCGTTTTGAAAGAAAACCCGTTTTCGTGAAAAAAAAAATGGAATTTCATTTCTGATCTGAAAAATAAAATAAAAGGGAACTTGGATCAAAAGATTGGATGTTCAGGGTGTGTTTGTGTTTTAAATATTTAATGGACAGGTGCGATGGAGGGAGATATCGATTGAATTACGTATGGAGAATATTTTGTAGTGTTATGTTTATGAACGGAATTTAAGGAAGAGGTTATATATTTTAAAGAAAATCGCTTTCGTTAGATGTACAGTTTTTATTTTATAAGTATAATTTTTAACCAACTAATCCTCAAGCAATTTTTGTATTTGAAAAGTTGTTTTCCCTAATTCAATATTTTATTAATTTTTCTAGTGTAAGCTCTATAAAAGAAATGTACTTATAAATAAGAATCTGAACCTACTAGTTTTCTTTAAGTACAATTGCATCGTAAATGAGGGATGACTTACTGAAATTTATGTAACCGTACTTTCTAAAATATGAGCAATGTGATTTATTATTGCTAATATCAGCTTCTGTCTAACCAATCTTAATGAAATCTGACAAACTTAAAATAGGTATTCAAAAGATGGTTTTCCCCATTATTTGCTGTCAATTGTTTCAGTAGAAATTGAGTTATTACAACACAATTTTCTTACTTTGCATTCCTTTGGCACACCATCATTAAAATTTCTTCTGTTTATAACTTCTTAATGTCGCCCTTGTAGTGTAACGGATAAGGCACTGGACTGCGGTGGGGAGGATCCAGGTTCGATTCTCCGTAAGATTTGGTTGCAATAGTCGAAATGAATCTTTTGAACAATGAATGCAGTAGCTCGGGATAAAATTGTGTGTTTCATAATTTGAAGAAATGATATATCGGCTGATTTTTATAAAAATTAAAAAACTCCGTTGATTTTCTATAAAAAAAAAAATTGTATTCTTGTATTGTATTAAAAATGTACTGATACAGCTTTACCAATACTAGCTTTATTTTTTTAAGTGCCACACATAGGGTTCTAGAATATGTTTTACGAACGCGACTTTTTCCCATATTAACATGGGGAAGTTCGTCAGTGTATATATAAACTTGTCCGGTCGGCGTTCTTTTCTTGTTGGCTGCTTTGGCGAGGTTTGGCGTGTTGCGAACCCGACCCTGTCAATTGATATAATATGTTAATTAATTGAAAATACATTGTTTTTTTCTAGTGTCGCCTGTTATCGAATCCCATTTCTTCAGAGAAAGCGTCACAGTGGACGAAGGATCGCGAACCAAACTCATGTGTGTCGTCACCAAAGGAGATCCGCCCCTTCGCTTCCATTGGCTGAAAAACGGACTGCCGTTTATAGCGCACGGTGATACGACAGTTCAAACTTTCGAGGATTCGTCGATCGTGACCTTCAAGAAGGTTGCCTCAGGGGATAGAGGTCACTACACTTGCGTGGCTGCCAATATGGCGTCGTCGACCAATCTGACCATGCAGCTCATTGTGAACGGTAAGTGGAGATTGAATGGGGCAATTGCCTCGGGCGTTGGCCATAATAATAGATTATTCTGTTATTGGATTATTTGATTTTATTGCCGGGCCCGTTATGGAAAATGTTATTGTTACATTATACCAAAGTTTTCAGCATTTTGAAAACAATTTTTATTTTTTATATTAATGCAATTGATTTCAGTATACACTGTTAAAATGTAAGTTCAACGTTGCACCATATCTTAGTGCTCTGCAGCAACTTACACCATATTATGGGACAATCTAGAATGAACCACAAATCAAGAATAGCGCAGATTTTACCAAAAAATGGCGCAATCTTCTAAACTGCAATCGAAACCTTCGCTGAATCTACAAACCGTGGAATCTCCTTAATCCTCTTGCATTAGGGGTCCTGTTTGCTAGTGGACAAAGGCGTTCAGCTGGTAATCAGAGGATTGCTAGTTTGAGCCCCCGTGCGGGGGACTTCACAAAATAAATAAAATACTAGTGGTCTTGCGATTGGAGGGTTACCAGGTTCGCTACCAAAAATACTAGAAACTCGTCCAGAACATCCAACAAATGATACCGGCGTTCCACCATAATATGGGGAAGCGAAACCGCGAATTTTGATTCAACGTTTTACCATAAAATGGTGAAGCGAAAATATGATTTTAGGTGCAATGTTTCACCACTAAATACGATCCATGGCAGCACCTTAAAATGGTGAAACTAAACACCAAATAATGGTTGCAGTTAAATTGATACCAAATTTTGGTGAAAGGTCGTACAAAATTTTTAACAGTGTAGTTCCGAATTTCGTTTCGTAACCCTGGAAACCTAATAAATATATGTCGCCTACTATTAAAACATTCCAAAATCATAATAATTTGTTAATATGCCTATACTCGGGGGCAACCTAAGTTGAACCTGAAGCGGAAGCTATGTAATGTATAAATATTCAATTGCTTTAGGCTCAACTTAGGTTGTCCCCGAGTATAGTATACTGCGATAAATATTTAGCTTGGCGTATAATTTTTGTTATTTTATAAATATCCTCCCTAAACCTAAAAATCATGCAATAAAGAACATTTATTTAAAAAGAACAGTAACGGGATGTAACTGTTCTGTAAAAATAACGCCAATATGAAACATGTTCATCGATCACAAATGGTAAATAAGGGACAAATAGTAAATGAATATAAAATGCAGATTGGATAAGTATGAAATGTTTCTAAAATATGATGTTATAACCTGTTATTTGCAGTACCACCTCAATGGACAGTCGAACCAAGAAACATATCAGTGGTTCTTGGGAACACCGTTTGGATGGACTGTGCTGCAGTTGGATTCCCGGCTCCGAATATTCTGTGGAAGAAAATGATATACACAGGTATGAAGTTTACCTAACTGTAATCTTGCATCTTGAAAATATTTACTCCTTGTAGTCGATTGGTGTATAAAACAGTCTGTCCATTAGCTCTTTTTCCATGAAAGTGAACAGTTACAATCTGTTCTTTTGTTCGCTTCGTGTCAAAGTTAAAAAATAACGGTCTGTTCAATAGTTTTGTTTCTGTCATTGTAAACAATAAAAGTATGTTATTATGTTCTCTTTCCATCAAAGTCAACAATAACATTCTATAAATGTTGTTGTCTTTCCATCAAATTCAACAATAACAGTCTATAAATATTGTTGTATTTCCGTCAAAGTCAACAATAACAGTCTATAAATGTTGTTGTTTTCCCATCAAAGTGAACAATAACATTCTGTTATTTTGTTAAATATCCGTTAAAATTAACAATGCATATGATTTGTTATATTTCCGTCAAAATCAACAATAACCGTCTCTTCTTTGTTCTCTTTCCGGGAGAGTGATCAATAACATCCTGCCATTTTATTCTCTTTTCATCAAAATGAACAAAATATCTCTGTTACAGTATGTTCTATTATTCTGTTTCTGTCAAAGTAAACAATAAAAGTATGTTATTAAGTATTATTTCTATAAAAGTCAACAATAACAGACTATAAATGATGTTGCCTTTCGATCAAAGTGAATAATAACAGTTAGTTATTTGCTTAAACATGCGTCAAAATTAACAATCCATATCATATTGTTATGTCATTGTAAACAATAAAAGTATGTTATTATGTTCTCTTTCCATCAAAGTCAACAATAATAGTCTATAAATGTTTTTGCTATTTCATAAAAGTCAACAATAACAGTCTATAAATGTTGTTGTCTTTCCATCAAATTCAACAATAACAGTCTATAAATATTGTTGTATTTCCGTCAAAGTCAACAATAACAGTCTCTAAATTTTGTTGTTTTCCCATCAAAGTCCCATCAAACAATAACAGTCTGTTATTTTGTTAAATATCCGTTAAATTAACAATGCATATGATTTTTTAATATTTCCGTCAAAATCAACAATAACCGTCTCTTCTTTTGTTCTCTTTCCGGGAGAGTGATCAATAACAGCCTGCCATTTTATTCTCTTTTCGGCAAAATGAACAAAATATCTCTGTTATTTTCTTCTTTTTCCGTCAAAGTTAACAATAACAGTCTGTTCTCTAGTTATGTTTCTGCCATTGTAAACAATAAAAGTATGTTATTATGTTCTCTTTACATAAAAGTAAACAATAATAGTCTATAAATATTGTTGTCTTTCCATCAAAGTCAACAACAACAGTCTATAAGTGTTGTTGTTTTCCCATCAAAGTGAACAATAACAGTCTTATTTTGTTAAATATCCGTTAAATTAACAATGCATATGATTTTTTTATATTTCCGTCAAAATCAACAATAACCGTCTCTTCTTTTGTTCTCTTTCCGGGAGAGTGATCAATAACAGCCTGCCATTTTATTCTCTTTTCGGCAAAATGAACAAAATCTCTGTTATTTTCTTCTCTTTCCGTTAACAATAACAGGATGTCCTCTAGTTCTGCTTCTGTCAAAGTAAACAATAAAAGTATGTTATTATGTTTTATTTCCATAAAAGTCAACAATAACAGTCTATGATTGTTGTTGCCTTTCCATCAAAATGAACAATAACAGTTTGTTATTTTGTTAAATATGCGTCAAAATTAACAATGCATATCATATTGTTCTCAACAATAGCATACTCTTTTTTTGTTGTATTTCCTGCAAAGTGAACAAAAACTGTATATCCTACTGTTCTCTTTCCGTCAAGTAAACAATCACTGTTTATTCTGTTGTTCTCTTTCCGTCAAGTGAACAAACACTGTCTATTCTTTTGTTCTTTTTTCGTGTGAACAAAAACTGTACATTCTGCTGTTCTCTTTCCGTCAAGTGAACAAACACTGTCTATTCTTTTGTTCTTTTTTCGTGTGAACAAAAACTGTACATTCTGCTGTTTCTTTCCGTCAAGTAAACAAACACTGTTTATTCTGTTGTTCTCTTTCCGTCAAGTGAACAAACACTGTCTGTTCTTTTGTTCTTTTTTCGTCAAGTGAACAAAAACTGTACATTCTGCTGTTCTCTTTCCGTCAAGTAAACAAACACTGTTTATTCTGTTGTTCTCTTTCCGTCAAGTGAACAAACACTGTCTGTTCTTTTGTTCTCTTTCCGTCAAGTGAACAAAAACTGTGCATTCTGGTGTTCTCTTTCCGTCAAGTAAACAAACACTGTTTATTCTGTTGTTCTCTTTCCGTCAAGTGAACAAACAATGTATGTTATTTTGTTCTCTTTCCGTCAAGTGAACAAACACTGTCTATTATGATGTTTTCGTTTCGCAAAGTGAACACTAAAAGCATGTTTTTTTTGTTATGTTTTCGTCAAAGGAAACAATAACAGTCTGTTTCATTGTTTACTTTCTGTCGCGGTGTACAAAAACACTGTGTTTAGAGTTAGTTATTCAGAGGGTACAAGATTTTATTACCACCATCCATTGTAAATACGCAAAGAAACACTTAAGTTTATATATTCACATAATATTTTTTTATATTTCCATTTTGCAATAGGTAATGATATCTTAAAATAGTTTTTTTTACGATATCATTAACTATTTCATATATCAGATAACTAATAAAAAATTAATATAAATTTTTTCCCAACACCCTGAGATTATTTCCAAACCAAATTAAAATAATTGATTTGCATTTTTTCCTTATCGAACTTATAATTTCGGATTTTTTTTAAACTTATCCATGGTTAATATTTCAAACGTTATTTATTTAACACAGAAGCAAAATTGAAGAACATAAAAATCATATTAAATAACTATAAATAAATATTCTTCATTATTACCAGCCAATAAAAACATAGTACACATATTTTGTTCTGTCAAATAAGTTTCATTGAATACTTCAGTATGTGAAAATGTATCCAAACTGATAGCAAATACTTTAGTAATATTGTAAGCGCACACTAGGTAAATAAATAAATATTTAATACTTAAAAAATGCTCTTTTGGGAAAATAATAAGTAATATCTTAAGAACACGTTCTGTCCTTTGGGTGTTACGTTAATATTTTAATAAGATTAGTTTTTTTACGTATTTACCCATATTTAATACTGCATGATATTTGATACATGTAAGCTTAACAAAAGTACGGTGAAAAATATATTGTAAATGATGTATGAAACATTTTGTAATTCAATGTACATATTCACAATGAATTATTTGGGAATAAATTAGAATGTGTATTTACCTATTTAAAGTGTATTTCTTAACTATAGTTTGTATTTATCTATTTTGAAAAAAAGAAGTGCAGCAACTACAAAATCCCGATGCAGTTTCATTCGGTGTATCATTTCAAATGGCAAGCGACAATAGTAGTTTATGAATGAAAATGTTCTAGCAAATATGCCATTATTTTTTATTTATTTTTAAAGATTATGTTTATCTTTAATAATGGATGAAGTAAATATCGTGAATTATTTTGCTTTCAAAAACTTTTTAAAAAAACAGTTTACATAAACAGGTTATAAACATTTATAATAACATATAAACATTGTTAAATTTATTCTAGTTCATTTTGCTATTTACAAGCTTTGAAGTTCATATTTTTGTAAAAAAGTGCATTTTTCTGAAAGATAGTTAATTTGTTTTCGAATTTCCTATCATTTAGCATTAATTATGCACTATTTTTTCTCACTTTACATATTATTGAAAAAAAAGCAAAATAAAATAGATTATTTTCAAATATCTTCATTGAAAAAAATGCATTAAAAAGTTTCTTATTTTGCACCAAACCCATGGATATCGGTAAATAATTCGACTTTTACAATTTATATAAAAAAATCTCTTGCATCAAACAGTCAAAAATTAGTTTGTGTGTTTAAACAAATCGATTGTAAGACTTGAATTAAATCACCCAGAAATTTAATTTTTTTACTAAAATGTACTCCATTAGAAGTGAATTACAAAATAAGAACGATATCAAAATATAAATTTAACAATGTGTAATTTATATTTAATTTCAAAATACCCATATTTTACCTCATTACCCATTTTCCCCACCTTAACTTACGGATTTTAGATAAAACAACATGTTGTCATAAGAAAATATATATATTTCATATGTACATAAATAACCAACGTTATATTATTCTGTATATTTTTACTTAAGGGGAGATAGTAGTTTTGAACTTTCAAAAACACGATTTTTTTAAATTATTTTTAAAAAATAATATGATTTATTAGGATTTATTAAAGCCAAACCGCATTTAAATTGGACAAAAATTAAACACACAGCGTTGAAAAAAACATTAGTTACATTTGTAAAGAAATATGGGTAATTATATATAATTCTATCTTTAAACCTCTTTTTCTCAGTTTCACATTTTTATGTCGATCCGCATGATTACAAAAAAATGTTTTCTTTCCATTCACTTTAAATTTATTAAACATGTTCAACTATCAAATATGCATGAACTAAACCTAAATAAAGGTTTTTTAACACAATATTTTTCAATAAAAAATATTTTTATATCATTAAAAAACAAATTTTCAAAAATTATAATTTTGATTTTTTTTTTAAATACTTTTCATTAAATATTTAATTTTTTTTTGGTTTGGAGTATAGAAGCATTATATAGCTTCACTTTTTAAAAATAAATTTGTTTCTAGTGTGTTTAAATAATAAGTAATCTTGCGGACAGTGAACTCTATTTTAAAATTTTTTAGCAATGACTTGTATTTCAAAATATTTTTTTAAAAAACAACCAAGCAATAGATTTAATTTATAATAATATTTTAATAAAGCCAACATTCAAGAGTTTAAGTTCCAAAAATTTTAATTATAAATATGCAAAAGCTATTATTTTATTCAAGTTCGAAATAATTGTCAAATAAAAGCCAATTTCACCTTTGAAAACCACTATATCCCCTTTAAATCTATATAAATCGACCAATCATACATAAAACGCATAATATATTACCAAGTTTTGCATAACATGCTTGTAAGTTCAGAGATATTTAAGTATATGAATTGTTATATGTTTCATTCTATTTTTCATAATATAACAGTATGCAATCTCTCATTTTATTGCATTCAAATAACCAGTAAAACCCACTAAAATATAAAAATGCAATTTTCAAAGATCGCTTTAAAAGCCCTTATAACATCAAACTCTCAATTTATTCGCTAAATTTACTTCTAAAAAGTAATCAAAAAGAGTATTTATTTTTTTTCCTAAAGAAATTCTTTATTAGTTATACAGCTAATATAAAAAAAACTTTCGCCAAGAGTTTGAGAACGAAATGCCTACGGGGCCGACTTCAAATTGCAAAACTTGCAATTATTATCTGTGTTTTCATTTAAATAAACTTTGATGTTCTTCTTCCAAAAAAATAAAAAAACAGTTTTAAATAAAAGTTTTTTTTTGTTTATGTTTGTTGTGAAAATTCTTGGAAGATTTCACAAGACTGTTTCTCAAACGCTTTCGGCGTTTCCTTGCGTTATCACAAATGACCTGTTTCAGCAGAACTACAAAACTCTGAACCGAAATTCAAACAAGCCAAGAGTAAAAGTAAAAGCAGACCAATACTACAAATAAAACCTTAAAAACTCCTGCATATACCTTTAGGAAATTAATTACGCCCCTTAAAAAAAGGTCTGGAAGGAACGCGATAAAATCGTTTTTATTTCCAATTCTTATTCGCCATTTTTTTTATTTGACGAATTCGAATATTTTTTTTCTTTGTTAAAATAGAAAACTTGCGCTTTTCAGTTTTCTGTAAGGAAAATATTGAAAATGAATTAAAAAGACAACATTTTTCGTCTTTTTTTTATATAAATATTTTAATGTCGTGCTTCAATCTGTTTCGAATTTGGTAAAAAAAAAATAATACTGTAATACTTTCGACGGTTCTGTTTTTAAATTTCTGCTTTAATGAACTGTTTTAATGGTCTCGTAATGATATCAGTTTTTAAGATAATAATTTTTTGATCATTTTTTTTCTAAAAGAAGTATTAAAATGTTAATTGAATATTATTTTTTTTGTCTCGATTTGGAGTAGAAATGAGCCATTTCATGTTTCATTTATAATAAATTTCGTTTTTTATTTCCTATTTATTATTGTAAAAATATAGTTAGTTATTTAAATAAATTTTCTATCAAAGCGATATTTTAAATCTTTTTTTACAAAAATAACATTTAAAAATATGTAGCTTTTGCAAACAGAAATGAAATGTATTTAAAATAATATATGATGACATCTAGAGCATTAATTTATGCAACAAAAACATATACAGTATTTTTTTTATTAATTTTAATAGCTATGAAATTAAGTTAAAAATACAAGCATGTCTCAAACTGAAACAAATCGATAACATGAAATCTATTATATTTTACAAATTTTAATGTTACAAATTTTAATGATTTATCTATTATTATATATTTTTTTCATAATTTGAACTTGCATTAACAAAAGTACTTTGTTAATTATAATAAATATCGAAAAATATAGTTTAGACTTTATGATGAACATGCATGCAAAAATAAACATGTAAAACAATTATATGAATATTGAATTTTATATAAAAAATATTATTTCTATTCTGATAGAAGAAAAGTTATCCGTTTTTCGAAACTTCGAACGCCGAATGTTTTTATTTTTCTATTCTAAAGTTGTAGTATACACTAAATGCACGTTGTTTGCGAATCTTAAAGTTCAGCGTAAAGTTGTACCATCTTTGTTTAATTGGCGGTTGATCTATAATGGTGTTAACCAATCAACAAGCGAGTTCGATTGGTTTGAATTAAACAAATACCATTTTAATCGGGAAGGGAGAAAACACTATTTCTATCATTGGGTAATAGACAAATGGAACAACTTGCCAGTGAATATTGTTAATTGTACAGGAGTAACGGATTTTAAGAAGAGGTTATATACTAATTGGGGAATAGTTAGGAGATACTAGCTGGACCAACCTTATTGGGTCGTGCGCCTGTTGTTGGTCGTCAATATTTGTGTAAGTGTGCCAATTATCTAATCGAAACCATATATTTTCAAAGAGACATTACAGAGACCATTTAGTTAGGGCCAGACTAACATTGAAAGAGCTAACTTACAATTTTAGTATTTAAATAATCTATTGATTCCAAATTAAAAAAAAATACACTCAAATGTGTGTGCACACTAATGCATCGGCATAATTATCTTTTTCATACACAAAAATATAAACATTCATTACAAATAGATTAATTAACAAGCCCCCATCCGCAAGAAAATTTGCATACTTTCAAAATACTCCCCCAAAATCCCGCCAAAACCTTTCTCCATCAAAACACATAATTCCTTTCATCAAAACATCCAAAAATACCCGACCAAACCGACATCGCAGTTGATACCCGCATCCCAAAAGTTATTAAAAAACTTTTCAAAAAAGGCTTAGCAACTAAATGCATCTCTCCGTTGCATACTAATAACGCACTCCACTCTGCGAAGGTACACGAGAATTTAGCTGTCATATTTCTGAGGCCTAATCTTGGCGAAATGGCCTCTTTGGCCATTTTTAGGTTCATCACATATTAATAAAATTTTTTTTTTACCATTGCGTGTGTCTTGGCGATGAAACTGGGTGGGTTTCCTTTTTTTTTTATGGAATTATTTTGGATTGTATTTTTGAGTTTGGAATATGATTTGCTTTTCTTCAACCTTTAAAGGTTCGAATTGTTCTGCTTATTTATTGTTAACTAGCTGTTTGGTGGGGAACCCGGTTTTTTTTCAATGAGTGGCGCAGATCATTGATATTGATAAGGTAAGTAGAATAGATAATATAGTTAGATATATATATATATATATATATATATATATATATATATATATATATATATATATAAGATGTATCATATAGATATATCATATACATAGATAAGATAGCTAGATAAGATAGATAGATAGATAAGATAGATAGATAAGATAGATATATAAGATAGATATATAAGATAGATATATGATATAGATAGATAAGATATATTGATAAGATAGATAGATAAGATAGATAGATAAGATAGATATATAAGATAGATAGATAATATAGATAGATAAGATAGATATATCATATAGATAGATAAGATAGATATGATGGATAGATAAGATATATAGATAAAATAGATATATAAGATAGATAGACACGATAGATAAGATAGATATATCATATAGATAGATAAGATAGATATGATGGATAGATAAGATATATAGATAAAATAGATATATAAGATAGATAGACACGATAGATTAGACAGATAACATATATATATATATATATATATTTATATATATATATATATATATATATATATATATATATATATATATATATATATATATATATATATATATATATATATATATATATATATATATATATATATATATATATATATATAAGATAGATAAGATAGATAGACACGATAGATTAGACAGATAACATATATTATATATATATATATATATATATATATATATATATATATATATATATATATATATATATATATATATATATATATATATATATATATATATATATATATAAGATAGATAAGATAGATAGACACGATATATTAGACAGATAACATAGATTATATATATAAGATAGATCAGATAGATAACATAGATAAGATAGATATATAAGACATATATATAACTAAGATAGATAAGATATATAGCTAAGATAGATAGATAATATAGATAGATAAATAATATAGATAGATAAGATAGATATACACGATAGATAGAAAAGATAGATAGACACGATAGATAGATAAGCTAATATACAAGATAATATATATATAAGCTAAGATACAAGATAATATATATAAGATAAGATACAAAATACTATATATAAGCTAAGATACAAGATAATATATATAAGATAAGATACAAAATACTATATATAAGCTAAGATACAAGATAATATAAGCTAAGATACAAGATAATATAAGCTAAGATAGAATATAAGATAGATAAGGTACAAGATAAGATAGATAAGCTAAGATACAAGAAAAGTTATAAAAGATAGATATATAAGCTAAGATACAAGATAGATATATAAGCTAAGATACAAGATAATATAAGTTAATATACAAGATAAGATAGATAAGCTAAGATACAAGATAAGATATATAAACTAAGATACAAGATAAGAAAGATAGATAAGCTAAGATACAAGATAAGATAGATAATTTTTGTAATGTAAGATTTGTACGTACGTAAATATGCTGTCTCCACGATATAACTCCAATGATTATCGCTGTTCGGTAGGAAGTGAAAAGAATCGACAAAAAATATGCTGGCGATTTAAAAGGTCAACTACCCAGCAAAAAAAGTCAGCATTAAACCTTCATTAAAATTGTCATATTGCAGGTTTTTTTAAGGTTTTATAAAGGATATCGACACAAAAAACGACAGTTTATTTAAAGTTTTAAATTTTATCTGCATAAAACCTTTAAAATAGTTGCATTTTCTCTTTATGATTAAAAGTTGAGGATGTTTTACATTTTTTTATGAAGTATATTGAAACGAAAATCTTTAATTTCATAGATATTAAAAAAAATACTGCAGCTTTCCGGCATAAAACCTTTGATTTCAAAATTTTCATTAAAATTTTATTTTGACATTATTTGATGGACACAAACCCTCTATCTGTTGGTACGTATAAGAAAAATAAGTCTCGAGCGTGAAGGTTTAAAATGTTAAGGAAATAGTTGTGCAAAAACACTGTTTTATTGTGCCAAAACAAATAAATGTGATATATATGCAAAAACAAAGACCATCGTTCAACATATGCAAATGATTATAAGTGTTATTGCGAACAAAATTCATTAATTTATAGATGAGTAATAAAATATGAACACTTTCTTTTATTTTGAAACTTATTTATCCTTTAAAAATTTATAAGTTTTTACAAAACTGCGTAAACAGAGTAAGAGAAAAAAAATATTTGTAACTAATCCCAGGGAATGTTTAATGAAATTTTAAACGTTAAACGCATTCCGTTTGAACGTTTTATCTACAAAGCGAACTCTTTATTTCTAATTTAAGCATGAAACTGTTTTTCACATTTTAATTTAAATTAACAATTAATCAAAATAGGGAAGAAAAAAGGGGAAAAAAATCCCTATAAAAGTCAAAGATTAAGTGTTCTTAACCTAATCCCTTGATCGCACTGTACACAATTAAAACGGGAGCACTAATAAAACACTTGTTTCTCATTAAGGTTTGTAGTTCTAACACTTGAGATTTTTTTCTGTTGTGTTGTAAAAAAACAAAAGAAATTTACATCTGAATTTATGCTCGAGTGTAAAAAAAAAACCCGAATTGAATTCGATTTAATTGTGAAAAGAATGTGATCCTGCTTGGTAATGAAGAGGGAAAAAAAACAACGAATGTCTTAGAGTTTCCGAATTAGGGCAATAAAAATACAAAAAATATTCTTTTGTAGATCATGTTGTAAAAAAAAATATATAAACCTAACGCGTCAGAGTACAGAGATTTCGTCGCAATCTCAGACTTAAGAAAATTGTTTTCAAGAAATATTTTATTTTCTACTTCGAAGCTTCTGAGATTTATTAGATTATATAAATTGGAAGGGTTTTAATACATGATTGCAATTTGCTTTTTCACTATTTTTTTTTTTTTAAAAGGATTCTACTTCGAAAAACATAATTTAGTTAGATCTTGGAGAATAGCGTGACGTAATATACGCATTCGAGTTTCTTAATTTTCGGAACCTATTGATAAGGATAAGAAAAAGAAGGAATTAGTTTTCGGTTTAATTTCTTTGCGTCTAAAAATAAACAAAATAAGGTTTTGCTGATTAGAATCTATCCCCTAATGCATTTGTGGTTATTTTTTTTAAAGTTTGGATTAATCCGAACAATTGCATTACGTTCTTTTTTTTCTTCACTTGTAATTAAATCGTAATGCAATAAACTTGAATATTTTATATTTTAATAAATTTCTGTAATTAAATGGTTTACAATTTTTTTAATTTTATTGAAAAGAGTAATGTAGAAAATAAATTAAAGGAGGAATTGCAATAATTAATATTTCCAAATCTTAATGATAACATCTGTCGCTTGAAACAAGAAGAAGCATTGTCATAGTTAAGGGAGACGCGAGCCCCAAATTCCGAAATAATTACAATTTTTTTTCTTCATAAAATGATGCTCCATGTCAAATCAACACAGTCATTTCCCTCGCCATCTCCGATTTTTATGAAATTTGGTGAACTTTTTATACCTACTAAGAATGTAAAAAATGCAAAATTTTAACCTCCTAGGCCTATTAGTTTTTTAGTTATTTGCATTTTAAAATGGCTAAAAATGTAAAATTTGCCCTCCGATGGCTGCATTTAAATTACCATAACTCCTGTTCTAATTAACATATAGAAATACTATTGGTATCAATTTAAAGATCTTTAAATGACTTTTCAAATGATGTGAAACACATGAAAGTTTGGTGAAAAACATTTCAAGGTCATATTATTTGACATTTGACCTTGAATTCCCAAAAAAACGAATTTCTCAATTGTCACTATATTTTTTACCTGAATACTACAACATCTGAACTACATGTATAGCAATTTTCAGAGTGGGATGACAATCGGATCACACACAAAAAAAATAGAAACAAAAATATGCAATATATTGGGGTCATTCCATGTCGTGAGTTGTCAAATCGACACAAGAAAATGCATTTTTTTACGCACCATCTCCGATTTTTATGAAATTTGGTGAACTTGTTATACCTACTAAGAATGTAAAAAATGCGAAATTTTAACCTCCTTGGCCTATTAGTTTTTTAGTTATTTGCATTTCAAAATGGCTGATTTTTGAAATTTTTTTTTAAAGTGTGATCCCATTGTCATCCCACTCTGAAAACTAATAGGCCTAGAAGGTTAAAATTTTGCATTTTTTTACATTCTTAGTAGGTATAACAAGTTCACCAAATTTCATAAAAATGGGAGATGGGGAGGGGAAAAAATGCATTTTCTTGTGTTGATTTGACATGGAATGACCCCATACATACTTAAGAAAGTGTGTACACAATTTTAAAAGAATAAAAGAAACAGAACATAATGTTTTTTTAGATGTTTATATACCATTTATCATCTTTCTACATACTTTTCGTCCACAACAATCGCCATTTACTCAAAATATATTTTTTTTACATTTTGGTCACGATTAAAATGTTAAAGTTTTGTAACTAATTAACTTAAAATTAAACTGTTAAGCGTTTTTTAAGCTCTAATATTTGTTTTATAAAAGTATAAAGAGCTTTTTTAAATTAAGTTATAAATTATTTTTTTACAAATTATTAAACATAAAAAAATTTGAATATTTTTCAGGTTTTGAAATTAAAATAAGCTTAAAAAAACGCAAAAAACAACACAAATAAATCTTTAAAAACTAATTTTTGTTTGTGATTATTGTTCAGAAAAAGATGTTCTAATAATATTAAAACAAATGGTATTTTTGAATTCATTAATAATCAAATTAGGATATGGAGCTCGGGTTTCCCTTAAAAGTTTTGAGAGAAATAGATTCAAAATTTGACGTTCAGTCTTGTTGCAATGTTACTGTAATTGCGTACATGACACAGACACCTGACAGCATTGGCGCATACTTAATTTAAAATTTAAAAAATGGTATTCCCATAATAATTTAAATAAAAATTTTAATACTAACAGTGGTTCTTCTTGTTTGAATCCACAGACGTTAACTCCAAAAATATCAGAGGCCTCCGTGGCCGAGCGATTACGGCGTTCAGCTGCTAATCCGAGGATTGGTGGTTCGAACACGCGCAATGGACTTGGCAAAATAAAAGTAGTGATCTTGTGATCGAAGGGTTGCCGGCTTCGCTACAAAAATACTAGAAAAGTCGTCCAGAACATCCGCAAAAATTAACGGCGTGTATACGGGACTGGTGCACGATACATCTGATCGGGGTCCAAAGTCCCGACGTCAATTGAAGGCGTTGGGTGCCAGTTCAGGTATTTCCTCGTCATCTGACAATGGTTCTTAAATAGCGAGGTGCATGTATGAATGTGTGTGTGAATGTGTATGCGTTCCCGGGTCTTTCCTTCGACATAGACCCCGAACCGTCGCCAATAGCCCACTGTGCAGCTCTAGCGTGACGTTAATTAACCAAAAATATCAATGATCACTTTTGAGTTATTTTTATTAGTTTTAATTTCTGTTTAAATGTCTGGAAAAGGTATCAATACATACTTTCTAAACACATGGATTTAAAATATTTTTTTTATTAAAAAATAAAATCAATAAATATTACAAGATAAAAACTCGTTTTATAAAAAAAATTACATTAAGAATATTCAAATACAACTGCAACTCTAAAACTACATAAGAAAAATACAACAAATCTAGAAACATCTCCCTCCATAAGTAGAAATGAAAAGTATGTGTGCGCAATAACACAAAAATAAAAAAAAACTGATAAAAGAAGATGTATATCCGGAAACATTTTTAGATTTTATTGCGTAGTTTAAGTGTTGCATTTGTATTTTAAAAACAAATATCAAATAAAAAGTAAACTTAAATGGAAATATTAGTTAATTATTAAACGTCTTTTAATTTATACGTTATTAAAAAAATATTACACCAACTAAAATCGACTTTTCATTTTTCAGAAATTATATGAAATTAAAAATAACCGGGTATCATTATTTTGCATTTTTTATACTATTAATGATGTCATTTTCGTATTTTTAAATTTATACCAAATAAAAATCCACTGTCAAAATGTAATATTTATATATACCAATTACAAATATATATTTTAAATTATTTTTTGAATAATGAATGCTAGATTTTTTTTTCACTATCTACACCTTGATATTTAAAGAAAAAAAAATATTTTATTTAAAAATAATTTATTAAACGGCCCAGCAAAAAAAGTCAGTATAAAATCTTCATCAAAATTTTTAAATTGAAGATTTTATGCAGGAAAACTGCAGTGTTTTTGAAGATCTATAAAATTAAAGGTATTTGTTTCTATGTCCGTCATAAAAACTGCAAAAAAAACTTCATAAAAACCTGCAAAAAACCTTCAATTTTTAATCATAAATGGAAAATGCAGATAATTTAAATTTTTTATGCAGGAAAATTAAAAACCTAAAAACTTGACAATTTTGATGAAGGTTTCATGCTGACTTTTTTTGCTGGGGAGTATCACAAGTTTGCTTTATTTTTTAATTCAATATAAATTTCAGACTGTTTACACTTATAGACTTGCTTAAGGGGGGAGGGAAGGGTGTTGAACACCAATTTTAAATTTATCATAATTATGCTTCTACTACTCAAAGGTTAACACAATTTTTATGATATATGTATTATGTTATTATTGATAATTTTTGAAAATTTTGAAACACAATCACTATTTGGAGTTGAGTTGTAAAAATTTTAACATTTTAAATTTAAAAAGTTTAAGGTACACTTTTCTAGTAAACTTTTATGAATAAAAACAAATTGTTTTCAGAAATACAAATTAAACTGCATGTTCAACTTGTGGAACCAAAAAAATTTATATTTTTGTATGGGTAAATATATTTAAAAAATATATACATTTTATAACTAAAAATTTTTATATAAACAAAAGTAAATTAATTTTTTTAAAAACTATAAGTATAAATTTTGTCTATTTTTTGAGGTTCCATAAGTTAAACATGCAGTTTAATTTGTATTTCAGAAAAAAGTTTGTTTATATTCATAATAGTTTATTAGAAAAGTGTACCTTATACTTTTTTAATTTAAAATGTTAAAATTGTTACAACTCAACTCCAAATAAAGCTTTTGTTTCAAAAATTTCAAAAGTTATCAATAATAAGATAATACATATATCATAAAAATTGTGTTAACTTTTGAGTGGTAGAAGCAAAGTTATGATAAATTTAAAATTGGTGTTCAACACCCTCCCCTCCCCCCTCAAAACAATTGTTGACATTTTATATATATATATATATATATATATATATATTCATTCCTCTGCTGGAAGTTAGCGTTTAATTCCTTATACAGTTTACAAAATATTTTCAAAAAATGATCAATTAAAATATATTCTTAGCATAGCATACATATGCGTTTTACAAAACAAAATATCTTTAAATATCAGTTTTAAAAAGGATATATTTATGTCTTTGAAATCTGAATCAGATAATTACTACTGCAATTCAGTTATCTGGTGACTTTTAAAAGAAAGCATTAAAACACTTATTCTCACTCGAGATAAGGCAATTGATAACGTATTTTATCTCAAGAGATTTTTAATCAAGAAAATTTATTCTAAAATCAACGAATCTTATTCGCATTTCCAATTACAGTTTTCATAAGACGCAACCAGAGTTTTCACCGCATTTTCTCCTTAAAAGTGGAGAATAAAAACTTCTTATCTTTTTTTTTATTATACTTGATAAGATGAAACATTTTCGCTATTCTTCCAATTATATTAATTTGATTTCGAAGACGAAAAAGGAATTTCACAATGTTAGTGCGTAATCCATTTTCCCAGATATGCTTTTATTTAATTCTTTTTAATAAAAGTGTATTTCATTTTAAAATTTCCCCCTTCACTTTAAATTTCTATTTTTTTTTGTGTGTCGAATTATTATTTTTAAGGATTTTAATCCGATTATATACGCGAAAAGGGAATTTTAGTCTTTAAAAATAAAAATTCTCTTTCAACATGAAATGTTAGTTTTCGAACGAGTTTAATTAATGCTTTTTCCCTTGGTTGTTCCAATAAGAGCAATAACGTGTACAAAGTTCTCCGAATTTATTTAGTTTCCTGGAAAGTTAATTGTGAATTACAATATTTAGAGGGATTTTTTCCCCTAAAAAAAAGTAGTAATGGAAATATTGAGGAATTTTAAAGTTAAATGATCTTTTGGTTTTGGTGGTTAGGTATCGGATCGGTGGGTAAAGCAATTGAAATTTTAATAATCTGTTTTGAGAACTATTTTTATTGAATTTAGTTTGTAATTGAGTTAATTTTTGTAAACAATTTCCGATTCACTTTTAAAGTAATTTCTATTTAAAAAGACCAATAATATCTATTTCGAAATGTTCTATAGGAGCCAGCTAGAATTCAAATGTAAAATATTAAAAATTAACTTCAAGAATAGTTTTTAACAAGCACGCTAGTGGTGATTTTAAACAGAATAATCTATACTCTAGAGGCATGAGACTTAAACTCAAGTAATGGGGATTTTCGGGTAATTAATTAAATTTTTGTTTTGTTTTGTTTTTTCCCTTTTTTAAATTATAAACGTTTTGATGTTTTTTATTTCCTAAATCTACGATTTGGAATCTTCAAAATATGCTTGCAACATTCTAGATTTGGGTCTATGTTTTTTTTAATGAGTTATTTAAGATTAAATTAAGGGTGATGGGTACGTTTCTTAAGGAACAAAAACTTTAAATCGTTTTGTCTCAATGTTTGGTTATCCTTCGGTAGTAAGTATTTCAAAACGCTAAGGCTTTTTTTTTATTATTAATGGATAAATTGAAAATAAAATAAACGAATATTGCAAAATATGTGTATATAATATATTAAATCTGAATTAGCTCTATCAGTAGTACTTTATTTTAATTACTAAAGAAAAAAATAAGTTTCGGGGAAACATTTTAAAAACTGAATCGTCTTTTAACTTTAGAGAGTGGCTTTAATTGCGAAACCTTTGACACCTACTTCACCTTCTGTTGTACAGATAACAATATATCAAATAGTTTTTAGTCAATTAACATGCGTTAATTTTAATCAATTAACACTCCATATTTTTTTAATCTATCAATAAGCATTAATTTAGCTTTGATAGGTTTAGTTTGAGTCAAGAATATGAACAACGATCAGATTTAAGGTGCACCAGAACCTTGTACACGATGAATATATTTTTCACGAAAATAATTAAATAATTATCTTTAAACAAATTTATATTTCGTTTACTTCTACACTACAAAAAAATAATTAAAAATGAGTTCTTGAACCTACTCGTTTTTCTTACAGTAAAATTACATCGCAAATGAACGATCACGTACTCAAATTTAAATAACAGTACTTTCTCAAAAATGAGCATGAGTGTGATTTAATATTGCTAATATCAGCTACTGTTCAAGCCATCTTATCAAAGCGACCTGACAAACTTAAAATAGTTGTTCAGAAAATGATTTTTCACATTATTTGATGTCTATTGCTTAAACGGAAACTCAGTTATTACAACTCAATTGTCTTCCCATTCTTTTGGCACACGTTTTTTGATATTTCATCATTTTATAACTACTTGAAGTCCCCTTGGTAGTTTAACAGATAAAGCAATGGACTGTGATACCCGAGGATCCGATTTCGATTCCCTGTAGGTCTTGGTCGTAATTGTTGATTTTTATTGAAAGTGATTTATGAAGGCAGCTTGTAGCCCAGCATTCACTCTTTTTATTCATTGCAGTACTTATTTTTGAGTACATATATCTTTCAAAATTAAAATTTATCTATTCGTAGCCATGATAAGCATGGTATGTACTCAAAAAGGAGTACATTTTACTTATTTTTGAATACCTAGTTTTAACAGTGTATTAAAGTGGACTTATCCCATTTTAGCACAAACTCCTCCGATTCTTCTTTAAAATCTAATATTTCTATTCATGCAATACTTATTTTTGAGTACATATCTTTTTTCAAAATTAAAACTTATGTATTCGAAGCCATGATAAACATGGGATGTACTCAAAAAGGAGTACATTTTAATTATTTTTGAATACCTAGTTTTAACAGTGTATTAAAGTGGACTTATCCCATTTTAGCGCAAACTCCCCCGATTCTTCTTTAAAATCTAATATTTCAATTCATGCAATACTTATTTTTGTGTACATATCTTTTTCAAAATTAAAACTTATGTATTCGAAGCCATGATAAACATGGTATGTACTCAAAAAAGGGTACATTTTACTTATTTTTGAATACCTAGTTTTAACAGTGTATTTAAGTGGACTTATCCCATTTTAGCGCAAACTCCCCCGATTCTTCTTTAAAATCTAATCTTTCAATTCATGCAAAATACAATAACTTTAAAACGTTAACGACCTACCTTACCATAAATATTTAAAAGAAACCCTTTTTCAAAGATTTTTCCCCAAAAATATTCAACTGTAATGATTTATCGATAGACAAAAATCGATGATGCGACTTAAATCTTTAATCGATATCTAAGATATGATATTACTGCCGAACAATGCACAATTCCCTGGCAAGCTGTTACGCTAGTTTCTCGGAAAGTTTAAACAGCCTTTGATGCATTGAATCGCAATTATTTTCCGATTTTGTGTTTTGACAAAAGTTACGAAGGGTTGAATTGGACTGGGTTTATTATATTAAAGAGAGTTGGTTCAAGTATATAAAAGTTTAAAATATGAATGTTAAATGATAATAAACAAAAGCCAAGTTTCAATTGTTTCGAAGGCAACATTAGAAATAAATTTTTCCAATATTTAAATGATCATGAGTAAGTAATTGATTAATGTATTAGATAATCAATTCGAATATCAATAATCGGGTAATCAATTACATTACTGCAGTCGTATATTTTAGATAATATGTTTAAATAATATATTTTTAATTGTATAGAGGTTCTCCTAAGTACCAATATAACGAATGTTTGAGAATATGATTTGTGATAGTCAGAGATATAGTTAATAAGATACAATGTTAATGACTTTCCTTTTTTGATCTCTCTATCATTTGAAATGACTGAACCTTATTTTTTAAGTATCAAAATTTACATTTCATTTAGTTGTTTCATTTATTTTTTATTAATTTTTTACTGTAAATCATATTATCGTTTGGTATCATACATTTATTTGCAACACTCCAAAAAGTCGTTGTCCAAATGATCTGATGCCGTGATCAAGGGTATGGAAGAAGGGGGGGGAGGGGGGTTATCAGAGGTCGTCATGTGATCATATGTAAATGGCATGTGGTGGTTGAATGGATGAAACTTACCTACATTTTTTAAGGTTTTCCTATGTATTTTCAATACATTTTCATAAAATTTTCCAATTTGTTTTCTATATACATGTTTCTCTATGCATTTTTATATTTATCTTTTAAGATGAATACATAAATACATAAATGTATACTTTTATTTTTGATATTTCCCATTTTACATATTCATATCATATTATATATTTTCCTACATGTTACGATAAATTTTCCTATATGTTTTTTTATAGATTTTCCTATTTGTTTTTATAGATTAACTTATATGTTATTATATATTCTATTATATCTGTGATGGTAGTGAATAGGAAAAGCATCCGATGGGTGCGAGTTCGATTCCTCTCATTTGTGTAGCGAATTGGTAATCGAAGGGTTGTCAGAATCGTCCCTTTCGCGACCAAAAAAATATCCACCGCGCATAAGGGACGAGTGCATGTTAAATCTGCTCGTAGTTCAATGCCCTGAGAAATAATGAGGTTGTGGCAGGTTCCATCACATGTCTTTGCCTCATTATATGACCAAGTTTAAAAAAATTCTGGCAGTATTTATGGGTCTTTCCTTCCAGATATAACCCACACCTTCGCCAATAACCCCCTGTACAACTCTAGTGCAACGTTAGTTAAATAAACCGACCATGATTTAACATTACAAAGCAGTGTTTCCGGGTCTTTATATCGATATATATTCATAACCGTCGCCAATATCCCACTGTACAACGCTAGTGCGACGTTAATTCTACAAACCAACTATAATTTAAAATTACGAAGCAGTGGTTCTGTGACTTTCATTGAGAACCAACCCTGAACCTCCGCAAATTTTATGTAGTTCTAGTGCAAAGTTAGGCATCCAGTGGCCCAGTTGATAAAGGCGTTCAGTTAGTAATCAGAGGATTGCAAGTTCGAATCTGAGCGATGAACTTGCAAAGAACAGTAAAAAAAAGTAGTGATATTGCGATCGGAGGGTTGAAAGCTTCGATACAAAAATACTAAAAAGTCATGCAGAACATCCAAAAATTATAATGGCGTGTATACGGGACTTGTGCACCGTAAATCTGATTGGGGTCCAATATCCTCACGCCTATTGAGGTTGCGTCAAGTGCAGCTCAGGTGTTGTCCTCGCCATCTTAAGATAGACCCCAAACCGTCGCCAATAGCCCACTGTGCAGCTCTAGTGCGACGTTAATTAACAAAACCAAACCAAACCTCGCCATCTTACCACGGTTCTAAAATACGAGGCATCGTTCTCGGGTCTTTCCTTCGAGATAGGCCCCAAACCGTCGCCAAAAGCCCACTGTGCAGCTCTAGTGCGGCGTTTATTAATCAAACCAAACCGATCTAGTGCAAAGTTATTTAAACAAAACTAGTTATTAAACCCCGAATACAATTTCAAATAATGTTATACTATTAAATTTCAAAACGAATTTTTGCTTTTTACACACCCCCTCCCTCCCAAAAAAAAACTCTTTATATACTCTCCAATATATTCTAACCAGCCCCATTTTCACCCATAAAATCTATTTCCTTTTATGAATTTCTCGCTAGCATAAAAACCCCAACCCCAAGCCATTCACCAAACTCACACTCTTTCTCACAAACTCACACACTCACTACCCCTGAAACTCGAAACTTTTACGGCTTCCATAACTAAATAACTCCCCTCCCTATAAAAACCTTAACTTCCAACGACCTTAAGCACCTTCGCTGTTAAAAAAAATCCCTGTTTTAACTTCTTTTTCCCTGACACTTTTCCCTTTCTTTTTTTCCCCACGCGAATAGAGAGCACAGCCGGCGATTTTACCTATGTGCACTCAAGCCCGAGAGCTCATCGCTACAACAACGGGACCCTGGTGCTATCTGATGTGGAAGAAAACGACTCGGGCTCGTATTTGTGCCAGGCCAGTAACGGGATAGGGGCTGGATTGAGCAAAATCATCACTTTGAAGGTTTTAGGTGAGACATTTCTTTTGTTTGTGAAAGTGACATGTTTAAATACATTTAATTTACACAATTATTTATAGTGAAATTATTATTCAAATGCATATTATTAATTATGATTAGCATAAAATATGGTAATTTATTTTTTTAAATTCACAAAAAACTGTGTTTTTTATATAAATATAAATTAATGAAAGACTTGGGCGCAAGAACCACTGAACTCAAACTGTAACTGCTGGAAGGCTCATACCTTGTTTCCCCTGTGGGCGCGTTGCAGCCAATTGAAAGCAGCCACGTTGTGCCCTAATATTTTTTTTAAGTGATTCAGTTGTGTTTTTATTATCATAGCATTGTATAAGTATTAAATGTATATATATATTATGTTTTCTTCTTATAGAATTAACTTTTATATTGCCAAGGAAATAGCTTTTGCTCTTGCTTTTTTTCTACTTCGACTTTGACTTGCAACCGACTTTCTATTTTAATAGCAGATTGTATTTAAAATGAGTTTAAACAGGAAATAGAAAAACACTCATCCAAAAGCAATACACAACGGCTTATTTTAACACGAAACATATACGAAATATTGCGATAGCAAAGAATGTGGGGCACATTATGGCAGCCTCTATATCGGCTTCAAGTCAACAAAATGTCTTTGCCCTATCCAGAAGTTACAGTTAGAGATCAGTGGTAAGAACAAGACAGCTCCAGTTTTCAAAATTGTTCAGGTCGGATGAAAAATACTGAGCGTTTCTTGCATCGTATAATACAAAAGTAAAGCTCGTTGACTTTATATATCTATAGCCATTGCTTAAAGATATCTGTTTTTTTGCACTAATCGATAAATTAATTTTTACTTCTAAGGAATTAGTAAAAAAATGTAAATAAGAAAAAAAAAGTGGAGCAGTCTTGTTTTTCCACCCACGTCCCCATTTATTATTAACTTTCATAAGTACTAATAAATAGTTAAAACGAACTTTTATTAATGACATATTAATTGTAAATTTCATTACATATAAAATATATTAGCACATTGGTTTAAAAAATGTGCGCTGCGGTGCCCCGGGAACCCGCTGCGTTTTCATAGGGGCGCCTAGAAATATTGCAAAAAGCTTCAAAATTAATTAGACTATCGTTAATTCCCAAAGTATAAATCTAAAAATAAAAATAATCCCAAATAAAAAAATAACCGAACTACCATAAGATGCATAATTGCGCAGTTAGAAACTGTAAAATGCGCCAAAGAAAAAGAAAAATGTTTCAAAACTCTCCAGAGAAAAGCTGTCTAAAACTATGTGGTAAACCGTTGATTTTTCAAAAGAATATTGTTTTTACAATAACACTTCTTCATAGAAAGTTATATGAATTCCTGGCTGGGATTCAGCAGCCGTTGAGAATCAGCGTGTGCTACTTGTCGACGAAATTCAAGCAACTCATTTCTATTGCCCTAATTAGAAGTAAATCGCTTGAATTTCTCCGCCAAGCAGCGTTTGCTTCAGATGCTGAATTACAACAAGGAAATATTTCCCTTTGAAAAATAAGCTCTTTAATTATGATTTACTTTTTAAAATTTTTAAAATGCATAATAATCCTGATTAATATTGATAAATATGAAAATATAAATATTAACATTTATAAATCAAAACTAATTACATTTAGCCTACAAATATGAAATAATTACTATTAACATTTATAAATAATAAATAGTTACGGTTAACTATAACATACGAAAAAATGACAAAATCATATTAAAACGTTAAAAAAATTACCATGAATAATTCATTACATAGCAAAAATAAACTATGAACAACTTTTAAAAATTTGAGTAAATTACAATTAACATTTATAAATAAGAAATAATTGTATTTAGCTTAAAAATATTAAATAATTACTATTAATATTAATAAATATTAATAATAACGTTTAAAAATAACATTCGAAAAAATGTCTAAATAACGTTAAAACGTTGGAAAAGTGATCATGAAAAATTACGTATGCAAAACTGAACTATGGACATCTTTTAAATATATGAACAAATTACAATTAACTTTTATAAATGAGAAATAATTGCATTTAGCACATAAATATAATTTAATAGTACTATTAGCATTTATAAATATTTAATAGTTACAACTAACTATTATATATGAAAATATGTCAAAATAAATTTAAAACATTGAAAAAATTGCTTTGAATAATTACATATGCAAAAATAAACTATGAACAACTTTTAAATATTTAAACAAATTACAATTAACATTTTGTTAGGAATAGTATAATTACATTTTAATAATTATAAAGGAAAATATATAAAATATTATACACAATTTTTAAGATGCAGGGTCGTCACAAATTGTTCTGCGATGGTCATTTTTTGGTTATTTTATCTACACATTATATATCATTATATTTGCTATTTTTTACATTCCTACTAAAGGTAAACGATTTCATTAAAATATAAGCAAAGTAGTTGGCCAAAAAACAATATTTCATTGTGACAATACCGATAAATGTGATACAACCCAACCATGACCATCGCTCAAAAGGTGTGACCACATTGTATATTGATGATCTCTTTTTTATGATACGAATTGAACCTAGAGGTCAATAAAAAGTGCATTATTTGCAAAATACGCTTACTTATTTATTTCTTTTATTCTGGATTTAAAAACATATCTCTTGCAGTCCCTCCCCGATTCAAAGACCCGTTTCAAAGCAAAACAGTCAACGAAGGGAAAGACGTGAGTATCAGCTGCAGCGTCGTAGGCGATCCACCAATCACAATCAAGTGGCTGAACAATAAATCTATTCTAAATGCAGACAAGGTGCCGAGGTAATACATCAACATTATTTACGTTTTATATACTATACCACAATAATCTAACATATACTTATTGTCATCTTTACATCAAATTTAAGTGTAACACATTAGTGTGAGTCTAATACATTGACCTACCGCTGTTAAAAATGCATGCTAATTGTTGAAGAAACAGAGACGACTGTTATATGCTTCGATTGCGTACAAATAAGATCACCACAGAAAAATAAGAAGCGATTACCTTAAACGAAATAGAACATTAAGATCCTTCATTTTGTAATATTCGATTTGGAATTACTTTTGTTTCCACATTTAATGAATAACACTAATCTGCTACACTAATTGTACTTTCTAAACACTAATTGTAAATTAACTTGGTTGATTTGATACTACTTGATTTGATAAATGTGCGATTTGTAAAATTAGTTTTAAATATTAACAACAATTATTAACGAATTGTAACAAAAAAGTTACAAATTACAACGAAAATATTTTACAAAAAAAAATGAAAATGCGATTATAAGTTCTAAATTACAACGACAATAAGTTATTTTTGTTGTAATTTTTACTTATTTTCTTTTTATTTGTAAATTAATTTAGTTGATTCGATACTATTTGATTTGATATAATGCACGATTTGTAAAATCCGTTGTAAATCACAACAGGATTAATTTACACAATATAACGAAAATAATTTACAATTTACAAAAAAACAAATTGAAATTACGGAGATAATAAGTTCTAAATTACAAAAAAATAAGTTCGAAATTACAACGATAATAAGTTCTAAATTACAACGATAATAAGTTCTAAATTACAACGATAATAAGTTATAAATTACAACAAAAATAAGTTATAAATCACAACAAAAATAAGTTATAAATTACAACAAAAATAAGCTCTTAATTACAACAAAACTTATTTTTGTTGTAATTTAAGAGCTTATTATCGTTGTAATTTCTAATTTTCTTATTTTCGGTGTAAATTGTACATTATTTTTCCGGTTTAATTTATAAATCATAGAATGGCAGGGATTAACAAATACTTTAAATTAATTACTTTTTCAAATAAATACTTATTATAATTATTTAAAAAAAAAAATACCGATCAATATTTTTGAATAATATTATAAATATTTCATTCCTAACATATATGCTTATTTCTGATTTTTAGGTATTCAATTCGAGTTATATCCGCCAAACTGCAAACTTCATCAGAACTTCACATCGCCAACGTATCCCGTAACGATACCGGTATATATTCATGTACTGCGATCAGCGATATCGGAGCCGACGAAGCAGTCATTAAACTGATTGTGCAAGGTAATTAGTTATTATTATACATTACAACATTAATTAGTTTAAATTTATTCTTATGTTAAAATGTCATAAGGAGTAGGCTAAAATTTAGCAGATTTATATGGATTACTCTAGAATATTTTAATAGTACACTGATAGCCGTTGGCGTGATATCAATACTTGGGGTATACAGTTTTTCCAACAATGTATTATTAAATGTTTATATTAATAAAATAAAGCATTTTAAAACATAATTTAAATGCATTGCTTTGGCGTAGTTATTAAAAGCTATATATATTTAAGTAACTAAAGACTAAATAAGTTTCATAAAAAAATATTTTTCTGGTAAAATCGACACCATTTGTAAAAACAACAGTCGTGAGTGGGATAACATTACTTGGGGTCTACGGTTTTTCCAACAATGTACCAAATGTTTAAATTAAAAAAAAAACATTTAACACATTATTTAAATGCATTGCTTTCAAGTAGAGGTTAAAAGCTATATATATTTAAGTAACTAAAGACTAAATAAGTTTCATAAAAAAATATTTTTCTGGTAAAATCGACACCATTTGTAAAAACACCAGTCGTGAGTGGGATAACGCTACTTGGGGTCTACAGTTTTTCCAACAATGTACCAAATGTTTAATTTAAAAAGATAATGAACATTTTACAACATAATTTAAATGCATTGTTTTGAAGTAGTTGTTAAAACTGTATATATTTAAGTAACTAAAGACTAAATAGATTTTTTTTAAAAAAACTTTTTCTGGTAAATTTATTTTCATTTGAAAAACAACGTTCACAATTAATAAAATGAATTGTCTCTTGTTGAGTAAAAATGTAAAATATTAAAATAATAATGTTTTTAGAAAAACATTGGAAAATATGCTTTGAAAATGAATACAATTCAATTGACTATAATATTTCGATTTATATACTCCTTACATTTATTTTTATTGAAGTTAACGTAAAACAAATTATTTGCTAATTGGTCCGTAATCATTTCGAGTATTACTTTCATTTCGTTTCCTTTTTTTAAAATATAATTCCGAATTTATTGCGTATATGCGATTGTAGTAAATATTCAATTTATATTTTTTAAATACATTTTCGAATTTACATTTTGAATATAAAAACATAATGGTATTGTTTCTGATTGTTTTTATACTGGTATGCATTAAATTATTTAGATGCCAGTGGTACCTTAAAAAATTGGTCTGGCATTATTTTATTCCGTTTTTTTAAGTACCTCGCGAAAACGGTTTTATAAAAGCCGTTTGAAATTTCTATAGAAATATTATTTTAGTATTTGAAAGAATGCGGTTGAAAATCGATAAAAAATATCCGAAGGAAGACAAATTTAAAAAAAAAATACATTTTTCATAAATTAGAAATTTTTAAATATATTTAATTTATGTAATTCTTATTTTTTAATTTATTTAATTAGAACTTGAAATCAATTGCATACACATCTCCATGTCATGTATAAAAATATCTAAATATAAATGTTATACAAAATACATATTGCACGCACTGTTAAAAATAGGTAATCAAAAAATTAATAAAATGTACTCATTTTTGAGTATATTCGCTGCTTATCATAGCTCCGAATATATGTTTCATTTTTGAAAAAGAAATGTACTCAAAAAGGAGTAAAATGCATAAAAACAGCCGTTGCTTGCCTAAATAGACTGTTTTCATAAATCACTTTTAATAAATTTCAACAATTATAATCAGGACTTATCGGGAATCGAACCCAGATCTGCAGGCACCCCTATCCAGAAACTTATCCGTTAATCTACCATAACAAGGTGAAGAAGTTATAAACCGAAGTAATGTTAAACATGTGTACCAAAAGAATGAGAAGTAAGATAATTGTGTTGTAATAAATAAGTTTCCATTTAAGCTATCGACATCCAATTATGTGGAAAACCATCTTCCGAACACCTATTTTAAGTGTGTCAGGTCGCTTTCTTTAGATGGCTTGAACAGAAGCTGAGATTAGTGGTATTATACCATACTGCTCATTTTTGCGAAAGTGCGATTACTTAAATTTGAGTACGTCATCTATCTATTAAGATGCGATTGTACTCAAAGAAAAACGGGTACGTCCATGTACTCATGTTTAAGCACATTTTTCTTAACGCAACTCAAGTGAAATCTTCCCTCCTGAAATATTATATTCATATATTATATTCATTCATATATTATATTCATTCATTTATTATATTCATATATTATATTCATTCATATATTATATTCATTCATGTATTATATTCATATATTATATTCATTCATGTATTATATTCATATATTATATTCATTCATGTATTATATTCATATATTATATTCATTCATGTATTATATTCCTATATTATATTCATTATTCCCAAACTCAATGAAAAGTAACATGTTCAGCATTCATGGACCTGAACACGCATTGGAACATTAAAATCCCGAAATTAAAAATTGTCTGATTAACAATACTCACATTGCCCTATTTCTCATAGAGAATCTTTCGTTTGGTTAATTAACGTTGCACTAGAGTTGCACAGTGCGATATTGACGACGGTTCGGGGCCTATCTCGAAGGAAAGACCCGGGAACGATTAGAACCAAGGTTCAGATGACACCTGAACTGGCACCCAACGCCTTCATAAGCCATCTGGACTTTGGACCCCGATCAGATTTATCGTGCACCAGTCCTGTATACACGCCGATAATTATTTTTGTGTGTGTTCTGGACGACATTCCTAGAATTTTGTAACGAAGCTGGCAACCCTTCGATCACAAAATCCCCATTTGAAGTTAAACTGAAGAATCAAGATTTGCAAATTTTTCCCCTGATAGTTTGCTTATCCTTTATAAGTGAACATTAGTCGTAAAACAACTTCTACAGCGAAATAATTTTATTCTGAAGATTCATTTGCTACAATATATTTTACTTTCGTCAACAACAAAAAAAAAAGTTTTTAATGACTTATATTTCGTTTTTTGTTCATTTCCAATTAACCCACTAATGCATATTTTTTTCTTTTTTTAATGAAATATTTATTTTTGTTTTCTTTTTGCCCCTGGACCGCTGAAAAAATATGCAAAAAAATCATAAGTGCCTATTTAATGAAATAATTAATTAATATCGTTGTGCAGCGTATATGCAACATCATGTGTAATTACTAAAATAATTTGGCCTCCGTGGCCAAAACCGTCATCTGGGAATCCAAAGATTCCTGTTTCGATCCTAGGCGATGGACTTGACAAAGAAAAAGTAAAAAATAGTGATCTTGTGATTGGAGGGTTGCCAGCTTCGCTACAAAATACTAGAAAGGTCGTCCAAAACATCCGCAAAAATTATCGGCGTGTATACGGGACTGGTGTACGATACATCTGATCGGGGTCCAAAGTCCCGACGTCTATTGAAGGCGTTGGGTGCCAGTTCAGGTGTTTCCTCGACATCTGACCATGGTTCTAAAATAACGAGGAGCATGTAAGAAAGTGTGTGTGAATGTGTATGTGTTCCCGGGTATCTATCCTTCGAGATAGACCCCGAACCGTCGCCCATAGCCCAATGTGCAGTTCTAGTGTGACGTTAATTAACCAAAACCAAACCAAACCTACTAAAATTTATTTTTAAAAAGTATGAAAATATAGTTAAATACAATCTACATGCCTCTGGTATTAGCCAGGATTTATTCTAGAGCCATATTATGCTTATGAGCAATAAAACAATCTTCGAAAACCTTCACCTTCACGGGCCAGTTTTAGAACAACAGACCTCGACGCAACTGATTGCCTTTATCACAATATTTTTTATAAAGATAAGGGACTTTACGGCAGTTATAAGAACTAGGAACATGGTTCCCTACGTGACTATACTATAATAGTTAACAGAAAACTCAATAGATGCAACTAGCGGTCATTTTAAAGTTGTGTAGCATATATGCACTAGATTGTTTAAGCTTTCACAGGGTAATGTATTGATGTATGATGTCTGTATAACCTACAGGTATCCCAGACGCCCCCTCCAACGCGACGGTTATGAACGTCACGAGCCGATCCATCACCTTACAGTGGGATATTTTGGACAACGGAAATAGTCACATCACGGGTAGCACTGTGCAGTACCAAACACACTCAGGTAAGGTACAAGAGCTGAAATGGTAAATTTTCATATTTCATTTGCCAAATAGTCGAGATAATTTGCAAACCTCATAACTCCAAACCATTGATTCAATCAGCCGTAACGAAAAGTCAAGACGACGAAGTTCAAGCGATTCACTTCTAAGCTGTTAAAAATAGGTACTGAAATATAAGTAAAAGGTACATATGTTTGCTTCACTCGATGCTATTTATTATGACTCCGAATACTTAAGTTTTAATTTTAAAATATACATGTACTCAAAAATGAGTACGATGATTAAAAAGAGCAGATGCTTGCCTATATAGGCTGCCTTCATAAATCGCTTTCAATAAGTATCGACAAATTAGAACCAAGACATATCTGGAATCGAACCAAGATCCTAGTTCAAAAACAATGAATAAGGAATTACTAAAAACTGTAATATATATATATATATATAGCTTTTGATTGTCGCCTTCGAGCATGAATGGTCTGTATTAGGGAGAATATTGCATCATAATCGTGAAGCCAACATCTCAGAGCGAAAGTCACGTGACATCTCTTCAAAATTATGAATTAAAAAATACTCACGATTGGCTGATGAATTGAGAAATATGCAACAGTGAAAATTTATTAATGGAATGACGTAATTAACCACGTGTCTGAGGCCATACATGTTGGCTTCACTTTGATGTTAGCGAGAATTAGTCATGACTACTCTACTACAAAGGATCCATGCACGAAGATTGTTGCACAATAAGAAATAACCAGTATATCCTGATATGTACACTATTTCTGAGAATCCTAACTTCATGTTAATGTAGAAGAAAATTCGGAAAAAGAAAATTATACATAATTATGAAAATCGATTATATAATTTATTGTAACTATTTTGTTAAAAAACAAATAATTTATATCAAATAAAAGTATAAAAAATACAAAAATTTAATCAATTACAAATCCGATTTTAGAACTAAAACCTATGTTTATTGACAAGCATTTTTATTTCATATTTATCTGCAGAATCTAAATTTAGTCAACGTTGTACATTTGGATTTTTAGTTACTTTTAGTTATTATTTTGATTAATGGACACTGCATGATTTTTGACATCTTCTAAAATGAAACAAATATATTTTGGCAACAATCCTATTAACGCGAAAATAATGGTTTTCTAACAAAATTAAGTTATTCTTGTTAGGTGATGTGGCGCCATCTGTATAATAAACATGACACTATAAATGATCCATTTTAAAAGTGGTGGACCTTTTATAGGCAATTTTATTTGTAATCATGCCGTATTTACAATATACAAGATTTTAAAATTTGCACAGTATTTTTTTGATAAATATGAATAATTGACGAAATAATTTTCTACCTTTTTTACGAAATTATGTTCTGGTGTGAAGATTATTTTCAACGTCTTAACATGAATTTATATTCTCCAATGGTTGCTTGAAATTTTGTAAATTAATTTGACTTTCGTATAATAATGTTTTACTTCTGTTTTCAAATATTGGGTGATAAAACATATTTTAAATGCCCTAATCTCTAAATTATCGATAACAAAACATCTTATATTACACTAATATTCCATCAGTCAATTATAATAAATAGCATGCATTGCAACAAAGATTAATCTGATAATAGTATTTTATTTAGGATTGCGAACTTTGGATTTTTGCTTTTTTTAAATTTAGAAATTGTCAAAATTTTTTAAATAATTGGTATACTATTGCAATTTTATTTTTACGAAAATATTTTCTAAAACAAATTTGTAAAGTTAACTGCAATACCTAAATAAACTATTGGTTATTTTAAAATTTTGCGAATTATCATTGCTGCTGATGACATCAACATAGAAAATTCGAGATAAAGATCAAATTTAAATGATTAAATTCATGCATATCAATAAATCAGAGGATCATGGGTTAAGGACCTGTGATCCCAACCAAATTCTTGGAACCATTAAACTAGTTGATAATTATGATCATATCATTTAAGGAACGTATTCAACTCCCTATTCAATATTATATCGATTTCAGATACAGAGTGGAACGGCCATACGTCGCAATTGATCGTCTCCAGCGCGGACACTACAGCCACCCTGAGAGGGTTAACTCCAGTGACGACATACTACGTTAGAATCATAGCAGAAAACAGCCTTGGAAAGAGCAAAGCGAGCGACATACTTGAAATCATAACCGAAGAAGAAGGTAAGTAATATACAATCAATGCAGCTAAATCTTACCTTGATTATTGCATGGTATAACATATACAGGTAACACATACCAGACTGCATTACTTGACTTATCAAACATTGTAAATCATAAGGAAACCGATAAATTCAAGGATGTTCACATAATTTTGTAGTTTATAAAAATACTCGAATGCGAAACGTTTCTCAAACATAAAGCGTAAGTTTGAATTTTAAAAGTTATAATTTATTTTAAATAAAAAATGCTGTTGTAAATAAAATGTAAACTCTCGTAGTGAAAAATAAATTTAAATACCAATTTGTTCGACCTTATCAGGAACTATTTTCCCCTTTAATATATTTGTATCATGGCGCCAACTCTTGGACATATTCGTAACCTAATGCTCAGGTGACATTTTTCGTTTCGATTGGAATGAGTATTAAATATTTAATAGGAAATAAGTATAGAAAAAAAACTTCTTTCAGCATCAAATGCTAAAATTTCGTAAATTTTATATATATTTTTATTTGGGTTTCATTATTGGGTAAAACGTTTGTGTTTATAATTTTATAAAAAAATTTACATTATATTAATACCAAAACAATGCGCAGTGTTTACTTTTTAAAGAAATTTAAGAATTTTTAGAATTACTAACTTTTCTAAATGTGTTTTTTTTAATTAATAATTATTTTAATTATAAAAAATATCAGAATTATAATAAAGTGTATAGATTTCGATAATATATACGGATTAATGATAAAATATACTGATTCTAAAAAATATGAAAATTATGATAAAGTGTATACATTTTGATAATATATACTAATTAAAGATAAAATATACGGATTCTGAAAAATATGAGAATTACAATAAATTTTATACATTTGATAAAATATACGAATTAATTATAAAATATACGGATTCATGATAAAATATACGGATTAATGAAAAAATATACGGATTCATGATAAAATATACGGATTAATAAAAATATACGGATTCTAAAAAATATGAAAATTATGATAAAGTGTATACATTTTGATAATATATACTAATTAAAGATAAAATATACGGATTCTGAAAAATATGAGAATTACAATAAGATTTATACATTTGATAAATATACGAATTAATTATAAAATATACGGATTAATGATAAAATATACGGATTAATGATAAAATATACGGATTCATGATAAAATATACGGATTCATGATAAAATATACGGATTAATAAAAATATACGGATTCTAAAAAATATGAAAATTATGATAAAGTGTATACATTTTGATAATATATACTAATTAAAGATAAAATATACGGATTCTGAAAAATATGAGAATTACAATAACATTTATACATTTGATAAATATACGAATTAATTATAAAATATACGGATTAATGATAAAATATACGGATTCATGATAAAATATACGGATTCATGATAAAATATACGGATTAATAAAAATATACGGATTCTAAAAAATATGAAAATTATGATAAAGTGTATACATTTTGATAATATATACTAATTAAAGATAAAATATACGGATTCTGAAAAATATGAGAATTACAATAACATTTATACATTTGATAAATATACGAATTAATTATAAAATATACGGATTAATGATAAAATATCCGGATTCATGATAAAATATACGGATTCATGATAAAATATACGGATTAATAAAAATATACGGATTCTAAAAAATATGAAAATTATGATAAAGTGTATACATTTTGATAATATATACGGATTAAAGATAAAATATACGGATTCTGAAAAATATGAGAATTACAATAACATTTATACATTTGATAAATATACGAATTAATTATAAAATATACGGATTAATGATAAAATATACGGATTCATGATAAAATATACGGATTCATGATAAAATATACGGATTAATAAAAATATACGGATTCTAAAAAATATGAAAATTATGATAAAGTGTATACATTTTGATAATATATACGGATTAAAGATAAAATATACGGATTCTGAAAAATATGAGAATTACAATAACATTTATACATTTGATAAATATACGAATTAATTATAAAATATACGGATTAATGATAAAATATACGGATTCATGATAAAATATACGGATTCATGATAAAATATACGGATTCATGATAAAATATACGGATTAATAAAAATATACGGATTCTAAAAAATATGAAAATTATGATAAAGTGTATATATTTTGATAATATATACTAATTAAAGATAAAATATACGGATTCTGAAAAATATGAGAATTACAATAACATTTATACATTTGATAAATATACGAATTAATTATAAAATATACGGATTAATGATAAAATATACGGATTCATGATAAAATATACGGATTCATGATAAAATATACGGATTCATGATAAAATATACGGATTAATAAAAATATACGGATTCTAAAAAATATGAAAATTATGATAAAATGTATATATTTTGATAATATATACGGATTAAAGATAAAATATACGGATTCTGAAAACATATGATAATACGAATACTATTTTTTTTTAAGTTGGAAATTGAGATTGTTTTATACTCAAATACCAAAAAGTGACAGTTATAGTAAGTTGCGCATAACAAAAAAAAAACGAGTCTTTAAAATATCATATGAAAATTGAAATTATAGGAGACTGTAGCTTGGAAAGATGATGTGTCCGCCGTCTTTATATTTTCAAATGATCATAAGTGTAATTAATTTATTTATTACCCCATCTGTAAAAATAACATCTTAGTTACACTTTATTGCTTTCAGCACCTTCTGGAAGCCCTACTGAAGTCCATGTCCATTCTACAGGAGCTCAGTCCATGAAAGTCATGTGGAAGGTAAATATTATGGAGCTTTAGTTTTTTTTAATAGACTGAAAAGTGCGCCAAACTTTTAAATAAAACCGCCAAAAACTTTAAATTAAACCGCCAAGCGCGCTATGAGAACGGAAGTTATCAATTCGAATGTTATTTTATTTTTATTTCTTTTTTTATTTATGTTCGCGCAACATTTCTGTGCTAATTGAGATATTTGAAGAAATATTTTGTTGTATAGGGGATGTCTTATTTGGGCACCTTTTAAAAAATATATCCGGTTATCCGGTATTTAACTATCCGGATAACTCAATTAACCGGACCGTTTGAAAAAAAATATTGTCGTATTTCGAAATTATTTTTGTTGTATAGAAAAAAATCCATTTTTTCAAAAACTGCAAAAATTAATCGGTTATACGGCTGTTATATATCCGAAAATATCGATTAACCGGACTTTTTTTAAACAGTTTCTCCAATTTTTAAATATTTTTCATTATTTGATAGAAGTTGTACAACAATGACATTTTGTTTAACCAGCATATATTGGCATGGATAGGGATTGTTTTACAAAATACGTTTGAGACAGTGTTAAAAAGCAAAAAATGTCTAATTTTACGAACGAGTTGAAAAAAATTTAATTATTTAATATTAATTTTTAACATATTACAACTTTTTGAAGGTAGTGCCAATTTACAAAAATCATAACTAATTTTGGCGCCGATTTTAAAAAGTTGTAATAAGTATAAAATTGATATTAAATAATTAAATGTTTTTTAACTAGTTCATAAAATTAAAAATTAGTTTTTACTTTTTAGTGCATTTTTTTACAGATAATTTTTAAAAAAAAGTGATTTTGGTTTATACATGAATTTAATGTAAAATACCGATAAAGTCCAAATGTTTATGAATTTAATTTAAATGTGTTTTGTATCATCATTGTAAAGAAAATAAGTAGTGGAAATGTGAATATGTTGAGATTTATTTAAATGAATGTAGATTATAATTCTAAGGGCATAGTATTGTCATTGGAAAAATAGTAGGTTAAAATTTATTTTGGGAATTCAGTACAATTTCTTAACAACTATTTAAATTTATCCAATTGGGTGATGTTGAAATATGAAATTTAATACAGCCAATGGGACTAGAAGTCATGTGTGCAAGTTGTGCAAATTATAACTTACTTTGAATAGTAAAAAAACGTTGTTGTTATTATTATAATAGAGTAATATAAAAATACAATAGTTTGTCTGAAAAGGTAGATAAACTGTTAGCGTTGGGTAGTTTAAATAAATCAACATTGAGGGATTGCATTGTTAATAATAGGTACTCAAAAATAAGTATAATTTACTCATTTTTTATTACACTGGATGCTTATCATAGTTCCGAATAAATAAAATTTCCTTTTTGAAAAAGACATGTACTCAAAAATAAACACAATGGATAAAAATAAATAAAATAACATTTGCTAGCCTGCATATACCGATTTCATAAATCACTTTAAAAAAAATATCGACAATTATAACTAAAATTTGCCGGGAATCGAACAAAGGTCCTCAGGGATCGCAGCCCAGTGCCTTAATTATTGCACTACCAGAGAGACGTATAGAAGTTATAAACAGAAGAAATACTAAAAAAAGTGTGCCAAAAGATTGGTAAATAAGATAATTGTAAATAAGAATTGTATTAAATCAATTTCCATTTAAGCAATCAACATCAAATAATGTGGAAAACCATCTTCTGAACATCTATTTTAATGTTGACAGGTCGCTTTGTTAACATGTTTTGAACAGGATATGAGATGAGCAATATTAAATCACATTGCCCATTTTTGAGAAAGTAAGGTTACTTAAATTTGAGTACGCTATCGCTCATTTACGATACAATTGTACTCAAAGAAAAATAAGTAGGTTCATGTACTCATATTTAAGTAAATTTTTTTACAGGGAGTTCGGATATTTTAAACAGGACCTAGGATATTTTAAGCAGGATAGTCCTTATTTGTATATGTATTCGCAAAATACTTCGAAGATAAAATCATAGCCCAATTTTGGAGAGTCTCACTTTTTATAAAACATTTTAGTATTATTATTATTATGAATTACTTTACTAGTTCTACTTTAACTAGTGCAATATTTACAATTATAAAACATTTCCTTCAGCCTCCGCCAGAAGAAACCAGAAACGGCGTCATCAAAGGATATTACGTCGGCTACAAGATATCAGCCAATGAGGAGACCTATACGTACAAGCAAGTGGAGAAATCCGCCAATGAGCAGCAGTCAACGTACATCACCGGACTTCAACCTTTCACTGAATACGACATCGTCATTAAGGCATACAACTCTGCAGGCTCCGGACCAGAATCGCCCCAAATCATGGGGAAAACGCTAGAAACAGGTATTGGTCGACTTTTGTGGTTTGTTAGATGTGTGTGATTGTGATCTTGGTAGAATATAGAACAATATCCAAACAACAAATCCTCGGAATCAGTTCAAAACAAATATTGAAACTAGCCATTCGCCTTGCGTTGCTAGGCCATACACATATAAATAAAATTAAATGGCTCCCCATGGGACTCGAACTCGCGACCTATTTCTCCGAAGCCCAACGCGCTGCTGTGCCTTTCTGCCAAGTTAGAAAGACACGTTCTAGGTAGATCTTAAAAATATTTTTTTAAAGTTTCTTTATTTAATAAAATATTAAAAAAAAACTTTAAACAGAAAGTGATGAACGTACGATTCGTCAGTGCACCAGGAAATGTTCTTTTTTTGATACAACACTTGTTATGATTCGTAGTATGTAAGAGGCGTGAAAAGGATCAATTCAGTAGAAATATTTGATATGGTGCTTGATTATTGTATCCATGATAACCTTTTTAAGTTAGTGTACTAATGTTAAATTAATTAATTTATGGTGCCTAAAACCAATATTTTAAAGCCCCAGATTTGTTAATCGAATTGACTTTAAAAATGGACAGATTTGAATAGCTATAGTATTTAATAATATTTATTTATCTTTGGGGCAGGGACATTTCGGATTTTTATTAATTATCTATAAAACTAGAGCACAATGCAATCGACCTCTATAATTAAACATAAAAAAAATGTGGCAAAGAAAGGGAAATAAATAAATTGTGATAACTCAGTTTCTTTTTAACATATATACTAAAGTGAAGCATTCTTTTTAAACTAATATTTTAGCCATCGCTGTTCTTAAATACTAGTATTAGTGTCAGCAAAATTTGATTTCTAGGATCGTAACTTCTTTATTTTTTTTCCCAATTAAGTCATTAAAACCCAAAAATACTTCTTCTGTGTGAAACCCATGGCTTTACAAAATCTCGTCAAATTTCAATCATTAGATTCTTTGGTATAAACACAGACCCTTCTGTAAATTTATTACAATAAATTTAAATATTTTAACTGTATGATTTATATATAACCAGAAAAATTATGTATATTATTTATGTTAGTAAAGTTCCCTTTTATGCCCCTTAGACGCAACGAATCTTAACACATGGGGTTTCAAAAGAAAGAGAATTTCATGGACCAAGAAATTAATCGTACTTCTTTCATCTCTGAAATTTGAACGGGGTTTTTTAAACGAGCCGTTCATAATGAACAGACGTTAAACTTTTTTTTAATTTTTTGGCTCTGACGAATGGGTGTGGTGTGTCTGTGGGGGGGGGGGGGGGGGGGAGTTGTCCATGCGATAATTATTGCATGGTGATGCTAGTTGTTCTATATTTTACTATAGTTAGATAATTATAAAATGTTTTGCATATTTTATTTGTATGCCTGTGTATGAAACAATCGTATTCTGAATAATGCTTATGGTTTTACTGAAATTTTATGTCCCATACTGAAAATATGTATATGTCTAAACATGTATATCGCCAGTGACAAATAGCATGATCGTATTCACATAAATGCTTATGGTATACACATACATTAGTACTGTAGTCTTAATTGAACCGTTTGGTGGAGGTAACGGTGTAGACAATTGTGGGTTGAAATAATATAATTTTTTTTGTTATAATTATTTTTATTTCACTGTTTTGTTTGATCGGGTGACCGATGGTCACCCGAGTGTGCACTTGTTGATTCCCTTGTGGAGAAAGCAGGCTAAAAGGAAGTTTACTAAGTTTTTCTTGTACTTCTTAGCGCCCCCTACTTCTCCAATAGTTCAGGTAATCTCCTCGACATCCTCGTCCGTCGAGTTTAAGTGGGAAAAGGACGCCAAGGACAAATCTGCCATTACAGGTAAGCAATTTAATACTATATATAAACATATAATAATGGTTAGCATTAAAATCGTATGCTTGATAATAATAATTAGCCAAAAAATTATATGCATGATGTTAATAATTAGCCAAAAAATTATATGCATGATGATAATAGTTACAATAACTGTCATATTCATAACGATAATAATTAGCACACAATCATGTGCATAATGATAATAATTTACATAAAAATATTATGCATGATGCTAAAATTATAACCATATTAATGATGAAAATAGTTAACATAAAAGTCCTATGTATGATAATAATGGCATAAAAGTAATATGCATGATGATAATAATTAGCCTAAATATTTTACGTATAGTGATAATATTTACCATATAAATCATATGCTTGGTGATAATAATTAGTACGCAATCGCATGGATAATGATAATAGTTAACATAAAAAACCTATGCATGATGATAATAGTTAGAATAAATATCATATACATGAAGAAAATAGTTAACATAAAAATCATATGTATGATGATAATAACATGAAAACATATGCATGATGAAAATAGTTAGCATAAAAATATTTGCATGATGATAAACTGAATATACCTTGAAATAACTAAATAAACCTTCTAATTAATTTAATAACTACATTAAATTAACTATAATAAAATAAATTTTATGCACACAATTGAAAAAAAATAAAGTTAAGGAAAAATAAAATTATTTAAATTGACTATAAATTTAAAATTCTTAAGTTTTATCATCATCTGTAAATTTTATCGTAATGCGTATATTTTATTATACTTCTTAAATTTTATCGTAATTCGTATATTTTATCATAATACGTATATTTTATCAGAACCCATAAATTGTATCAGAATCGTTTTATTTTATGAAAATCCATCCTATAAAAAAAATCAGTATATTTCATCACAAGACGCGAATTTTACAATAATACGTAAATTTTATCAGAACTTGTAAATTTTATCGTAACTTGTATTTTTTTTCATAATGCACACATTTTATAATAATCAATAAATTTATCATAATCCTATTATTTTATCATAATCCGTATATTTCATCATAATCTATAATTTTTTACATACAACATTTTTTTCGTCATATGAAGTAAATGTTATCATAATTCGTATATTTTATCACATTCCTTAAATGTTATCATAATTCGTATATTTTATCACATTCCTTAAATGTTATCATAATCCATAAATTGTATTATAATCAACATATTTTATCAAAATCCGTATATTTTATCAAAATCTCCCTATATTTGATCACGTCAATTTTATAATAATCCATAAATTTATCATAATTCTTTTATTTTATCAGAATCCGTATCATCGTAGTCTATAATATTTACCGAATGGCGTGTTTTTGCGACATATGAAGTAATTTTCATCATAATCCGTAAATTTTTACAGAAACGTGAATTTCATCATAATCCTTCAATTTTAACGGAACCGCCTTGTGTTGCAATATCCATTATCACCCTAATATATATTCACAGAATATTCACTCCACTACAAATCCGACGACGGGGATTGGGAGCAGTTGCGATTGAGCAATCGCCAAGACCACTACTCGCTGGACGGTCTTCGCTGCGGTACGCGGTACCACCTGTACATGACCGCCTCCAACAGTCTCGGTACCGGAGAACCGAGTGAACAAGTCACTGTCAGGACACTTGGAGCAGGTACAGCCATTGCATTTCAGTCACTAATGCTTTGAAGTTTGCATCTTACAGTTGGTATCCATAAGATTATATAACCATAAGATTTGTTGGTAACCATCAGATAATTTTGTAACCATAAGATATGTTGGTAACATTAAAATAAATTAGTAAATATAAGATATGTAACCATAAGTTGGTAACCATAAGATATTTTTGTATCCATAAGATATGTTGGTAACATTAAAAAAAATTGGTAAATATAAGATATGTAACCATAAGATAATTTTGTATCCATAAGATATGTTGGTAACATTAAAATAAATTAGTAAATATAAGATATGTAACCATAAGTTGGTAACCATAAGATACTTTTGTATCCATAAGATATGTTGGTAACATTAAAATAAATTGGTAAATATAAGATATGTAACCATAAGTTGGTAACCATAATATAATTTTGTATCCACAAGATATGTTGGTAACATTAATATAAATTGGTAAATATAAGATATGTAACCATAAGTTGGTAACCATAAGATACTTTTGTATCCATAAGATATGTTGGTAACATTAAAATAAATTGGTAAATATAAGATATGTAACCATAAGTTGGTAACCATAAGATACTTTTGTATCCATAAGATATGTTGGTAAGATTAAGATAAATTGGTAAATGTAAGATATGTAACCATAAGATAATTTTGTATCCATAAGATATGTTGGTAACATTAATATAAATTGGTAAATATAAGATATGTAACCATAAGTTGGTAACCATAAGATACTTTTGTATCCATAAGATATGTTTGTAAGATTAAGATAAATTGGTAAATGTAAGATATGTAACCATAAGATAATTTTGTATCCATAAGATATGTTGGTAACATTAATATAAATTGGTAAATATAAGATATGTAACCATAAGTTGGTAACCATAAGATATGTTGGTTACCTTTAAATGAATTGGTAACCATAAGTTGGTAACTATAAGATAATTTGGAAAACATAAGATATGTTATTAACCATAAGGTATGTTGGTAATCATAAGATATGTTGCCCTAAGTTGGTAACCATAAGATAAGTTGGTATCCATAGGATGCATTCATATTAAAATATTCTTGCTCCAGTTAAAGTATTCTAACTCCAGTTTAGTTTCTAGTATTATAGCTCCAGTTAAATTTCTATTTTTCTAACACCAGTTAAAGTTAAAAAATATTCGTTATTCAATTTTTTTAACAGATTCCCTATCACAGAATTTGGTTTAAAATGTTAAAAAAATGATAGTTTTTTTTAAAAAATTTACTCTGTTAGGCTACATCGATATCTTAGTGTGGTGATAAATCACTAAGGTTAGCAACGTACTGGAAACTATCATACATGCAACTAAGCTGTTTAGTTGCCCAAAATTTTAAAAAAAACATAGTATTCACTCAGTGAGCAATTTTTTTTGTTGGGCAAAATATCCTTTCAGTAGCTACCGCGCTAACTGTTTTGGAAAATAATCGACAATTCGGCGATTTTGTATAGATTGCACTGAAATGCTTTTTGCGATTTTTCACACTTTTGGCTATTGCGAAATTCGAGACCTAGAAACCCCGAATTGGAAGCAACTAAATAATCGTCCACATTTGTGATTTACCAGGTGCTCGGGTAATTAAAAGCTGAATTGTAATTGTTGCTAGCGTACAACTAGCCTAGTTTGCAGGGGGACAAAAATTTGAAAAGTTATCGTAAGGAGTGAAAAACAAGAACCATCAGGGAAGTTTTGAAAATTTATTGTTTAAATTGTAAGATTAAAATTAAATGAATTATTTCAAATGTTAATAGAATGTTTCAAGTCTAATTAGTATGTAGAAAATATCTGGATATCTCAGTTAAATATATGAGATGTACGCACGAAAAGATGTCTTGGGTAAATCGCGAGCTGTTTTGGAAGAGCACGACCCCTCAATCTACAAACCCTAAAAGTAGGGAATTTCAAGTGTTTTTTAAATCCCTGAGTAGGGAAAATTTATGCCTGAAGGAAATTAATATCATTAGAACATGAAAGATTATAAATTGGCCAACTTGTAAGAATAATTTTAAATTAGACCTCTGAACGAACACTTCATTGTAACATGCGTGCAATTAAGCAATGCTTGTGAGAGAACTATTTAATATATTACCTAGTATATAAAAAAAGTTGAAAAAAAATGACGATAAGTTGTAACAGGGAATTTTCGACACTGTTGAGTTGGGAATTTCGATTCGTTAAGTTGGAGAATTCCTTGTTTCACCCCCCATCCCCCGGTAAAGTAAATATTTAAAATAAACATGGAGGAATACATTTAATACATAATTTAAAGTATTTAATGTTTATCTTAATAATATAAATTACTGCATAAATTACTGCATAAATTACTGTATAAATTACTACTTAAATTTCTACACAAATTACTTAATAACACAATTTTTCCCACAGCCCCAATGTCGCCCCACGAGGCAGCTTTCCTAAAACCGAACGCGACCTCAGTGACCTTGAACTTGGGGGCGTGGCAAAGCGGTGGATGTCCAATCAAACACTTCGTAGTCCAGCATCGTCCCAAGTACCTCAGCCAATGGACGACGCTGACGGATAAACTAGACATGCCAAGGGATTACTACGTCATACGCCACCTCTCGCCTGATCGAGATTATGTTGTCATGGTAACAGCACATAGCGAAGCCGGATTGACGCAAGGGGAATACCTGTTTAGGACGTTACCTTCTTCAGCTATAGGTACACCAGGTTCGATTACGGAGAATAGGCAATAGAAAAAATATATATAATGTATTAATCTTTATATATATTTCTCTTATGCGGTGATTGCAAAACGCTGTTTTTCTGTACGCTGAATGACAACAGTTAGTTTGTTTACGAAATTCTGTTGTGCCCGTATTTTTATTTTGCCATTATGTAAGCCATTTTGACAATTAGCCCCTTCAATTCATTAGTAAATAATTATTTTGTTGATGTAAGGTTAAATTAGGAAGAATATAAACCCTATTACATTAAACATAAAAGTTTTGTAAAACGCTTTTCTAAACTTTACATGAGCGGAACATTGACGTGGCGCCATCTGTTGGAAATTTTGAAAACTAGATTTCTATGACCTTCATTTTTATGACGTATTAACTTAGTTACGTACACACTTCTGGTAGGCAAGAGTATGGTAAGCTTAACGTCAATTATGCCAAAACAAACTACCAATAATGTTAAAAATTAAACTAAAACGCAGCCTCCTAGTATATTATTAAACTATCAACAATAACAATTAATTTTAATTATTTAAAGTAAATAAATAATTTTATAGAAATAATATGTTTATTTTCATATTGTCAGCTAAATTCACAAACTTCAAACCACCGATTCAGCATCCGAAGCGAAAGATATTTAGCGACTAAATTCAAACGATTGTTCTTTATAGTTGTTGAACATGTCCTCTTCATCCGAAGACGCCGCGCTGGATGCCTGTGACACTGAATTAGAAGGTTTACTGTCGCCAATCTAGTGTCTCGGGCGTCTTCAGATTAAAAGCGCGAGGGCATGTTTCCAATCATTAATATGAAATTGTTTGAAAACAAGAAGTGATTGGAATGTCTGACCTTAAATCGTAGGAGATTGGATAAAAGAAACACGTGATTTTCGAACTTGAATTTCGATGCTAATTAGGTTTCGCTACTACTGCTGAATCCGGTTACAGTTTCGTGGTTTGAGAATGAAACTGACGATATATCAATTTATATTTGAGATTTCTTTAGAAATTATTTAGTAGATTTTTTTGTTTTTGTTTTATTAAATCGATTCCAAAAATAAACTATAATAAACTTAACCATATGTATTAAAAATTTAATATCTTGTCTGTCACTTTTAACGTAAGGCTTTGAAGAATTATCATATATATGTTTTTGATAATATATTTCATAAGTGTTTTACGTGTTAAATGTTACATTTTATCAGTGTTTCAATCAATATTTTCTCTTGTATTACATTTTATTGGAATTTCAATTGATGATACAGGTTGATTGCCTTTTAAAAAAATATTTTTCATAATGCAAATTTTGTTATATTGTCTATTTGATGGTATTCCATAATTCAGTTTATACTAATATACAATGCATCAATATTTGAAATTTTGAATTTATGTAAATATTTACATGTTACAGATATCAAAACCATAAGCATTAACAGAATACGATCATGCTGAATATATACATATGCTTCTTTTAAATGTATATACATAAGCAAAATATTTTAATTTTTTAATGGATAATCTAGTAAAACTTATAAAATTTATAAAATATTATATCTATATATTACTATTAAATACTACATTAGCTTAAATGAAGCATATACAATCGTGTAAATTTCATTGTGTATTAAAACTGTATTAGCTAAATGTTTTCTAATGTTTCGAATTATTTAATTATAGCAATAATTGCTTTTAAATGAAGTACTTTAAAGACAAAAACCTATCTCTGTTGAATATTTTTGCAGCGATATGTTATAAAATATGTATGGATTGTTTGAACTTATCATTGCATACCATGGCGATTGAAATGAAATATTTAAACTTATAAAAAATGTGTGTGATTATATTCGTATTTATAAATGTTATCCATATATGTTTTTAAACATATCAAACCTTATACATAAAGAAACCTTATTTTTTGTTTGTGGTATGCATGTTGTTTTTCATTAATACTAATGGATGTTACAGCAGCTTAACATTATTTAATGACGAGTTTTCAGTTTCAAATTTAAATTAATTTTTGTTTGTATTTGCAGTACCTACGTCGTCACCAGCGTTCGGGAAAAGGGAAACTGACCTCCCGTTTTACAAGAACGTCACGCTAGTCATACCGATTGTGGTGTCTTCTCTGGTTCTGGTCATTGTAATATTCATTGTTGTAGTGTGTCTGAGAAAACACTCAGAAGACAGAGAAGGGAGAATGGGTAAGTCTGCATCATGTTTATTTTGATGTGGGTCGCTTTTAAAATTATCCACGTGGGTTATAACACTAGAAATACTATGTTATGCTGTCGGAATGATCCATTCCGACATTATAACTCCGTAACAAAAAACATGATGGACATGAATAAGGTATCGTTCGATAGAAAATAAGGCACCACTGAGGTCCGAAGTAAAGCCTTGAGTATCTTAGTTTTCTTAATAAATTTTTTGTTGAAGACCAGTTCTTTAATAAAATTGTAATTCACGTAAGCTCTTCTTACTGTGAATGTTTCGATACAGCTGATATTTATATATTTATATAAAGCTGGTATTTGGAACATGCATTATTCCTGGCGTAAATGTAAGGGGCATAGCAATTTTAAGGAATGTTTGTGGAAAATAAGCAATAATGCAAGTTTTGTGGAAAGTTAGAAATAAGGCAAGTTTAAAGCCAGTTATAGGTAAACAACTGTTTTGCCTTAAAATAATAAACAAATTAAATGAGTTTAGGAAACATTACATATTCGTTAATGAAACACGATATACATAAATATATTAAATATCATATTTGAATTACTGTCAAATTTAAACTGAAAAAAGGAATACAATGGAATATTTACACTTGTCTGGAATAACCCTTAATAAATGTGGTGACAAAACAGTGTACATTTTCGTGACAAATAGCAAAATATATGTAATTTTTATTACAGAAATTTGAAACAATATGCATCAGAATGCGCAATAACTTTTTTTTGACAAATTACCTAATTTAGTAAAATAACAAAAACTGGGAGAATTTCCAAAAATATAAATTAGCCAACGTTTTTAGATTAAAAGATAACCTCTAGAGGGCAGCACCATAATAATAGTAGTCCTTTCCAAGACACCTTAGAGCACATATGCTAGTGATCAATTGACTAATATTTCAAAACATTCAATTAAAAGTTTTTATCATCATTTTAAGGAATATACAGCATTAGTTATCAGTTGTATGTTCAATTTAAAATAAATGTTTTTTTCAATTTCTATAAGATGGGTATTATACATGGCAATTTGAGATGTAAAATAAAATCCTTAAGTTCAAATATCCGAAAAATGCAATTAACACATCATATGTATTGAGGTATCGATGTTATTTAATATTTTGTTTGAACCTAAAACGTATAATTTTTTTTTTTTAATATTAATAGAACTTCTAGTTAAATAAATGTTTCATAATTTTTTAGTTTAAAAGTTATCTAATAGGTGGCAGCACCAAATTCACTTTTATCGTCAAGAATTTATTTTTTGTCAAGTTTCCATTGTTAATTGATATAATTCTAGAAGGTTATAAACGGATTTTTTAATGTAAGTGGTAATTAAGAAAAACTAACACTTTTACAAAAAAAAATGATTAAAGTAATATTTAAAACAAATAAAATACTTTATTTGAAAGTATGTTGTGTTTCCAACGAAAAAATAGGAAACCATATTGCAGACAAAACAATTTATTGAAGCATTTTAGTTAAGATATAGAAAAATAACATTTCGAGAGCCCAAGTGTAGTGACCCCCCTCGTTCAACGTCAACAGAGATCGAGTTACAATTCTGCAGTTGCCACAACGTAGTTGAGTGTTTATGTGTAAATACCACTGAACTCTAACTGTAACGCTCACACCCAGTTCTTTTTATGAACGCTGTTAAAGCATACTGTAAGCAGTCAGAATGTACCCCAACTAATTTTTAAAAGTGATTTTGTGGGAATTTTTAATGTCAAATCGTGTTAGAAATGTTTAATGTGTTTAGATAATGTATTTTTTCTACTTATATAATTAATTTGCATATCACCAAAAATTGTGTTTGCTACTACTTGTTTATCCACGTGTTGGTTACAATGCATTAAAAGAATTGGCATTAAAAATGAGTTTCAAAGGAAAATTACAATGGAAAAACAGCCAAAAGTACTACAATTCGGCAAATGTTAGCATGAACATACGTATTATAATGGTAGAAATGGGAGTTGGGTACAGTTCCTTAACCTTCAATTGGCTTCAAGTCGTCTAACTGCCTTGCACAATACAGAAATTACAGTTAGATATCAGTGGTAGACTCACACAAGCGCATTCTTAGTTGGGTCATTCCACTACAGAATTAAAGGAGTGATGGAAATATATGCATTAATAGTCAACACTATATTTACAAATTTCTATAAATAAGAAAGATAAAAATAGACCATATAATTTAATTACTATTTATTAACCGTTATTTATTTTCCAGATTATGAAAATCGCAAAGACGCCCTGATGATGAAAGACCTCAACAAACAAATCAACATTAAATCTGCTCAACCATCACATTATTCCTGTCCCACTGGTAAGACCACATTTTCAGTCAATCTGTAATCACTATTTTTATACATATTTATTTATATTTATATACATTTTCAGGCAATCTGTAACCAATATTTGTATACATATTTATTTATGTTTATATACATTTTCAGTCAATCTGTAATCAATATTTTTATACATATTTATTTATTTATATACATTTTCAGTCAATCTGTAATCAATAACATATTTATTTTTTATTTATGTCCATTTTCATTCAATCTGTAATCAATATTTTTATACATATTTATTTAAATTTATATACAATTTCAGTCAATTTGTAATCAATATTTTTATACATATTTATTTAAATTTATATACATTTTCAGTCACTCCGTAATCAATATTTTTATACATATTTATTTATATACATTTTCAGTCAATCTGTAACCAATATTTGTATACATATTTATTTATATTTATATACAGTTTCAGTCGATCTGTAATCAATATTTTTACGGTTTATACATTTTAAACCGAAAAGGGTATATTTTAAGAGTGAGGTGAAAAAAAGCGAAAGTTTTCAATTCGAAATAGATTAGTGCGAAAAAGATGATGCCCATTCGTAGAAGCGAAGTGTTAAAATATATTCTACACCGTTCAATATTTTACCTTTGCACGTCGCGATCAAAGTTTTGAAATTTTTAAATTTTCACTTATTTCTCCAAATGAAAATGAAAAATTAATTTTTTAATTGAAATAGAATTGTGATGAAAACTTGTTTTCATTAATTAGAAGAAGAACGTAAAAAAAAAGTTTCGACATCGGGCAATATTGGACTTTTGAGCATTGCTGTCAAAGTTTTAAAAAATTTCAACATTTTACCCAAATCGGGTCCATTTACGACAAAAAGTAGCTTAAAAGGGAATAAGTTGCAACACAAGGTTTTTAATGATTTTTTATTCTACTTGGTTTGCTAATCCACAGTAAAACATTTACACGTTTTTGGACAACCGAAAGTGGGTTAAAACTGGTCAGTTTGAAAATGGCCACCACTGTCCATTACATCTTCTTTTCTTCTTTATGTACACATGGATAATGTTTTTTCTAACCTGCGGCTTTAAGGATCAACGAATTATTTTCTGCTAGCAGAAATTTGAAATTTTGTTCATCAATTCATTACATCCAGAAGTTGGGCAACCAATTTATTTTCCCAATTTATTTTTTACTCATAGAGGAAAACAAAAGCATAATCTATTTTGGATCTGCAAGACAACAAGTTGAAAAATGATCAGTTTTTTTTAAAGAAGATCACGCCGTTCTCGTTTATTTTAAAGAACAGGGAACCAAAAGAACAAGTCGTTATGCTGGCGCTTGTGAGGCGACATCGGAGTGCAAAGGGTTAAAACAACTGCAATTTTGGAAAAACCAAATTCATATCTGTCATTGATGTCTTTAGATAAATAACAATATTAGATACTTATAGATCATGTTTCAAAATTACATATTGTTAGTGTTGTAAATTATTCTGGATACGCATTTTGCGATGGACTAGCAATGAGTTTCATCATGTGGTCGTCAAAAACAATTCAAATTGTTCATAAACTAGTCAAACTGATAAGATGTGTTACATAAAATTTATATTTTAAATAATCCTCATGTGTATTTTAACATAATATTTAATCTCAAAATAAAGTGTACCTATTACCAAGTAAACAAGGCAAACACGTCACATTAAATTACAAATTTATATTTACATATTCATCTAACATAAATTTTTTTCAATGAGATTAGGTATATCTCAATACATAGTGACATATATTAATCTGTTGTTTCCAAAACTGTTGTTGTTTTAAAGTCAAACTGCTTTAAGTCAAAAGCAAACAAATGTGCTTTAAAATGTTGTTCGAATCTTAGCACACGACACGCTGTAATATCTATATGGCTATTTTTCTATAGAATAAGCTTTACTTATATTCATAAATCTATCCCAATGTAAAAACATAGAGTTTATTGAATTTGAAAATTTTTGACATTTTCCAAATGTTCCATTACTTTTGGAATCCGTGTATAAATATTTTTATTTTAAGGAACCAATAAAAACCTAATCCTACCTAAGCGACCGCAACCACATTAAACTCAAGGACTTAATATTTAATTAAAATTAATGATTTTTGCCAAAGTTGTTTATGAAGTTTTTTTAATTAGTATTGTTTTTCAAATATATTATAATTTAACACCACGTTGGGCAGTCCATATTATGTATGGCAATAAAACATGGTGCAAATATGTTTAGAATACTTGAGCTATTAGCGCGCACATCATGCAAATGCATTTAATATTATTCACAATTATGCTCCCATTCTTTGCAGGGAACAAAGGTGATTATGCGGAACCATACACATGCATTGATTCGGTATCTACAAGACAGGTAATACCAATCTACATGATTTGTTTATACATTTCATACTCATTTATATACATATCCACACCCATATGCACATGCTTATCCATATCCTTATCAATATGCATTTACATGCTAAACAATATTCATATGTACATTCATATCCTTACACATATGTAAAATCAATATCCATATATGAACATCCATATGCTAAACACTATACATATGTACATCCATATGTTAAACAGTATCCATATGCACATCCATATGTTAAATAGTACCCATATGCTAAACTATATCCATATGCCCATTCATATCCTCACCAATACACATATGTACATCAATATACATATAACTATTTACATCCATATGCTAAACAATATTTATATAAATATACACATCCATATGCTTAACCATATATTCATGTACACACATATTCATATGCTCATCCATATGTACATCCATATCCAATCTCAAATGCACAACCATATACTTTACTATATCAATATGCACTGCACATCCATATATATTTACATATCCATATCCATATGGACATCCTTATAGATTTGCAAGCCCATGTATTCATTCAAATGTATAAAATATATATCAAGTTTTATGTACATGTATTCATTCTTAATTAGGATTATCTTACACTGTTAAACATGTTAAATTATTTAAAGACATGATTTAGAACTAAATATTATAACGAATGGTTAATAAATTCCATCATTTATTTGCTCATCCATATGTAACTGGGCAATTGGCGCATTTTAAACCAGTTCAAATAAATTAAAGTACTTAAAGTTCATGAAAATTTAATATATTTTGACATTTTTCATATCATATGTGCCAGTGCTTCAACTAGATATCTCCATAGGAACCATAGGATCTCCATAGGAAGATTACGGTATTGCATATAAATTCAGAGTTGTAGTTCTCTCCCCATGATATATCATGGGGTGAGTTCTTCAAATAGGGACTTGTATGCAATACCTTAATCTTCCAATTGAAGGGTTGCTGCAAAAAGGATGTAGCTCCAACCTAGGGAAATTTCGAGTGACGTGTACTATCTAGTGATAAAAAAACCTTGTTCGTTTGGTTCCAGAAAGATGTAGCTCTAATCGTTAGTTCTCGTGTTACTCAAGAAATGGAGCTGTCTGTCTCATTAGTTTGTTGCAATATAGAGGTAGCTTCTGGAGCTACCGCCATTTTCCCCCAAACGACTGACGTGCTTTGCTTACACGAAGGTTATACAGCACTTATAAACAGTAGAGTTTTTGGTTCTTTTACGTTTTGTGGTTCTACGATGGACTACAACCAGACAACGCAGCAGATGAGCCGGACGTTACAGAGGGGGAGTGTGATAATTAAAAAATTTAATTTTTCTGTTTTTAAAGCAAAGTTATATGCTATATTTCAATTTTAGTTTTCTTTAAATAAAATATTATAATAAATTTTATTTTTGGGGGGGAAATATTTTTCATAGAGGTAGACAGAACATCTATTTGGTTGCAAGAAAGAGGTATCTCCAACAATCCAACATGTGCCACTTCATCTGGAAGATATATTTTTGAGTGAAAATACTGTCATAACATGCAGGAACAATTAAGAAGATTTATCAAAAAGAATATCTTCACACAACTTGGAATTTTGAAATTTCAAACGTTTTGTTACGACTCTCTGCTAACTTGAATAATTGGAACTACCTCCTTTTTACAGCATGTCATTTGACCATGGTTCTAAAATAACGAGGTGCATGTATGAATGTGTGTGTGAATGTGTATGTGTTCCCGGGTCTTTCCTTCGAGATAGACCCCGAACCGTCGCCAATAGCCCACTGTGCAGCTCTAGTGCGACTTTAATTAACCAAACCAAACCTTTTTACAGCAAACCCCTCAATTGAGTTGTTTAGTTATAGCACTAACCCGAATATGTGAAAAGCCAGTTTAACGTTCTTACCAGTTCCAATATAATTAAGTTTTACTTATTAAAACTCCCTTATTTAAGTTAAATTCTCAACTACATTTGTTCTTGTTACAGGCATCAGACGGACTATTTGCTACAATCAAAAGATGCCCCACCAGACCAATCTACATGTCAGGTTCTTACAAGCAGGGTAAGTACTCACACTGGTGCCAAGTGAGATAGCTACATGCGACGGAAATGAAATGTTTATTTCAGAGACGCATCAATATAATATGCACAAATTTATCTTGGCATTGTATCAAAATATCATATTGTGAACACATATTTTTTGTGCCCAATTCCGTCAGCTTCCAAATTAATTTTAAATGTGTGAGTTTTTACAGGATAAACGTATTTATTGTAGAAAAATCCCGTTAATTGCTCATGCTTTCCCACTCAAATTCTCACGCTATTTTTACCAATTCTAAAGTTTTTTTCACTGTTTGGGACTAAATATTTTCTCCTAGGCTGCGCCACTTTGATATTTTTACCGACATTTTAATTCATTGTAAAGAGATAGTATTTAAGTTATACCTAAAAAAAATATATTAAAAAAAAATTGTAAAGTGGAGTGTTTATATGAGTTTATAGACTGGATGCTTTGAGGGAATAACTGGATGCTTTAAGGGAATAACTGGATGTTTTGAGGGAACAACAGGATGCTTTGAGGGAAAAACTGGATGCTTTAAGGAAATAACTGGATGCTTTAAGGGAATAACTGGATGTTTTGAGGGAACAACAGGATGCTTTGAGGGAAAAACTGGATGCTTTAAGGAAATAACTGGATGCTTTAAGGGAATAACTGGATGTTTTGAGGGAACAACAGGATGCTTAAAGGGAAAAATTGGATGCTTTAAGAAAATAACTGGATGCTTTAAGGGAATAACTGGATGTTTTGAGGAAAAAACTGGATGCTTTAAGGGAATAACTGGATGTTTTGAGGTAGAAACTGGATGCTTTGAGGGAAAAACTGGGTGCTTTGAGGAAAAAACTGGCTGCTTCGAGGGAAAAACTAGTAGCTTTGAGGGAAAAACTGGACATCTCTTAACTTTGATATCAAGTCAACGAGCGATGGATTGTTAAACAAATTAAAGTAATGAATACATATTATAATATAATTACTTCCGATATTAACTTCGATAAGTTATTAACAAATACTTTAATTTTTTAAAGTATCGTACACTAGATCTCCCAACATATGAATATTGTGCTGGCGGACGTAGGGTCGAACTCTCAAAACTCCGATTACGCACTTTTGTCAACCTAAAAATAATTTTGAAAACTGTCATTTACACATGATATACTTCCATGTGGACAAATAAACGTTGAGTAAAATCTATGTATAATGCCTCGTATGTACAAGCACGGTAGGTGTCTAGTAGTCACAGTAAACACTCTCTCATACAATCTCACACATATACACACTATCCACATTCTAACTCTTACACTCTCTCAAACACACACACAATAAACCACGCACACACTCAACCTCACTTGCATGCACTCACCTCGCTCACATAATCTCCCTCTCTCTCACTCACATACTCACACCACTCAACCTCACACATATACGCACTCTCTCTTTCACACACACTTTTTCTCACACTGTAAGTCGCACACACACCCTCTCACACACACACTCTCTCACACACACACTCTCTCACACACACACTCTCTCTCACACACACACTCTCTCTCACACACACACTCTCTCTCACACACACACTCTCTCTCACACACACTCTCTCTCACACACACACACTCTCTCACAGACAAAAACTCAAACACTCACACACATACACTCTGACTCCCACACTATCTTACACACAATGTCACACAACCTCACACATATACACACTTAAACTTCCACTATCTCCCACTTCCACACTCTCTCACCCACACTCTCTCTCACACACACTCTCTCACACACACACTCTCTCACACACAAAAACTCAAACACTCACACACATACACTGACACATACACTCTCTCACACACTCTCTCTCACACACAAAAACTCAAACACTCACACACATACACTCTCACTCCCACACTCTATCTCACACACAATGTCACACAACCTCACACATATACACACTCAAACTCCCACTATATCCCACTCTCTCTCACACACACTCTGTCTCAAACACACACTCTCTCACACACTATCTCTATCCCTCTCTCACACACATACTATCTCACACAATCACTAAACCACACACACTCAACCTCACTCACACATACTCCCTCTCTTTCACTCAAATACTCTCACACACACTCAACCACACCACATATACACACGCTCTCACGCACACTCCCTCTCTCAAACCCTCCCAAACTCACTCACACATACACACTCACACATACACACTCACAACCTCACTCACACACTTTTCCTCTCTCACTCACATACACTTAACCTCACACATATACACACACTGAACCACACGCACATTCTCGCACACCCTCAACATCACATACACAAACTTAAACACACTCTCACATACATATTATCACACACTCACTCACTCACGTATTCTCTGACACATACTCTATCACACACACACACTCTCATATACCCACACTCTCATACACACTCTACACACACGCACTCTCACGCACACTCTCACGCACACTCTCACTCACACGTCAGTGGGTTAATAAAGTCCGTGTATGAATAAAAATTAAGGAAGTAATAATAGTATCAGTTGTAGTGGTTATTATAACATGTCCTTTGTTCCTATAGGTACCACACCAAGTCAAGCAGGCAGTTTCTCATGTCGACCGGAAGGTGGCGCTGGTCAGAAAATAATCTCAAACCCCGAGAGTTCTGACCACCCCGACGCCATTGGTGACAAATGGAACAGCAGCAACCAATCGAATATCAGCCAGAAACCCATGCGATGACGCTCTTTATCATTATCGATGTTTTCCATCGTTTCATCTTAAAAAAACATTTAATCGTCATCGGACTCTTGTGTCATTGAATGGAACTGTGTGTGTAAAGCCCTGCCAAAAACCGAATTTTTACTCTAGTCAATCAAAATATGTAAATTGTTATTATAAATAAATGTGTTTTTAAAGTCTTGTTTCTTATTTCGTACTGAGATTATAAGTAATTTAGTATTTTGTCATATTTAAAGAAACCGGAAAATTAATGCATAACAAATAAAACCTTTGTTTTCTTCAAGGATAAAATCTGGTAAGGCTGTGTTGGAGAAAGGTCAGAGAAGTTTTACGTAAAACGTAATTTTAAGAAATTAGAGAGATAATTATTATTCGCCACCAAAAGCGCAACATGATGTTTTTATACTGTGTTAAGCAGTTTCAGGTATGCTCCAAGTGTGGAGTGGAGAGTGCGCCCCCGGAACACATTTCGTCTTGTCTTCGGTTCACCAGGGAATTTTTTGAGACGGATCCTTTGCAGGCCCTCGATTTTTTTGAGGGTGTGGGGACTCATGGAAGCTGTCTAGCTGCCGCTAGCCAGCGAAGGACTAGTAACAACAACAATACTGATACAGCAGATGACTAATTTTAACTTGAATTTTTAAGCATTTCTCGATTGAAACAAACTGTCAACAAATTAGGTTGGTTGTTGGTTGTATGGGGTTTAATGGCGCAAGGGCCAAATATGGCCAAGCTGCGCCAAACACTAGATAGTTTAGACCAACATTAAAATTCTAAAAATACACACAAAGAAAAATTAAATTCAAAGAAGTGGTAAAAATCCTGTGTAATTTAAAAAGATAAATAGTGATGAATGATGTTGGTGATTTAATAAATACGACAGAGTGGGAGATGATGAATTAAAAAAGCGATTACATAAAAATCGAAGATGAGGACAAGAAGTTAAAATATGACGGATGGTGAGAGATTGTTGGCAATGATGACACGGTGGGGCGGTTTCATTGAGCGTCAACAAATTAGGAAATTACTAATTTATTATATAAGCGCTTCAAAAGCAGGAAAAAATATTATTTATTTGAACTCTAAGAGCATGTATGACATTTACGTTCTTTTAACGAAATAGTTACCATCATTCCTGATTTTTTTTTCTACAAAATTCCTATTCTTTTCCCGTAAAATACCTGTTATTTACCCCAAAAGTTCAGTTCTTAACCCCCAAAAGTCCAGTTCTTAACCCCAAATATCGAGTTCAAACCCCCAAAGTCCAGTTCTTTTCCGAAAAATTCCTATTCTTTTCCCGTAAAATACCTGTTCTTTACCCCAAATTTCCAGTTCTTTCCGCAAAAATTCCTGTTATTTACCCCAAGGGCTTTCGTTTCCTCCAAATTCCTACAGTTCTATTCCAAGCTTGGTAATATGTGCAATCTTGACCTTCAAAACAAGAAGGTCATTACTATCTAAATTAAATTTAAAAAAAAAAACACTACCTTGCCACGTCCTACATTTTAAAGCAGAAATGAGTTCTTACCAAAACCTCCAGATTGCGCCATAGTGAAGAAATCGGCCAACACTCAGCGTAAATCCTGGGCAATGTACTTCGGCCAGTACTACAATGATATAAAAATGAATCTTATAGCTACTTATTTAGAAGTAAAGTATCAATTGAAATATATCGTAATTTTTTATTAACAAAAATACGCAGTTATCCTACTTCTGTCACTGTCCCATATTACCCCACTTTCCCCTATTATTCATTATTTTTCTACAGATTATAAGATCATTATAGCTGCGAAATCCTGTCCTACGCCCTATCTTTCTCATAATAGGGCTACTGCATAAGCTGCTTAAAATATGGCTGGTAGGGTAGACTCATCAAATAGTGATCAGTATAATCCCACCAAAATAATGCACAAAAGTTTTGTTTGAAAAACACCAAATGTTGATTCCACACAGAGATTTCTCGTTTGAATCAATTGGTTCAATTGGTTCAATCAATTGGCTCGTTTCAATCAATTACTTGTCCAATTATAATACATTTGAATACTAACCACAAAACACGTCCGAATCCTTCTCATTATTTATTGCAACTCTTTGTTGTTTACATATCCTTACAGATACAGTAATAAACAATACTGGTGGTGCCATCTAGTGGTCTTTTAACTATGAAATCTTAACAACAGTTTTAAATATTTTGAAATGATCCTATTCTTTTATGGATCACAAACCATTGGCAATAGCCTATTTAAGTAGCTCAAAAAATGAATTAAAAAAAAAGTACATACAAATAAATGGTACGCGAAAATCAGAGTAATAGAAGCTACACATTTTTCAATAAATTATCTGGAGAATATTTAAAAGGCACATTTTAAATTTATAGTGCAAACAGTCACAATTTTGTATAGTTATAGTTGAATAATACATAAAAACCCTAAATGATTGATTTACTCATAAAATTTGAAAATAAAATGCCCTATAGATCAGTGGTCCCCTAAAGGTGTTCCGCGGACCCCAGGGGTCCTTTAGGGGGTCCTATTCCAATGCTGCTACAAGTTTAAATGAGTATTAAATGTACAATTAAGAAAGTACAAGTATTTAAATTTCTGGTAGTCGGTGTTATTTTCTAATGTGCGTCCGTATTCTTAGTAAAAACTGCGTAAAATGAAAATAAATAATAAAATAAATTTTAGAATTTTTTTCGTTTATTCATTTTAAGTTGACCTTGCCGGTGGCCAAAAGGTTCAAAATTCGACTAGCAATCAGAGGATTGTGAGTTCGAATCGGAATGAAAACTTGGCAAAAGTAAGATATAGTGACACCGTGATCGGAAGGTTGCCAGATTCGCTGCTAAATTACAAAAGTCGTCTGAAATTATCCTCAATTAACACCGACGTGTATCCTGGACTAGTGCACGTTAAATCTGATCGTGGTCTAATGTCCTGACGCCCCATGAGATTGTGAAGGGTCCCGATGCGATGTTGTCCTCGTCATCTGACCATTGTTCAAAATTACGAGGATGTGTTCCCTGATGGTTCTTTCCTTCCAAACGCCAAACCAAGCGCGGATCCAGGTGGGGGGTAAAGGGGAAATTACCCCCCCTAACATCTAAGATTTTTTTTAAAAAAGTCACCTTAAGCAATGAAAAATTTCAAACTAAGAATTTTTTTTTTGCGAATCGTGATATATATGCATTGCTTAACGCTCTTAAAAATTTCCCAGTACTCCCCCCCCCCCTCCCGCAAGGTTTTATTTAAATTCTGAAGTGTCTTAATATTTCTTTATTTTCTAGAATGTTAAGGTAATTTTTGAATAGAAAAAAAAGAGTAATTATACCTTAGCTTATAAGACATTTTAGTACACCCCTTACCTTACAGCTATGTCCTTATGATTCGGAAATTTTAATCGGGCATTAAAATACAAATAAATTAATTTTGATAATGAAGATAAATTATTTTATTTAAAAAAATATGCTCAATAAACCTGATAATCAAGTAGCTTGGATGGCGAGGAGGGGGGGGGGCCTCAAATTTTGTGTTGATGATAACTATATTCTGTATTCTGTATTACCCCCCCCCCCCCTAACAATAATCTCTGGATCCGCCCTTGCGCCAAACTGTAGTGAATAGCCCATTGTGCAGCCCTAGTTCGACTTTAAAAAATCACTGAACTCTAACTATAACTGCTGGAAGACTCAAACTTTGTTTCCTCTACGGGCGCGTTGAAACCAATTGAAAGCTGTCATACTGTGCCCCAACATTTTTTAAAAAATGATTTAGTGGTGTTTTTTATTACCAAAGCATTGTAGAAGTATTAAATATATATAAATATTATATTTTCTTCTTTTAGAATTAATTTTTATATTGCCAAACAGATAGTTTTTGCTCTTCCTTTTTAACTACTTCTACTTTGACTTGCAAATGACTTCCTATTTTAATAACAGATTATATTTAAAATAGGTTTAAAAAGAAAACAAAAAAAACTTACCCAAAAATAATATATGTCGCCGTATTTTAACATGAAAAATATACGAAATATTGCGGTATCAAAAAAAGTGTGCCCCATCATGGCGGCCTCCATATCGGCTTCAAGTCAACAAAATGTTTTGCCCTATCCAGAAGTTACAGTTAGAGATCAGTGTAAATAATTAACCATTCATTTTCATGTCCAAACAAAATTGTAACGTACATGTCCAGAAAACGATGTAAGTACCAGGAGCATATATGAAAAAAGGGATCCCCGGTTCTATCTTAATTTAGTTAGGAGTCCGTGATTTAATGCTAATTGAGAACCGCTACTATAGATTGCGATGGAATATAACTATCCTATTATTTAACTTCACTTTTTGGTTGGATTGGTTAATTAACGTCCCACTAGAGCTGCACAGTGGGCAATTGGCAACGGTTCAAGGTCAATCTCGAAGGAAAGACCCGGGAACACATACACATTCACACACACATTCATACATGCACCTCGTTATTTTAGAACCATGGTCAGATGAAGAGGATACACGTGAACTGGAACCCAACGCCTTCACTAGACGTCGGAACTTTGGACCCCGATCAGATGTATCGTGCACCAGTCCCATATACACGCCAGTATAATTTGTTGGATATTCTGGACGACTTTCTAGTATTTTTGTAGCGAATCTGGCAACCCTCCGATCGCAAGATCACAACTTTTTTACATTTCTATGTCAAGTTAATTTCACGGATTCGAACCACCAATCCTCTTATTAGTAGCTGAACGCCTTACCAACTGAGCAACTGGGGCTCGAACAATGCCCCGTATTTTTGAACCATGGACAGATGACGAGAACGACACCTGAGCCGGCACCCAAAAGAACCTCAATAGACGTCAGGACGTTGGGCCTCGATCATATTTATCGTGCAACAGTACAGTGTAATATAATTTATTGGATATTTTTAGACGACTTCCCAGTATTTTAGTAGCGAAGCTGGCAACCCTCCGATTGCTACATTGTTCTTCTCTTCTTTGTCAATTCCATCAGTCGGACACGAACTAGCAATTCTCTGATTACTGGCCGAATGCCTTTATCCTCTGGGAAACTGGGGCCCTCTTTACTTTTTGAAACACGCAATTGTAATCAGGCACAGTAGTCCCAATACGTATATGCTTAACAATTCTAAATACTTAAAAAAAAATCTAAACCATATAAAAAAAAGAACAGAGTTTTCTAAACACTTAAAAAAATTACCTCAACCGATATTAAAAGGAAACCAGATCTTTCAAAACCCTTTAAAAAAATTGAGGACAAGAAATGAAAAACGACCTAAGTACCAAAAAAAATCGAATTTTCTTTTTTTACGGAAAAATGTCCTAAAGACCCATTTGTCGGCTCTCTTGAAAAATGTTCTTTTTGGACTTAGGTTGTTTTCCATTTCTAGTCCTCAATTACCTTAACCGATATTTAAAAAAAAATAACAGCTTTTTAAAAAAATTAACTTACCCGATATGGTTACCCGATAACACTTCCGCGAACACTTTGCGATTTGTGTTCTTTCTATGGAACAGTTATTCCTCTTTACGTTCTTTTCCACAGATTTTTTTTATAATAATAAAGGGAAAAAATCAGTTTGGTATTTGCAAGAGAACAAGTTGCAAAAAAGATTGATGTTCTAAACACAATATCCTGCTGTTCTCGTTTATTTTAAAGAACAGGGAAACAAAAAAACGGGTTGTTATGTTGGTGCTTGAGAAGCGCCTTACGAGTGCAAAGGGTTAAAAAAAGAACAGATCTAAGAAATAACAGGTCAAAGAACACGTCTAAAAAATATCTCAAACACCAAACAACTGCTCCCGAAAAATAACGCAAACCCCACATCCAAATGAATTACAACACGATTACATTACCACCCAATAAAGCCGGTCCCCAGCGGGGAATTACAACTGTAACCGCCACAACAAAGTCATTTGTAACCCTACCCCCTGATAAAACCCGAATTAACCGCCAAACACTCAAATTGCATCTTCATGTTAACCACGTCCGCAGTTAGTCTTTCCGAAGCTAACCGGTAACATGAGTTATGGGCTGACGTGCGCAACTCTTTGGAAAAGGGAGAATTTCTGCTAATGGATGCAATAAATTCTAGAAGGAAAGGTTCGTTAAGAAAGATTTAGTGTCGGAACATTGTTATGAATGTAACACTGTTATAATGAGCTTGATGAAACATGGAGTGGGTGACCGTTATGCTGACGGGTATGGGTAAATATTTTTGACAGCGACCTTTCTTAAGGGTTGGTGTATTGCTTACCTGGGGATCGATTTATCAAGGGGGATGGAGCGCAAATTGGGTATTTCCTGTAAGGGTTCTCATCTGATAGGTATCTAGTGTATTGATCGATTACTTAAGGTTCAATGTGTAATTAATAATGTGAGTAGTTTTAAAACTGTTACTACGCTGTTAAAATATATACTAAATATAAGTCTAATGTGCTTATTTTTGATTACATTCGATGCTTATAGTAGCTCCGAATACATTGGTTTCATTTTTGATCGGTTTGGTTAATTAACGTCGCATTAGAGCTGCACAGTGGGCTATTGGCGATGGCTCGGGGTCTATCTCGAAGGAAAGACCCGGGAACACACACATATTCATACATGCACCTCGTTATTTTAGAACCATGATCAGATGACGAGGAAACACCTGAACTTGCACCCAACGCCTTCAATAATCGTCGGGACTTCGGACCGCGATCAGATGTATCGTGCACCAGTCCCGTATACACGCCGTTAATTTTTGCGGATGTTCTGGAAGGCTTTTTCTAGTATTTTGTAGTGGAGCTAGCAACCCTCCGATCGCAAGAACACTACTTTTTTTACTTTTTTTTGTCAAGACCCTCGCCTAGAACCGAACCAGGAATCTTCGTATTACCAGCTGACGCCTTTAACCGCTCTACCACGGTGGCCTCGGTTTCATTTTTGAAAAGGACGTGTACTCAAAAATGAGTAAAAATAAATAAAATAGTAGTACTTTCCGACGTAGGCTGCCTTCATAAATAACTTTCAATAAATGTCGACATTTACAACCAAGGCGTAGATGGAATCGAACACAGGTCCTCAGGGATCGCAGCCCAATGCCTTATCTAATGTACTACCAGGGCGACGTCAAGAAGTCATAAACAGAAGACTTGTTTAAATGGTGTATCAAAAGAATGGAAAGTAAGATAATTAAATTGTAACAACTCAATTTCTATTTAAGCAATCGACATCAAATAATTTGGAAAACCATCTTCTAAACATTTCTTTTAAGTGTGTCAGGTCGCTTAGTTAAGATGGCTTGAGCAGCAGAAGCTGAAATCTGTAATATTAAATTGTTCATTTCTGAGACGTACGGCCACTTCAATTTAATTACGTCATCGCTCATTTTACGACTAGTACTCTAAGCAAAATAAGTAGGTTCATGTACTCATTTTTAAGTAAAATATTTTTAAAGTGTATAAGGAAGAAAGGTTACATTGACAATAGTAAAGTACCCAAGTTTAATTATCAATTCCTACTGATAAAATTTTAAGGAGTATGCGTGCTTGCCCATTTGTGATGTGTAAAGGTAAATTCGTAGTTTCCTTTCAGAAGAATTTTATTGTAGAGATTCATTCAATATTTTAACCCTTTAGATTTGAGTGGCGACTCTTATTCCCCAAAATAACGATCAGTTCTTTCGTATCGTGTTCATTAAATTGAACAAGAACTGCATGGGCTTGAACATAAACAAAAATGTTTTCTTTCTTTACCTTGGTCCTTATATAGCTTCATTTAAATGTATGACAAGATTTGCGCATTAATATATTTTATTAACTCTTTGCTCTCGAATGTCTTCTTTTAACCCTTTGCACTCTGTTGGCGCCGCTCAGGCGACCACATAACGACTCGGTTTTTTTTTTGTTCTCTGTTCTTTAAAATAAACGAGGACAGCATGATCTTGTGTTTAAAAAACATCGGTATTTTTTTCAACTCGTTCTTTTGCAGATCCGAAACAGATTAGGTTTCATTGTTCTATAAGCATAACACATTCTAGGGTAAAGATCATAAGGATGAATAACTGTTCCGCAGAAAGAACGGAAAACGCAAAGAGTTCTTGGAGTGCAGAGGGTTAAGTCAATAAAATGGCGACTTGTTATTATTTTTTTAATACAATAAAACAACATATTCCGGAACCTAAAAAGTAATTATCTGACAAACTTCAATGTAAATTAAATTTGTTATCTAGAATCACCGTGAATGTTGGTTATCTAAAACTTCCTTCAGATCGCAATTCCTTATATTCCCTGGTTCTGTTTTTTTTACATTTGAAAATGTCATAAATAGCTAAACATATGATTTATAAGCCGATATCAATATTCATCTTTTCGCTTTAATTTTTTTAAATAATTTATTACCCACCTTAAATGTGAAAATAACACTCTAAAGAGTACCTATTTAAAACGAACAGGAGTGGTATGAAACTGTTCTTTAAAAATAACGCAAGTATGTTGCCGATATAAAAATACCTTCAGATTGAAATTCCTTATATTCCCTGGTTTTGTTTTTTTTACATTTGAAAATGTCATAAATAGCTAAACATATGATTTATAAGCCGATATTAATACTCATCTTTTCGCTTTAATTTTTTTAAATAATTTATTACCCACCTTAAATGTGAAAATAACACTCTAAAGAGTACCTATTTAAAACGAACAAGAGTGGTATGAAACTGTTCTTTAAAAATAACGCAAGTATGTTGCCGATATAAAAATACCTTCAGATTGAAATTCCTTATATTCCCTGGTTTTGTTTTTTTTACATTTGAAAATGTCATAAATAGCTAAACATATGATTTATAAGCCAATATTAATACTCATCTTTTCGCTTTAATTTTTTTAAATAATTTATTACCCACCTTAAATGTGAAAATAACACGTTATAGAGTACCTATTTAAAACGAACAGGAGTGGTATGAAACTGTTCTTTAAAAATAACGCAAGTATGTTGCCGATATAAAAATACCTTCAGATTGAAATTCCTTATATTCCCTGGTTTTGTTTTTTTTACATTTGAAAATGTCATAAATAGCTAAACATATGATTTATAAGCCGATATCAATATTCATCTTTAAGCTTAAATTTTTTTATATAATTTATTACCCACCTTAAATGTGAAAATAACACGTTAAAGAGTACCTATTTAAAACGAACAGGAGTGGTATGAAACTGTTCTTTAAAAATAACGCAAGTATGTTGGCGATATAAAAATATCTTCAGATTGAAATTCCTTATATCCCCAGCATTTTTTAACATTAAAAAAATATCATTAACTACTAAATATATGTTTTGTTTACCGATATTATTATTCAACACATTTACGCTTTATTTTTTTATATTTATAATTACCCACCCTTAATATAAAAAGAACACACAAAATAATACCACTTTAAAGTGAACAGAAAAAGCATACAACTGTTCCTAAAAAAGAACGTAAATATTAAGCAAATGTTCTCAAGTACAAAGCGTTAAATAAAAGGAAAAAATTGCATATAGATATTTTTCTATTTACAATTCATCATTGGATGTAGAGTCTTTTTAGTATTTACTTGTCATATATGGCCTTCTTTTAACAAACACCGCTTTGAATTGAGTTAGAGCCAATTTCAATTTCAATATAACACGCCATTATATTTGATTTATGTATTTTAAATGTCATAAAATAGTGTATATTTTAAGAAAAAATCGGATAATCTAAAACGAAAATTAATTTAAAAAAAAATGGAATTAAGGCCTTGTAACTTATGACAGCATAATATATTAAGTTACAAAATAGAACAGGTTGTTGTATATGTTCTTCAAATTCAAGAACAAATAATTCCCGTTCAATAAAAATAACAGGTACAAAATAACAGTTCGTTCTTCGCAATTAACATCTCGCATAATTCATCTCAACGAGCGGAAGCGTGACGTTTCCAGCGTAACTCACGCCACACTCGTATCGAACGGCGAAATGTACTCGTTTCTAGCGTGACAATGTATCACGATACGAGAACATTTTGTTTTTTGGGGGTGATAGAAAGTTTCCGTTATCGGTGCGTTGTTTTAGTGAATATAAAAGAACAAGTTTTATGGGGAGAATTTGTTTTTAAGGGTCTGCAAAATATCAAATTGGGTTGTTTGTTCGCTTAGTATAGTAATAAAATAGGGTGCGGAAATTGTTTTTTTTTCAGCTTGTGTTTAGTGCCTATGTTTTGTTGATTCGCCTGCTTTTATTATAGATTAGAGGATGTTATTTTGAAACATACCAGATAAATGTTTGTTGTAATAACGTAAGAGCGTAATTATATTGTATTTTGTAATTTCTTTACTTTTCAACGTTTTGGTATTAAAAAGATAAGGTATTCGTAAATAAAGATACACAAAAAAAAACATCCACATGAAAAATAAATGTTTCCATATGAATAACTATCTAAAATATAATTTTAACCCTTTGCACTCCAATGTCGCCTCTCAGGCGCCAACATAACGACCAGTTCTTTTGTTTCCCTGTTCCTTAAAATAAACGAGAACAGCATATCTTGTGTTTAGAACATGAATCTTTTTTTCAACTTGTTCTCTTGCAAATACAAAACAGATTAGGATTTTTTTTCCCTTTATGAGTATAAAAAAATCTACTGAAAAGAACGTAAAGAGGAATAACTGTTCTATAGAAAGAAAACAAATTGCAGTGTCCTTGGAGTGGTAAGGGTTAAAAACATGGTACCAAGCTGAGGATTGGCACACGTTAAATCTGATCGAGACCCAATGTCCTTACGCCTATAGAGGTTGCGTCGGGTCCCACCTCAGGTGTTGTCCTCGTCATCTGACCATGGTTCAAAAATACGAGGTACCGTTTCCGGGTATTTCCTATGGTTTCGTTCGGTTTGGTTAATTAACGTCACACTAGAGCTGCACAGTCTGCTATTGGCGACGGTTCGGGGACTATCTCGAAGGAAAGACCCGGAAACACATTCACATTCATACATGAACCTCGTTATTTTAGAACCATGGTCAGATGACGAGGAAACACCTAAACTGGCACCCAACGCCTTCAATAGACGTTGGGACTTTGTACTCCGATCAGATGTATCGTGCACCAGTCCCGTATACTCGCCGTTAATTTTTGCGGATTTTCTGGATGACTTTTCTAGTATTTTGTAGCGAAGCTGGTAACCCTCCGATCACAAGATCCCTACTTTTTTACTTTTCTTCGCAAGTTCATCGCGTGGGTTCGAACCACCAATCCTCGGATTAGTAGCTGAACGCCTTAACCGCTCGGCCACGGAGGCCCTTATTCATCCTTATGTTCTTTTCCCTAGAATTTGTTATGCTTATAGAAAAAAAGAAACCTAATAAGGATAATAAATTGGATCTGCAAAAGAACGAGTTGAAAAAAATATCGATATTTTTTTAACACAAGATCATGCTCTTCTTGTTAATTTTAAAGAACTGGGAACCACGAGAACGAGTCGTTATGTTGTCGCCTGAGCGGCGCCAGCGGAGTGCAAAGGGTTAAACCACGAACATCGATATGTAACTAAAATATAACGTAGCTCTAGCGCGATGTTTAATTAAATAAACTGATTTACTATGAATACTTGAGTTGGTTGCTTTATCTACATCAGGCTTTCATATCTACATCAGTTCTTGTAAATTATTCCCTTAATATTTATTTCGTTATATAGAATCCGTAATTTAAACGTTTTTGAAAAACAAATATGATAAATTATGTATAAGTTTCCACCGATATTTCTCAATATTTTAGCTTTTATGAATTTACTTTTACACATTTTGAAGGTTTTATTACCATTTATGTTATTTATGCCAAAAAAATCTGCCATTTATGTTTAATCTAAGGAAAATCTTTCAAATAAGAAAATATGAAACATTACGCTAAAATTTTAAATTGCAAAAAAAGTTAAACTTTTTTGCGTAGCTCTGTTAGAGTATGCATATTTTTGGTTAGTTAAGCATTTTCTTTAAATCTAAATTTAAAAATTCATTTTTAAGCGTATCTTATATATCTTACCTTATTCACAAAAACTTGGGACAGCATCGTCAGCTAGACGAAACTACGAACGTGCCAATTTCACAACTTGAGGAAAGAGTGGTAAAAGATAACGATTTTTTTTTTCATGGAAAAAAAAGGGACGATTTTCAGGAAATTCTTGAATCTTTTATGCCCATTTAGGAGTAGAATGGGACATCCGGGACACCGTGCAAAGTGCAGATAACCCCTTGTGGCAACACTAGAGCTGCGCTTGGTTGAAACAATTTGAACTTTTAAGGAATCGTGGTTATGACTTTCCTTCTGAATAATGCACGTAAACAGAGAAAAGCAGGTATGTGCTTTAAGATCAAACGAAAGCAGTGACTGTGGCCTAGTCGGAAGAGTTTCGAGCTCGTATCGGTTGGTTTGGTTTGTTTAATCAACGTCGCACTTGAGCTACACAGTGGACTATTGGCGACGGTTCGGGGCTTATCTCAAGACCAAATATATGTAGTTTTTTGGTTTGGTTTTTATTTATTAACGTCGCACTAGAGCTGCACAGTGGGCTATTGGCGACGGTTCGGGCCTATCTCGAAGGAAAGACCCGGGAACGATGCCTCGTATTTTTGAACCATGGTCAGATGACGAGGAAACACCTGATCTGGCACCTAACGCCTTCAATAGACGCCGGGTCTTTGGACCCCGATCAGATGTATCGTGCACCAGTCTCGTATACAGGCCGTTAATTTTTTTGCGGTTGTTCTGGACGACTTTTCTAGTATTTTGTAGCGAAGCTGGCTCACCCTCCGATCACAAGATCACTACTTTTTACTTTTCTTTGACAAGTCCATCGCCTGGCATCGAACCGAGAACCTCAGTATTCCCAGCTGACGCCTTTTAACCGCTCGGCCACGGAGGCCTAATAAATATATGTAATTCGTGCTGTTTGCTGAATAGTTATAGTGCAGTAATTTATCACCCTAACAGCGTAACATAGTGTATCTGCCCTGACATACGAAATAGCTACTTTTAAAGGTTTGTTTTGGCTAATAAACGTCGCACTAGAGCTGCACCATAGGCTATTGATGACGAAAAGACCCGGGAACGAATCCTAGTATTTTAGTACCATGGTCAGATGACGAGGACAACACCTGAGTAGGCAGGCACGCATGCCTTCAATAGGTGTTAGGACTTTCGCACCGATCAGATTTATCGTGAACCAGTCTCGTATACACACCAGTGTAATTTGTCGGATGTTCTGGACGATTTTCTGGTATTTTTGTATCAAAGCAAGCAAGATCTCTACTTTTTTTAACTGTTCTTTGTCGAGTCCGTCGCACGGGCTCGAACTAGCAATCCTCTGATTACCATGTGAACGCATTTATCCACTGGAGGCCCCAGCTTGTATCGGAAGGGTTCTAGTTTAAACCTCGCCGTTGATTTTAGCAGTGTAGAGGGAGATGGTTTATGTTAAATCTGCCATGGGGCATATCGCCCTTGCTTCAAAAGTGACATCATTCAAACGTAATAATTTAGTTATTTCAAATAATGTATTGTATTATATATAATTAAGAAATATTTCTTTAGTTTAGATGCCCAGATCCTCAGGCACCACAGTCCAATGCCTTATTCGTTGTACTACCAGGGCGACGTGAAGAAGTTAGAAATAGAAGAAATTAAAAAAAAAGTGTACCAAAAGAATGGGAAGCAAGATAATTGAGTTGTAATAACTCAGTTTACATTGAAGCAATCGACATCAAATAATGTAGCAAACCATCCTCTGAACAATTATTTTAAATATGTCAGGTCCTTCGAGCATTGATCCTTCATAGTAGAGAAAACATTAGGTTATAATCTCGCTCACATCAAAGTGATGCCAACATGTATGGCCCCAGACACGTGTTTACTTCGGCATCCATTCATAATTTTTTTCTATTTCATTCATAAAAATATCCTGTAGTTCATGAATTGACATATTTACTATTATTTCCAAATCACAAGTCAATCGCGAGCGTTTTTTCCTTCATAAATTTTGAAAAGAAGTCACGTGTCTGAGGCCCTTCGGTTTGAGATGTTTGCATCACGATGATGAAGTTATATTCGCTCTATTACAGTCCATTCACGGAGCCCCAGTTGCTCAGTTGGTAAGGCGTTCAGCTACTAATAAGAGGATTGGTGGTTCGAATCCGGGAAATGGACTTGACATAGAAAAGTAAAAAAGTAGTAATCTTGCGATCGGAGGGTTGCCAGCTTCGCTAAAAAAATACTAGAAACTCGTCCAGAATATCCAACAAATTATACTGGCGTGTATACGGGACTGGTGCACGATACATCTGATCGGGGTCCAAAGTCCCGACGTCTATTGAAGGCTTTGGGTGCCAGTTCAGGTGTTTCCTCGTCATCTGACCATGGTTCTAAAATGACGAGGGGCATGTATGAATGTGTATGTGTTCCCGTGTCTTTCCATCGAGAATGACCCCGAACCGTCGCCAATAGCCCACTGTGCAGCTCTAGTGCGACGTTAATTTATAAAACCAAACAAAACAAAACCAAACAGTCCATTCACGCTCGAAGGTCAGGTCGCTTTGTTAAGATAACTTGAACCGAAGCTGAGACTACCAATATTCAACCACACTGCTCATTTTTGAGAAAGTGCGGTTACTTAAATTTCAGTACGTCTTCGCTCATTTACGATGCAATTGTACTCAAAGATATACAAGTAGGTTCAGATACTCATTATTCTGTACTTTTTTTTTAAAAGTGCATAAAGAACCGGAATCATCTAGTTCATGTGAAGCATTCATGTGTAAAAGAACAGGTATGTGTAAATAGCAATAAATGGCCAATGTATCTACTTCCAATCCTTCAGAACGTTATGGACGTGAGAGTTATTTAATATCTAAATGGTTGTTAACCCTTTCCACTCCAAGAACACTTTTCGTTTTGCGTTCTTTTTACGGAGCAGTTATTCCTCTTTATGTTATTTTCCCCATAATTTTCTTTTCTTGCTCATAGAGGAAAACAAAAGCATAATCTATTTTGGTGACAACAAGTTGAAAAAATATAAGGTTTTTTTTAAACGCAAAATCATGTTGTTCTCGTTTATTTTAAAGAACAGGGAACCAAATGAACTGGTCTGTTCTGTTGGCGCCTGAAAGGCGACAGGGTTGGTTGGTTTTGTTAATTAACGTCGCACTAGAGCTGCACAGTGGGCTATTGGCGACGGTCTGGGGTCAATCTCGAAGGAAAGACCCGGGAACACATACACATTTACACACACATTCATACACGCACCTCGTTATTTTAGAACCATGGTCAGATGACGAGGAAACACCTGAACTGGCACCCAACGCCTTCAATAGACGTCGGGACTTTGGACCCCGACCAGATGTATCGTGCACCAGTCCCGTATACACGCCAGCATAATTTGTTGGGTATTCAGGACTACTTTCTAGTATTTTTGTAGCGAAGCTGGCAACCCTCCGATCGCAAGATCACTACTTTTTTACTTTTCTATGTCAAGTCCATTTCACGGATTCGAACCGCCAATCCTCTGATTAGTAGCTGAACGCCTTACGAACTGAGCAACTAGCAGGTATATGCTTTAAGATCAAACGAAAGCAGTGACTGTGGCCTAGTCGGAAGAGTTTCGAGCTCGTATAGGTTGGTTTGGTTTGTTTAATTAACGTCGCACTAGAGCACAGTGGGCTATTGGCAACGGTTCGGGGCATATCTCGAGACCAAATAAATGTCATGCGTGCTATTTGCTGAATAGTTATAGTGCAGGAATTTATCACCCTAACAGCGTAACATAGTGTATCTGCCCTGACATACGAAATAGCTACTTTTAAAGGTTTGATTTGGCTAATAAACGTCGCACTAGAGCTGCACAATTGGCTATTGGCGACGAAAAGACCCGGGAACGATTCCACGCATTTTAGTACTATGGTCAGATGGCGAGGACAGCACCTGAGTAGGCAGGCACCCATGACTTCAATAGGAGTTTGGACTTTCGCACCCGATCAGATTTATCGTGCACCTGTCCCGTATACACGCCTGTATAATTTGTTGGATGTTCTGGACGATTTTCTGGTATTATTGCATGGAAGTTGGTAACCCTCCGATTGCATGATCACTACTTTGTTTAACTGTTCTTTGTCAAGTGTTCGCCAATAGCCCACTGTGCAGCTCTAGTGCGACGTTAATTAACAAAACCAAAATCTTTGTCAAGTGCATTGCACGGGCTCGAATCATGTTGTTCTCGTTTATTTTAAAGAGTAGGCAACCAAATAACTGGACGGTTCTGTTGGCACCTGAGAGTCGACATCTCCAAGAACACTTTGCGATTTGTGTTCTTTCAATGGAACAGTTATTCCTCTTTACGTTCTTTTCCACAGATTTTTTTTTTACTCATAAAGAGAAAAAAATCCTAATCAGTTTTGTATTTGCAAGAGAACAAGTTGCAAAAAAGATTGATGTTCTAAAAACAATATCCTGCTGTTCTCGTTCATTTTAAAGAACAGGAAAATAAAAGAACTGGTCGTTATGTTGTCGCCTGAGCGGCGCCAACGGTGTGCAAAGGGTTAAATTATCCGACATAGAACGTTTATACAAGAAACGATTTTGTTTTCAAGAAGCATTATATGACTATTGCCCTTCCAAGATATACTCTCACATGTAAACAAGCCTTTACAATGTATTTTAACTTCTGTATTACTTCAACAAAATATCGTTCACATTGTTAATTAACAACTTCAACCATTTCAGCAGAATCACGATTTCCAGAAAACTCCGTACTACATTTTTAAGTATATTAGTTAATTAAAATGACAGCAATGGGTGTATTTACTCTGTCAACTTCGTAAAGCACTTTACATTTTCTAAATTTATTAATATTAGCGTAAAAATGCGTAATTAGAAACACCTGATTTTGCTTCTGACAAATTTGGCGGGTTACTGTTTCACTTAACAGGATGGTTCCTAAGAATAACAACAGATGGCGCTGTTTACATGGGATTTGGAGTGTTAGAATAGTAACGGAATCTTTTCAAACTCTGTCATTTTCGAAGCACAGGCAAACGTTATTTTAGAACACTCGTCTTTCTGTGGATCCGATGTACTAGAGAGCCCCAGTGCTCAGTTGGTAAGGCGTTCAGCTACTAATCAGAGGATTGGTGGTTCGAATCCGGGCAATGGACTTGACATAGAAAAGTAAAAAAGTCTTGCGATCGGAGGGTTGCCAGCTTCGCTACAAAAATACTAGAAAGTCGTCCAGAATATCCAACAAATTATGCTGGCGTGTATATGGGACTGGTGCACGATACATCTGATCGGGGTCCAAAGTCCCGACGTCTATTGAAGGCGTTGGGTGCCAGTTCAGGTGTTTCCTCGTCATCTGACCATGGTTCTAAAATAACGAGGTGCATATGTGAATGTGTATGTGTTCCCGGGTCTTTTCTTCGAGATTGACCCCGAACCGTCGCCAATAGCCCACTGTGCAGCTCTAGTGCGACGTTAATTAACAAAAAACCAAACCAAACCGATGTACTAGAAACAGTTTCCGGTTTCCTGGTCTTTTAAATAATGTCGTACTAGAGCTGTACAATAGGTTATTGTCGACGGTTAGGTGTCTATTTCGAAGGAAAGACCCGTGAACGCTGCATTGTATTTTTTGGGAGTTCGAATATCTACTTGCACTTGCCAACTTTAGATTTAGTGATATCGTGATCGGAAGGTTCCCATATTAGCTCCTAAATCAAAATAAATATCCTTAAACATTTCAAAGACATGTATAAAGGGTTGATGCACGTTAAATCTGATCGGGGTCCAATATCCCGATGCTTTTTGAGGTTGCGTTGGTTCCGGGCCTACCTAGAAGGAAAGACCCGGAAACACTGTCTCGTATTTTCAAACGATATATCCAAACCAATATCCTGACGCCTATGAAGGTTGCTTCGAACCCGTGCGATGGACTTGACAAAGAAAAGTAAAAAAGTAGTGATCTTGTGATCGGAGGGTTGCCTGCTTCGCTACAAAATACTAGAAAAGTCGTCCAGAACATCCGCAAAGATTAACGGCGTATATATGGGACTTGTGCAGGATAAATCTGACCGGAATCCAAAGTCCTGATGTCTATTGAAGGCGTTGGGTGCCAGTTCAGGTGTTTCCTCGTCATCTGACCATGGTTTTAAAATAACGAGGTGCATGTATGAATGTGTGTGTGTTCCCGAGTCCTTCCTTCGAGATAGACCCCGAACCGTCGCCAATAGCCCACTGTGCAGCTCTAGTGCGACGTAAATTAACCACACCAACCCGAAATTCTGTTGTTGGATTTACATCGCTTGGCTTGGTTTGGTTAATTTACGTCGAACTAGAGCTGCACAGTGGGCTATTGACAACGGTTCGGGGCTTATCTCGAAGGAAGGACTCGGGAACGATGCCTCGTATTTTTGAACCATGGTCAGATGACGAGGACAACACCTGAACTGGCACCCACGCCTCCAATAGGCGCCATTGGACCCCTATCAGATTTATCTTGCACCAGTCCCGTATACACGCCAGTATAATTTGTTGGATGTTCTGGACGACTTTCTAGTATATTCGTAACGAAGTTGGCGACCCTACCCTCCGATCGCAAGATTACTACTTTTTTAGTTTTCTTTGTCAAGTCCATCGCACGGGCTCGAACTAGAAATCCTCTGATTACCAACTGAACGCCTTTATCCACTGCGCAACTGGATGGCCCTTAACATCGCTTGGAGGCCGATTGCTAATCACTATTCACTAAACACGACCCAAACATTTTTAAATATTTTTTCCCTGCAAATTTCCCTTTACATTGCGCCTAAACCCTTTTCCCAATTATCCCGTTATCCCTATTTCCCCCTTTTTTTTATCCCTAGTTTTACACCTGCAGGCATCTCTCGGTTCTGCGGGAAAATAAATTAGCATCGGAAATTTATTCCCGGGATTTGGATACTGGGTTTCCATAACCAGAGAAAGGAGCCGAATCGATGAATTGAGTGAGATGGTTGTATTGATAATCGATGTTTTGGGATTGCATCGATTGTGGCCGGGTCGTGATTTGGGGATTGCGTTGATGTGATGATATTCAGTTTGCTGGAAAGGGATTTATTTCTTTGATATTTAGGGATAATATAAGCAATGCAAATTGCACTTTCTATGAAAACGTTCAAAAAATAAAATATATATACAGGGTCATTTAAACTTATAGAAAATTTTAAATTATAATAATTTTAAAAGTATAGACACTATAACAGATGCGATTTTTACATAAATACTCATAAATATATGTGAATTTTATATAACAAAAAAAAATTAGGGTATGAAAAAGTACATTTGTTACCTGATGATTCATGTTGTATTTACAGATGATGTACAGTTTACTTTTAAATGTAAGACTAGCCGAAAAACTAACAACTATCGTACATGCAATTGAACTACTCAGTTTCATGCAATTGTAAAACTCATGTTTTTACTTGGCACTCAACAATTATTGGACATGCAACTACCGGACAAAATATCTTATATAACAACTTTGGCCAATAACTCGACAATTTGGCGATTTTATATGGATTGTGGTAATACGTTTAATTGATTTTATTAATAAAATAATTATATATATATATATTTAAGATAATAAATATACATGCACTTTTAACAGTGTTTCGGATTAAATTCTAAAATCTTGTCAAAAATGCATGTATGTTTTCGAAAAAACTATCGCCATTTTTGGCGACACGTAAGCCTTCTTAATGTTACAATAATATATTTCGCCAAACCGAAAAAAAAAATCCGTTTTTTATTATGAAACTAATTTTGCCATGTCAAAAATGAGGATGATTTTCAATAAAAATCGACGATTCGACTCGAACCATATATTTCTTGGTCCGAAGTCAGGCGCGCTGCCGACCGCGCCAGAAAATCTTTTTTGAATTGTGTTATTATAAATTTAATAACTAACGCAAGAACCGAATTAGGTGTTACCACCGGAAAAGAATTGGAATAAATTAGTTTCTATAAAAACGTGAAGATTCTTATTTCATCAAAAGTCAACTGATTAATTTGGGAAACGATTATCAAATTGACGAATATACTCTTTGATGGTTTAACAATTCTAAACAGTGAGAGTGTTATGTATGAGTGCATGGAAACTAATAGCAACTAACCGTCGCTATTGGGGGCTTCCGTGGCCTAATAGATAAAGGCGTCAGCTGGGAATCAGAAGATTCCTGGTTCGATCCAGTACGATGGACTTGACAAGGAAAATTAAAAATGTAATGATCTTGTGATAGGATGATTGCCAAATACGCTACAAAATACTAGAAAAGTCGTCCAGAACATCCACAAAAAGTATCGACTGGTGCACGATACATCTGATCGGGGTCCAAAATCCCGACCTCTATTATAGGCGTTGGGTGCCAGCTCAAGTGTGGTCCTCGTCATCTGACCACGGTTCAAAAATACGAAACACCATTCTTGAGTCATTTATTCGAGATAAGAACCAAACCGTCGCCGATAGCCCACTGTTCAGCTCCAGTGTGGAGGCATCCGTAGCCGAGTGTATAAAGGCATCAGCTCGAAATTAGACGGTTCCTGGTTCGATTACTCGATCGCGGACTTGACTAAGAAAAGTAAAAAATTAGCGATCTTGTGATAGAAGGGTTGCTAGCTTCACTACAAAATACTAGGAATGTTGTCCAGAACATCCGCATATAATTATCGGCGTGTATACGTGATTGGTGCACTATAAATCCGATCGGTGTCCAAAATCCTGACATCTATTGAATGCGTTGGGTACACGCTCAGGTGTCGTCCTCGTTTTAACCTCGTCATCTGACCATGGTTAAAAAATACGCAGTATCGTTCCCGGGTCTTTACTTCGAGATAGGCCCCGAACCGTCGCCAATAGCCCACTGTGCAGCTCTATTGCGACGTTATTTAATCAAACCATCGCTAAAGGCCAATTGTGTAGCTCTAGGGCGACGCAAATTCAACCGATCAACCAAAGAGCACCCCAAAGAACTTATACACAGTTAGAAACTTCACATTCCAGATAGCAAATGGCTCAGAAAAACTTTCGCAAAAGCTGGAAATCCTCGAACCCACCAAAGCAGACTGAAAGGGTGAAAGATGGAAATAACTCGTGTTCGACGATGCGTTGAGAATCCATCACTTCGAACTGTTGAATAAGTATTCGGAAAACAACGTCTTCAAAGAATGTGTGCGGCTGACGAAAATAAAAGGCACAAGAAAAAACAAAGCCATGCGAATCAAACTATACGAGTTTTAGCGTGACACGTCTTTAAAATTAGCAGACCTACAGTTGCCCAGTGGGTAAAGCCATTCAGCTGATCAGAGGATTGCTAGTTGGAGCCATAGTGGTGGACTTGACAAAGAAAAGGAAAAAAGTTGTGTTCTTGCGATCGGAGGTTTGTTTGGTTATTTAACGTCACAATAGAGCTGCACAGTGGGCTATTGGCAACAGTTCGGGGTATATCTCGACGAAAAGACCCGGAAACAATGTCAGATGACTAGGAAGCACTTGAACTAGCACCCAACGCATTCAATAGACGTCGGGACTTTGGACTCCGATCAGGTTTATTGTACACCAGTCCCGTATACACACCGGTATAATTTGTTGGATGTTTCGGACAACATTCCTAGTAGCGAAGCTGACAACCCTCTGTTCACAAGATCACTATTTTTCTTAGTCAAGTCCGTCGCACAGAATCGAACCGGGAACCCTTCTATTCCCAGCTGACGGCTTTCTCCACTGGGCTATCCGGCCCCACTTGCGATCGGAGGGTTGCCATCTTTGCTATAAACATACTACATAGTCGTTAAGAACATCTAAATAATTATACTGGCATGCATATAACTAATTATTCAACTAATTATACTGGGGTAAACTGATTTACGATAAATCTGATCGGGGTCCAATGTCCTGGCCTACTGAGGTGGCGTCGGGTGCCAGCTCAGATGTTGCCCTCATCATATGGCCATTGTTCAAAAATACGAGGTACCATTCCCGGGTCATTCATTCAATATATATCCCAAACCGTCGCCAATAGCCCAGTGTTCAACTCTAGTGCGACGTTAATTAATCAAACCAAACCAACCTTGCTGAAGATGAAAATTTTTATGAAAAAGTGTCAGCTTTTGATAGAATTTTAACGTATAAACGTAAATAAAAAAATTGTTATCCTGTTATGTACACCATTTTCCATAACAAATGACCAACCAAGGCCACGCCCCAATCACATACCTCACTTCGCTCCACGTCGCATAACCCCCCATTTCTAACTACCACATCAAATTAATTCTTACTTAAAACCCCCTTTTTAACATAAATCTCTAAAACAAAACCCACGTAATTCATTATTACTTCGTTAGTACAGCATAATCGGATCTATTTCAAAGCACGGCAACCAATAAAAACAAAATAACTATCTCAAGCTATTTATAAATACTTTATCCAATCCCTAGTTATGCATTATTTATGCAAATTGGGCACTGGAATTAAATTTCTTATCTTTTAAACGCATCAAACACTTGATTAAAATATCGTTTTTTACAGTTATTACGGTCATTACTATCGCATAAAATTTTATCCCTATACGTGACTCGTTACAGCATCATTTTCCCTACGTTTTCCCTACATACGCTGTGAAATGGTACTTGTACTAGCCCGAGCTCATTATTTTACGACAGGCACGCACTTATGTTGCTCCCTCTTTACGATATCTTGCACTTTAAACTTCTTTAAAATAGTTAATTCATATCGCCGATATATGTATCCGGAAAAGATAGATTATCTCTATTTACGATGTAAAATCAAAATCAATTCAAGAGGTGGATGGTGCGTTAGAAATATAATGAGCTTCTTTGAAGCATTATTTAGATGCATTTTATGGTATTTTAATTTAGGGTTTGAAAAGAATATACACCGTTGGGTAGTTATTTATGTATTACGTCTTGTGTTTAGAAACATTTTATGTTGAGCCAATTTCGAAGGATAATCTTTATTGTTTAATATTAAATTATTTAAGCGCAATGTAATCTTGTGGACTAGTAAAATTTCATTAGTTCTATAAACTGTTGTTTTATTCCGTTCTGATAATTAACCTTATTAGTTATAATGGGGGGGAGCATTGTTGTAAAATTGTATTCTTAAAAAACCTTATGTGAAAAATATTTCGAGCGTTTTGCTCACACTCACTAAGTGCTGGATATTTACGAGTGCAAAATGTATATGGAGAAAAATACTTTGACGTCACAACATGTTGCCCGAATATCCTTAGGGACAGGACGGGCTAATAAAATAAAATAAAATAAATTAGTTATAATGGTGACCCGGACTCGATTTAATCAAGTTGATATTTGATGGCTTAAATTACTGTATGCAATAATGGGCTATTTATTTATTAATTGAGCTTTTATGTTGTCTTCCATATGATCCGTTTGTTTTGTTCTCTTAAGTTTAAATAACAAAATTATAATATATAATACAAAATAAAGATAATTATTTAAACATATATGTCAACGAGAGAAAACAACCAAAATGTTTCTGGGTAGGGATTATTAAATGAATGATTTTTCCCTTTGAATAATTTTCGTATGAAGTGTATAACGCGTTCCGTTTTCAATTCCAGTTTCAAGTTGAACAATGTGTGTGGTACAGTTTAATAGTTTGGTTTGGTTTGGTTAATTGACGCTGTACTATAGCTGCACAATGGGCTATTGGCAACGGTTCGGGGTCTATCTCGAAGGAAAGACCCGGGAACACATACACATTTATACCTCCATCTCGTTATTTTAGAACCATGGTTAGATGACGAGAAAACACCTGAGCTGGCACCCAACGTCTTCAATAGACGTCGGGACTTTGGACCCCGATCAGGTGTATCGTGCACCAGTCCCGTATACACGCCAGTATAATTTGTTGGATATTCTGGACGACTTTTCTAGTATTTTGTAGCGGAGCTGGCAACCCTCCGACCATAAGATCACAACTTTTTTTTACTTTTCTATGGCAAGTCCATCGCCTGGAACCGAACCAGGAATCCTCGGATTCCCATCTGACGCCTTTAACCGCAGGCCACGGAGGCCTCTACAGTTTAATAAAACAAGCCATACTAATGCAAAATAGTATATCATTTGCAGGGCCCATAATTTCTTGCGCTCTTTCTTATTAGAGTCCCTTAGTGAAAAAATTCAAAAAAGACAAAAATACACAACACTTTCCGCCCCCCCCCCCCAAAAAAAAACAAACTTTTTCTAGTTATCTTTAGTTTTATGTTTGTGTAGTAGAGCGTTTTATTATATCCACAGCATATACATTAATTTCCTTGAAATTGTTTTAAGAGTATGAGCCGTGTGAATAGAGAATTAGACTTAAACAGAAAAGGACCATGGTTCGAATCCCGCTTTGTTTATTTCTTTGAGAACAACCTCATTTCTGACGAAATAAATTTCGTTAAACACTACATGAACTTTCTCAGATTGACGAAATATTTAATCGGAGCATTTAGCAGGCGTCTGTTTCGCCAAATATGAGCATTGTAATTTTATAAAAAAAACTATTTTTAATTTTTCTATTTTATTAAAATTAATTTTGAAAATGCGTACGATATTGTGAAGATAAGACAACGTACAAACAGTACATATGTATTGCCTAGGCATATGAGTAAACGCAAATATAAAAAAACATATTTTGGGACTTTTAAAAAAATAAAAATATTTTCACACTAAACTATTTTTCACCATTTTGTTTCGATAAGTGTGGGGTCCTTGTGAAGACGATTGTAAACGCGTCAGCCTAAATGGCATCCTAAGTATATATAAACAAGCAACGATAACATGTTTAATTGTAATACAATAACACTTATTTAAAAGCAATAATCCCTAATAAGTTTCTGTATTCAGGGTTAAGTATGGAACCCAAAAAATCACGTGTATCTATCGGAATATGGTAAATATATTTTTTTAAATGAAACGCCATTTTGGCAGATAATAGAAATTGATCGCCAACGAAAATGTGCCAAACTAAAGATAAAGTTCCCAAACATGTATCCCTTACAACACATACATTTTATAAGCATCAGGTCGTAATTTATCATTGAACGTCCGCAATTTTTGGACATCGGTGCTATTTGTTCACAGTTATGGTTTCTAAATAAACTCCCTAACAGCATAACGCGCCTATCATATCTCATTCATCAAATTTAAAATAATCCGTGTGATGGACTTGACAAAGAACAGTAAAAAAGTAGTGATCTTGTGATCGGAGGGTTGCCAGCTTTGCTACAAAAATACTAGAAAGTCGCCCAGAACATCCGACAAATTATACTGGCGTGTATACGGGACTGGTGCACGATACATCTGATCGGGGTCCAATGTCCTGACGCTTACTGAGGTTGCGTCAGGTGCCAGCTTAGGTGTTGTCCTCGTCATCTGACCATGGTTCAAAAATACGAGGCATCGTTCCCGGGTCTTTCCTTCGAGATAGGCCCCGAACCGTCGCCAATAGACCACTGTGCAGCTCTAATGCGACGTTAATTAAACAAACCAAACCAAATTTAAAATACATTTTACGTTAAAAATTGGCGGATGGGCTGCTAAGTGACCCAAATTGAATACACAGAATGACCAAGCAACTAGCTCTACCATTTGATTAAGTTTTATGGTTCCTAGTTCAATAGATTACTCAATAATGAGTTGAATGTTATTAAACTTAACAATAACTTCAAGTCGAGTTACCAACTGGAAACTCCAATTTTTGACTTTTAACACTTGGCGACAAAACCTCTCAAATTTTAAATTACAATAAAAAAAATGTGACAACAGATTATAAACTTCATGTCAATGATGTTTACTAGCGAATATCAAACATTTCATTGGCCAAATTTAAATTGTTCCAGCGGGTAATATTTCCCTCTAACATATTTATTTAGTCATCTAGTCCAACCAAATTAATATCCTTCTCTTGAAGAAACCCCTAACTTTTACCGACTCAAACTTAAATTCTAATACACTAAAAGTGCAGTGCATGAAATCTCTTAACGATTTTTAAAACGAAGTCAGATTGGGGCACTTTAAAACTAGCACTTCATTATGCACTCAAAGGCATTTCAAATGAATGATATTCTCCATTACTTGGACAAAAGCATATACATTTCATTCTGCCCGACAATTCCCAAAATTATGGAATATTTTATTTTTATTAAAATCTTATTATTCATAATAATATTTTCTCCAATGTTTTCCAATGAATGAACTTAAGTGCAGCATCCATTATATCTGCTTGAAAAAAGCGTGATTTTAAAAGTACAACTAGATATATGAATTGGATCACTCTATTTTAATTGCCCATATTATATTACTAGCTGCACGGAGAAAAACTAATGCCTCGAAATGAAAATGTAGATTTGTTATATAGAAAAAAGCCGTAGGCCCTCTTCTTTATTTGTATACAACTTTACGCAAGAGTTTTGACCGATTTCTTCACAATTACTATCTGGCCGTTTTATTAAGAAGATATTTATGTTTAAGGAGAAGGGAGGGGGACGAGGTGTATTTTTAAAATCTCATATATACTTCTACATATATGACCATATTTTATTTTATTTGGCAATGTATTTTTTTTATTTTGCTATGTATTTATTCATTTGGCGATGTATTTATCCATTTGGCCGTGTATTTATTCATTTGACGACATTTGTATTCACTTAATATTTTTTTTATTCATTTGTAGACACTTAAGGGGACACGGTACCCTTTCACATTTTTTTTTTATTTTCAATATTTTTTATTATTTTTTGAATGCAAAATACTTTAATATATAATTAATGACAAAATGGTTTAAAAAAATTCAAATTTTTTTTTTAATAAATTCAAAATTAATTTTTTTAAAAAAAATTTGCGGTTTTTTAAATTTCCTACTACTTTTTTATTTTTTAAGTTTTAGTCACTAAATTTTGTTTTTGTATTCCTTGAAATATAATAAACAAAACTGGGTATTGAATAATAAATAGTACTAAAATTAGATTTTATATAATTTTTTTTCTTCTCAAAAGCCAAAAAAACCTTAAAAATCTCAAATTTTCTGTTTGAATTATTTTTAAAAATAAAAAAATTTGTCCTAGGGCTTATTCCATACCCAATTATGTTAAACACATATCTGATAACATTCATTAAAAAATTGAATCTCTATCTCTATTACAAAAAAAGCCTTAGCATTTCATATAAAGTAAAATGCGTGAAAACTGAACACTGAGAAAAAGTGATTTAAAGATTTCAAATGTAAAAAAACGGTATGTATGGTATATGTATCATGCTGTTATCAAAATATATCATACTTTGCATCAAGATAAGTATATTTATTAGCAAATACTTTTGTACTTGGTGATTTTTTAATTTTGGGAGAACTGCTTTTCAACTTAAATTTCAATTAATTTTTCACTAAAACACTAAAATATATATAATTTCATAAGTGCAAGCAATTTTCTGTTTAATTTTAGAGTTCTCTATTCATTTACATGAAAGTACATTTAAGTACTCACCATTTAAAAGTTAAAAAAAAAATTAAAATCCTCCAGCTTTGTACGTAATCTCTTCTTTTTTAGATTTGGTGGCATTCCATCGCATGCGCGCATAGAACGCGTGCGCATCTAGTTCAGCCTTATAAACAACACGATAATAACAATCATGGATACCGTTGAATTATTACTTCACATCAACTCTTACTTCGATGTAAAAAAAATTAGATTAAATCAATGTTTCATATGGCTGTCATCTTAGCACGTTAACTTGCCCGAACTGAAGTGCACATTTAGGCCGCTGTCACTCAATATAAATGCGAATAACTTCTTAAATATTTTAAATTAAACTCTGAAAATTTTCATACATATTTAGAAATATCGGAAAAGTAATTTAAGTCAATAAAAAAAAATTCGATGTTTTGATTATTTTTAGGGTACTGTGTCCCCTTAAATTCATTTGGCGATGTATTTATCCATTTGGCCGTGTATTTATTCATTTGACGACATTTGTATTCACTTAATATTTTTTTTATTCATTTGTAGACACTTAAATTCATTTGGTAAAATTGTTATTCATTTGCCAAAAAAGTTTTATTAATTTGTCAAATTTTTTTTTTCCATTGGTAACACTCATATTCATTTGACAAAATTGTTTATACATTTGTCAACATTTTTATTTAATTGGTAACATTCATATTCATTCGGTAACATTTATATTCATTCGGCGCAATTTTGGCAGTATGTTGGCGACATTTCCTCATCAGCCAATCAGAATGCTGCGTTTATCAATTCTCATGGCTAAGTATGCAAAGGTAAGTTACATTATTACAATGTTAAACTATTCCATTGTTACAGTACTGCATTTTTGTAAATAGGTCTTATTTAAAAGTCAATTGGGTTAAATGAGTTACGGGGTGGGAAAGATGGAAGGATGTGTTTTGGGTTGTTCGAAATTTAATGTAGACAGTCATCTTCCCGTTGCATTGAAGGGCAAGTATGCAAATCAAAATCAAACTGTTTTTGTATAAAGTACAAACATACATAAACTTTTTTTCCCTATATATATATATATATATATATTTAATGCACGTCACATCAGAAACACCATGGATCTTTGGGACGCGTGGACCTCGCTCCCCCCTGATACATATACATATATATATATATATATATATATATATATATATATATATATATATATATATATATATATATATATATATATATTTAATGCACGTCACATCAGAAACACCATGGATCTTTGGGACGCGTGGACATCGCTCCCCCCTGATACATATACATATACATATATACATATACATATATATATATATATATATATATATATATTTAATGCACGTCACATCAGAAACACCATGGATCTTTGGGACGCGTGGACATCGCTCCCCCCTGATACATATACATATACATATATACATACATATATATATATATATATATATATATATATATATATATATATATATATATATATATATATATATATATATATATATATATATATATATATATATATATATATATATATATATATATATATATATATATATATATATATATATATATATATATATATATATATATATATATATACATATACATATACATATATATATATATATACATATATATATATATATATATATATATATATATATATATATATATATATATATATATATATATATATATATATATATATATATATATATATATATATATATATATATATATATATATATATACATATATATATATATATATATACATATATATATATATATATATATATATATATATATATATATATATATATATATATATATATATATATATATATATATTTAATGCACGTCACATCAGAAACACCATGGATCTTTGGGACGCGTGGACCTCGCTCCCCCCTGATACATATACATATACATATATACATATACATATATATATATATATATATATATATATATATATATATATATATATTTAATGCACGTCACATCAGAAACACCATGGATCTTTGGGACGCGTGGACCTCGCTCCCCCCTGATATATATATATATATATATATATATATATATATCCCTTTCTTAAATTTTTTTTTTGTAAAAAACGCCCCTTTAGAAAACACCACTAATTTATGTACTATTAAATGCACAACATATATTTTGGTTTTCACAAGATCTTAATTTGTATTGTTCTATAACTACAGTTAACAGCAGCGCCTTTGGTTATCACTTAACCAACGAACCACCCATATTTTACAAAAGAACGACTTTCACTCTGAAATCATCAGCAAAAACGAAGCACCCCTACATGCAAATATCCATATACGCCAACCTGACGTTATCTGCTTTTTCATTACCGTGTCTAGAACACTCCATTTGGGGATAAACTCTTTACATTTTTCCCTCGGTAGAAGGGGAAAAATTCTAGCAGTAATGACGGAAGAAATGTCTCTTTCGTGATGCATTGCAACAAATCACCGTGCATTATCGTTTTGCATTCGGCGCACGATCATGCGTGGTATTCATCAAACGTACATCCTGGAGTGGTGGTGATAATGCATCGATTTTCCTGTTGAATAAAATTTTTGTGTGTGGTTTTTAGACTTGAATATGTTTATTGAAAAGATGTTGTTGGCGTTGCGGGAGTACTTGAGTTTATAGTCAAATTTAAGTCTTAGGCGTAATTTATAAAATGAAAAAGTGGGAAATTTTTTAACGGTACCCAGCAAAAAAAGTCAGCATAAAACCTTCATCAAAATTTTGAAATTGAAGGTTTTATGCAGGAAAACTGCAGTTTTTTTGAAGATCTATAAAATTAAAGGTTTTTGTTTCAATGCCCTTCATAAAAACCGTAAAAAACCTTCATAAAAACCTGCAAAAAATCTTCAATTTTTAATCATGAAGGGAAAATGCGGATATTTTAAAGGTTTTATGCAGGAAAATTTTAAACTTCAAATAAACTGCAGTTTTTTGTTTCAATATACTTTAGAAAACCTTCAATTTGACAATTTTGATGAAAGTTTAATGCTGACTTTTTTCGCTGGGTAATCTATAACTTTTAATATTTTGTATAGATTTGGGTCTTGAAGTTTTTGGAAAAGAAAAATATTGCTTTAATTGATTTAACAAAAATATTTTTCTTTTCGTCTTCTGAATTTTAATAGATAACAAACTTGGCGTATTCCAGAATAACGTTCTTTAAGCTGTTTTGATTTTAGAATTTATTTTGAATTTGGTTAACGACTGACCAAGAAAATCTTATATATTAATAATACATATCCTTTTTACGCCTCTTACAAGCAACGAATCCTAACGAATGAGGTGTCAAAAGAAAGATAATTTCTCGGAGCATCAGTGATTCATACGATCATAGCATACATATCAACGGTTGTTTAAAAAATGCGTTTAAAAGAAATATTGCATATAAACAAAAAATAATTCTTAAAAAACAAATTCTTAAAAAAAATATTACCAAAATCTGTGTAGAACACGTGTCTTTGTAGAGAAATCTGTAGCGTGTGGGACTTCGGAATATCAGATCGAAAGTTCGAGTCCAACCGGGGCCATACAAATTTTTCGACACCGGTTTCTAATAAACGAGGGGAGAGGGGGGGGGGGATGAGGAGGGGGTCAAACAGGGGGTTCAAACTCACACACTATTTTTATAATGCATCAGAAGGTTGCCATATTCGTTCCAGAAAAAAAAACGTATGAAAATATCCACTATTCCATCCGCCGTGTATAAGGGACTAGAGCACGTTAAATATAGTCGTAGTCCAATGTTCTGACGCCTATTGAGGTTGCGTCGGGTGACAGATCATCTACATCAGTTGTTGACCTCGTCATCTGACTATGGTTTAAAAATGCGAGGCATTGTTCCCGGGTCTTTCATCAGTAATCAGAGTATTGCTAGTTCAAGCCCGTGCGATGGACTTGACAATGAAAAGTAAAAACGTTGCGATCTGGCGATAGGAGGATTTCCAGCTTCACTAGAAAAATAATAGACAATCCCCTAAAATATCCAACAAATTATACTGGCGTGTATACGGGACTGGTGCACGATACATCTGATCGGGGTCCAATGTCCTGACGCCTATTGATGTTGTATCGGGTGACAGATCAGATGTTGATCTCGTCACCCAGTAAAAAAAGTCAGCATAAAACCTTCATCAAAATTTAGAAATTGAAGGTTTTATGCAGGGAAACTGCAGTTTTTCTGAAAGTCTATAAAATTAAAGGGTTTTGTTTCAATGTACTTCATAAAAACTGTAAAAACCTTCATAAAAACTACAAAAAAACTTTCAATTTTTAATCATGAAGGAAAAATGCAGATATTTTAGAGGTTTTATGCAGGAAAAATTAAAAACTTCAAATAAACTGCAGTTTTTGTTTCAATATCCTTTACAAAACCTTCAAAAAGCCCTCAATTTGAAAATGTTGATGAAGGTTTCATGCTGACTTTTTTTGCTGGGCATCTTATATAGTTCAAAAATACGAGTCAGTGTTCCCGGGTCTTTCTTCTATGATAGACCTCGAACCGTCGCCAACAGCGCATTGTGCAGCTCTAGTCCTACGTTATTTCAAGCAACCACCAACCTCAGTAAATGCTTTACATAATACATATCAACAAAACAAAAAAAGATTAAATAAAACCAAAATGGTTTAAATCCCAAAACATCCCACATTACTTTTTAAATAGCCAAAGTACAATACCAATTCGTCTCTTCGCACACAAATACCCATCTCCCCATTCAAACATTTATCCCTAACTTTTTTCCCTAGACGATTCTCCCCTGTTTGCTGAACTCTTAATTTCCCCTACATGTGTTACTAATTACTCAGGGTTTATTGACTGCAAAGACTCTTTTGGGTTTCCTTTTCTTTGTTTTTATGTTTCCAGGAAACTATTTGATTGCGTCTGATTTCCAACATTTGGCGCTATTTTTCTCGGCGATTTTTATTACTCGTGGCGATAAATAGGCGAATGAAAGATTAATCTGGCGCGATTTAGTAAGAGAGAATTTTCGATTCGTTGGTGTGTGCAAGTTAATAAAGATAATGAAGGATCTGAAATGGTTTGGTTAATTAATAATGGAAAAGGGATTTCTTAGAGAGGTAAAAATGCGGCCATTTGATGTTTATTGCAACACTGGAGTTTGGCATGATACGTATTTTCTGTCGGTACGGGTACAGTAATTGCCCGGAGTATCAAAGTAAAAAAAAAAAAACGTTTGTATAATCCGCATAACTCCACATGGAATCAAGTTATAAGGATAAATGGCTTACCATCGTGTAGAGAAAGGTGGGTTGGGTCACGTCGAAGAGGTTGTTTGTTAATATATTTCCCTTTCTCACCTTTGTACCACGTGGGGGGCGGGAGAATGTCGCCATTGGCTGCAATATACACGCCCGGCAGCATACGAATCAGCCTGTGTTGAAATAACATACCATCATGTAAAGGAAGGTAGGGTGCGTCGGCTAGGTTGTGTGTTAAGCCATTTCCCCTTTCTGACTTTTGTACCGCGTGGGGGGGGGAGAGATATTTTCCTTTAATGTTCACATAATGCAGTGTAAAAAAGCACCTGTTAAGATTAATAAGGATCATCATTAGTTTTCTGAAAACTGCCTTTTCATTTTATGCCAAACCTCCGCAGTAAAAAAATCACCCGGTTAGGCCAAGGAAATCTGACCTTTGTATTGCGTGAAGGGGAAAATCGCTCTTGGCCGCGGCAACCAGGTTGGTCATTTATGGTCTTCGCCATCTGACCTTTTTACAATATGTGGCTCAAAATTATTCACAAGCAAAACATTTTGGTACAGTTCGACCTGTACCGATAGTTTTTCCCCCTTGAAAATGAATGTAAAGCATATATTTAAAAAAAAAAACGACAAATGAAGGAATAATACTTAAGTAATCAAGTACATTTTCCATGATATTGCAATATAATTTTCTTATATAAAAAATAAGAGATCTGCTTTTAAGTTAGGAGATAGAAATGTTCAGTTTTTGCTATAGCTGCATTTTTCCTTTAATGTAGATGCAAAAAACCAGGACTAATTAACCGCAAAATTGTCTTTTTCTACAATGGCAGCACTGTTCAGTATACAAAAGTGCCTTATAAGGTTAATACTTCTAAATATATTAACCCTTTGCACTCCGATATGTCCTCTCAAGTGCCAACCCGTTCTTTTGTTTCCCTGTTCTTTAAAATAAACGCGAACAGCATGATCTTGTGTTTAGAACATCAATCTTTTTTTCTACTTGTTCTCTTGCAAATACAAAACAGATCAGGATTATTTCCCCCTTTATGAGTATAAAAAAATATGTGGAAAATAACGTAAAGAGGAATAACTGTTCCATAGAAATAACACAACTCGCAAAGTGTTCTTGGAGTACAAATACTGCATAATTGTATATTTCCTAAAGAACACTACCGTATAGAACAAGAAGATCGCGCTTTTGGTTCTGTAAAACTGTCTTTGCCTTTCACGTTCATTTAATGCAGAGTAAAAAAGCAGCTGCTAAGGTCAATAAAGACCACGTAAAGTGGCTGTAAAACTGTCTTTGCCTTAAATGTCATCCCTATGCAGTAAAAAAATCACCTTGTAAGGTCTTATAAACTTGCCAGTTGCGATCGCTAAAAAATGGATTGGGTAACTGTAGGCTGCACTGTACCGCAAGGTTTGGTTCGTGAATATTTTTGGACCAAACACGGTATATAGATATGAGGGGGAGGATAAATGGCCAACCTGGTTTACGTGGCTCACATTTTTCTACGGATGGTTGGTCATTTATCCCCAAATTATTTGCTATAGAGTTATACGCATTAATATCTAACTGTAACTTCTGGATTGAGCAGGATATTTTGTCACTTATAGCCAATTGAAGGGTAACCACAATTATTTCGTGTATTTTTCAAGTTAAAATAAGCCGACATGTAATATTGCTTTTAGCTATTTTTTTTTCTATTTTCTTTTGAAACCCGTTTTGAATTCAACGTGTTATTAAAATAGAAAGTAATTTGTAAGTGAAAGTGGTTAAAAAGCCAAAACTATTTGTTTGACAATATAAAAATCAATTCTATAGGAAGGAAATAAAATATTTATACACATTTAAAATTTTACATGATTTTAATATTAAAAAACACCACTATTTCACTTACAAAAAGTTTTAGGGTACATTATGGATGCTTCCACATTGGCTTAAAAGCGCCCATAGAGGAAACCAGTTTTAGGCCTTCCATAAGTTACATTTATATTTCAAGGATTATAAGGTGGAAGCGCATACTGCAGCTAAAGAAGACACTCCCCTCCACGCGGTGCAAAGATCAGAATGAATAATGGGTTAACAATCAAACGGGTCGAAGCGTTTTACTTTCCTCTACACGATGTTCTGCCTCATGGAATGTTTGTCCCCATAAGATGATCCACGTGGAGTTTTGGTGAAAAAACGTACAATGCAGTTGGTCGACATTTTTCTATGGCACATGAACAAAGGTTAGAGGACGGAATAGGTTAGTTTTGTTTTGTTTGGTTTGGTTAAATAACCGTCGCATTAGAGCTGCACAGTGGGCTATTGGCGACGGTTCGGGGTCTATATCGAAGGAAAGACCCGGGAACACATACACATTCACACACACATTCATACATGCACATCGTTATTTTAGAACCATTCTCAGATGACGAGGAAACACCTGAACTGGCACCCAACGCCTTCAATAGACGTCGCGACTTTGGACCTCGATCAGATGTATCGTGCATCAGTCCCATATAAAAGCCGTTAATTTTTGCGGATGTTCCGGACGACTTTTCCTGTATTTTGTAGCGAAGCTGGTAACACTCCGATCACAAGATCACTACTTTTTTTATTTGTCTTTGTCAAGTCCATCGCCTAGGATCAAACCAGGAATATTCTTATTCCCAGCTGACGCCTTTAACCCGCTCGGCCTCGGTGGCCTTGCGGAATAAGTTAGTAATCAACCTGTTCGAAACGTTTTACTTTCCTCTATACGACAGTATGTTATTTATCCCTATATTCTGATTTCAACTCGAGTTATAGGGATTTTACAAATGTAGTTTTTTAGGAAACGACTTCGTACGACTATGTGGCCCTACCGATAGCTAAGATGTATCCACGTCAAAAGCTACGTCATACAAAGATAAGCTCCACGGGGGGCTTCAATAAAGACCAAATCACAGAGTATATAGCTACGCGTACAGAGGTTCCACTCAAGCATTTTGTAGAAACGCCGACAGCGCGCCAGTGAGAGATATTGGAACTAAACCCCACCTGAAATTAGTTTCTCGCACGTTATGACACGGCAAATTTGCTATGTGTCAAATTATTTTTAAAGCGTTTTGGCTGAATTAGAGATTATAAATTGCCGATATTGCTTTTATTGAAGGGTATTATTTGTAAAAAGGATAATTATTTGTATTTCTTGACGGATTATAGAAAGGAAACCCGAAATTATTTTGTAGTTACCTATTGTTATGAAGAAACACGAAATCAATAAATTCAACTTAACACTTCATAATAAAAAATGTAATATATAAAATAACGAAAGTAGGTTTAAGAAAGTAATAATTTTCAACTTTAAGTATTTAGCTTTTTTTTAATAGAAATTGAAATTTATGATTTATTAGAATGTTTATTTGATTAAATGAATGGGTATTCAAAATTAATTTTAAAAAAGTCATTATAAATATATATTTGTATAAATATTTTTAAGTTTTTCAAACATTTATTTTGGAATTTAATTTTAATAAAATTTTTATTTGACAGTTTTTTTTTATCTTAATGAACATTCTATTTTGCAGACTTGTAATTTGTAGTTTATGCATATGTTATTAATTCTAAATTATTTTTTAAAAAATAATAATAATTGTGTTAATAAAATAATGTTTAGTAAAAATGTTTAATAATAATGTTTACTTGCAATTTTTTTTTAATAATTGTACGTTAAAATTTATTTAAAAAATTTAAAATCTTCAGAAATTTACTTAGAACATTGGTCATTAATCAAAACTTTATTTAAAAGTTTTAATTTTATTCAAATTTATTTCTTTGTAATTAAAATGAAATTTGTAACTGATGTCTGTGCAATTTCATTTAAAATTAATTTTAATCAAAATTATTGTTTTTTAAAGTTATTTTTAATGAACATTTTATTTTGTCGATTTATTGAAATTTGCAGCTTATATGTTTATGTAAGTTAATTCTAAATTATTATTTTTTTAAAAATAATTGTAAGTAAATATTTGTTTAAAGTTTTGAATATCTTCACACAATTACTTAGAGCATTCGTCATTATTCAAATATTTTTTTAATATTTATTATTTCATTTAATTTTTATTTTCTTTCGAAATAAAATTAAATGTGTGGTACTACAATTATTTGTTTAATTATTTTAATTAAACACGTTAAAAAATTAATTCTTTCAAAAATTTATTTAGGAAGATTCCTTTTTATATAATTTCCTTAAATCAACATTTTATTTTATTCAGCAAATTGTTCTTGGAAAAAATAATGTCGTTACATACGTATATATTTTTACTCAACTTTAATTTTAAAATATTAATTGTAATTAAACATACGTTGAATTAAAAAAAAATATTCATTGAACCAATATTTTAATTTTTTCAGAAATTATTAAAAAATATCATTTACAGCAAATTTTATTCGAAATTTATATTTCAACTAACGATTTATTTTTTGTACATACGTTAAAAACAACTTATTATTTTTTTTCAAAATTAATTATTAAAATTTAAATCCAATTAAAGATTTATTTAAATATAAATATATAATAAATATTTATTTAATGTTAAAAAACTTAATTAAAAAATAAAATTGCAATTACAAAGATAGTTGACAATCTTATAATAAAAAGAAATATTCCTTTTTTAATTTTTTCCAACGAATCAAAATTGTTTATAATATAAAAGTTTTTACATATTCAATATAATATGCGACGAAATTTCGCAAGACCCTACGGCCGCGAGGTAAAGCACGCGTTTTCCACCCGAAAGGTCCCTGGTTCGAACCCGCTCTACTGCTTTTTTTTTTATTTTTACGCTGCTAGGCATAGTTCCGATATCTACCACCGGTGCGCCACCGTCTATGCGTAGTTCCATGCTAGGAAAATTGTATAGGCGGTCAATGGGAGTGAGACCTCTGTACGCGTAGCTATATACTCTGTGGACCAAATAATCTCGACAGATCGCAAAAATTCCCTAAACAAATCCGCTCCCGGAAACTTCTAAACATTTCACTGGCAGTTTAAAATTCAAACGTCGTCCTTCCAACTGCCATCACTCGTAGGGGAAAACGAAAATTGAATATTGAATAATACATGGTTTAACCAGTGCGAAAAAGAGTTTTCACGTTTCAAGGGGGAAAGAACGGGGAAAAATCAATGCCCGGTAACTTAGTTTGGCAGGGGGGGAAACGGATTTGTATAAAATGATACGATTTGAACTTGTTTGTGAATGGAGGGAGCATTCAGTTTAAAAAGGGATTATTGGATCCAACTTAGTTTGACAAAACGGGATCGGGAGCATTGCGGCGGGATTATTTGGCGCGGATTTGGGCGCGATTGGAGTCAAGGAAAGGAATTACTAAGAATTTACTGATTTTCCAATAAGTTCATGCAGCAGTGTTTAACTCTAAAATTATATGTTTGGGTTTAACAGGGTTTTAAGCATAAGAGTAGTTTGGGATTTCTTAGCACCTTTGTAAGGTATAAACCATCTAAATACGATTGGGTTATATTCCATGAGAAAGACCCGGGAACCATACTTTTGTACATAAATTCTTAAGATACGCTCTGAACTCAAACTGTAACTGCTGGAAGGCTCAAACCTTGTTCCCACTACGGGCGCGTTGAAGGTTGAAGCCAATTGAAAGCAGCCATGATGTGCCCCAACATTTTTTAAAAGTGATTTAGTGGTGTTTTTTATTCCCATAACATTGTAGAAATATTAAATGTAATTAAATATTATATTTTCTTCTTATAGAATTAATTTTTATATTGCCAAACAAATAGTTTTTGCTCTTGCTTTTTGACTACTTCTACTTTGACTTGCAAATGACTTCCAATTTTAATTGCAGATTGCATTTAAAATGGGTTTAAAAATAAAATAAAAAAAAACTTAACCGAAAGCAATGTATGTAGGCGTATTTCAACATGAAAAATATACGAAATATTGCGATATCAAGAAAAGTGGGGCACATTATGGCGGCTTCTATATCGACTTCTATTCGACGAAATCATCAAAATTTCTTGCCCGATCCAGAAGTTACAGTTAGAGATCAGTGTTCTTTAGTCTAGTCCATCGCAAGGTTTGAACCGGGGACCCTTGGATTCACAGCTGACGCCTTAATCCACTCGGCCACGGAGGTCCCGTGACGGTTCAGGATTTATCGCGAAGAAAATATCCTAAAACACTGCCTAGTAACTTTGAACCACGGTCAGATGGCGAGGGCAACAATTGAGCTGGCACCCCACTCACCTGACAAAGGCGGGAGAACGTTTGGACCACTACTAATATATCGTGCACCAGTTTTATAACTAGCAATATTCCGAGTTTGCTTGTCACCAGGCACGCAGGTGAGGGGGTGGTTCAGGGGGTTCAAACCCCTCCCATTGAAAGGCAAGAAAAATAACTAAAAATCGAATTACTGTAAAAATCTTAAAAATACTTTTAAAAAAAACTAGAAAAATTTCTGTTTCTAGTATAATACTTTTTGTTGAGTTTGCATGAGGGAAAATCTGGTATTTTCAGGGGGTCTCGCCTGGAAGATAGTTCTCAAAAGCCTTTAAAAACCTGATTTGAGGGCATTTTAACTCAAACTAAGCGTAACTTGACGTCATCGTGTGTCATTATATAGCATTTGAATTTCAGTGACAAAGGGAAGATCGCGAAATGGTGGTGTATAAACATAAGTTGCAACCAAAATAATATATTATTCTAAACAAGGAATCTTAAATTCTCTAAATTTATTTAATAATTACGGAGTGATATTTACTAATTTTAAAAATAGTTAATGATGTTAGTATTGATTTCGTGAAAAATCAATGATAACAGTTGCTGTTTCGATATTTATATGCCAACGTATTTATGTTTACTTGAATATAAATTCACTAGTTTAAAAAAATGTGTATAGATAAGGGGGGGGGGGTAGGAGTTTTGTTATTTTTTTTTTTGGGGGGGGGGAATTTGTTTATTTGGGGGTGGGGGGCTACCTAAAGAAATCCCCGTTGTACAGTTACTGAACCACCCCCATGAAAAATCTATACCTACGTTCCTGCTTGCCACTCATTTTAATATTTGAACCCAACGCTTCTGCATCGGTGTTGTCACGGATTTATAATGTTGGAATTCCTTACCCTAAAATACAATCACGTTGTTTCGTTTTTTTGTTTTTTTTTGTGACGCTGCTTTGGTTGGCTGGTTAATTCGATTAACCAATTCAGCATCTCAGAATAAAAACACACAATCGCCATAGAAAGAAAAACGCTATTACATGTTCCTTTATTGAAAGAAAAACAATGTTGCTTTTATCCTGATATCAATTCCGAAATATTTGTAACGCATATGTCACAAACATCGATAAAAACGAGTCAAAACCAAACCCAAACACTCTGCGATATATATCATTACACAGTGTTCATTGCGTTTCTTACATCTATTTCAACATGAGAAATGAAATCGCCAAGACATCTAACTTTAAACATTCGGTGACTTTTTCCCTTTTTCCCTATTTTGAACTACACACTTCTACTAGCGCATGTGAATGATAAAAGCCTAGCTATGCGAATCTGAATTTGAACTCCCTTTAAAAGGGAAGTTTTATCTTGTTTTTTACCCTTGTGAGGAATCGGTACCCTCCAGCGGTTTGAAGAGTGCTCGCTTTTTAATGTGCTCATGGATTCCATTGTCTGCACTTTTCGTACTATGCACGTTTCCATTGTCTGCACGATTTTTAACCGACTGAACAGCGCGACAACCAAAACTCCATAATAAAACCGCCAGAAACTTTAAATTAAAATCGCCAAATCACGCGCCAAGAATAGAGGTTATCAATTCGCCTCTTGTGTTTATTTATTTTTTTATGAATGTTTGCAAGATTTCGGATCTAATTCAGATATTTGTGTAATATTTTTGTTGGGTAGGGGATGTTTCACTTGGGATACAAATAAAAAAATATATATCCGGATATCCGTATTTAACTATCCAGAATTCTCAATTAACCGGACCGTTTAAAAAAAAATATTGTCAGATTTTGAAAATTCTTTTTTTTTGTTGGATAGAAAAAAAAACCACTGAGGCAAAATAATAATCGGTTTATCCAGCTGTTATATATTCGGAATTGTCGATTAACCGGAGTTTTTTTTAACTATAAATCCGATTTCGAAATAGTTTCATTGTTTAACAAAAGTTTTACAACAATGAAATTTTGTTTAACCAGCATTTAGTGACATTGAGAGGGATTGTTTTACAATATACATTGTAGAGCACAAGTTTTTACATGAATTTCTTGATCAATAATACTAGGGGGAGAATCCTTATAAAAGAATATAGCACTATAAATGAAAATAGAATTAATTTTTTTTATTTGAAAAAAAATTAATATTTTAAGAGTTATTGAAAAAAACTTATGAAATGTAGTAATGAATTAAAATGTTCTAAAACAAATAAAACTAAAAGCACGGGGCCCTCAAAATCATGATATTTTTAAAGCAGTTTATTTTTAATCGATTTAAAAAAATAGTTCATTTTTAACTTTTTATTGTATTTCATATACTAAAACCTTACTTTTAGAAGAAAAAAAAAGACTTTTATATATATATTATTTTCAGCTTTTAATATTTACAATCGGAGGATTGCCAGCTTTTCTACAAAAATACTAGAAAGTCGGCCAGAATATCCAACAAATTATACTGGCGTGTATACGGGACTGGGGCACGATAAATCTGATCGGGGTCCAAAGTCCCGACGTCTATTGAAGGCGTTGGGTGCCAGTTCAGGTGTTTCCATGTCATCTGACCATGGTTCTAAAATAACGAGGAGCATGTATGAATGTGTTCCCGGGTCTTTCTTTCGAGATTGACCCCGAACCGTCGCCAGTAGCCCACTGTGCAGCTCTAGTGCGACGTTATTAACAAAACCAAACCAAAAAATCAGCTTTTAATATACTGAATACCACGTATAAAAAAATTCAGTGTCCAAATAGGTAAACGTTTAATTTATTAATCTAATAAATCCGTCGTTTAGAGTTGTACCATTTTCGGTTATAGAATTTATTTTAATTTAAATCGGAAAAAAAAAACAATATATTAAAAGTTATTGAAATACATTTTTTATTTAATCACGATTCTCTCTTTTTTCTTTTAGTAAATAATATAAATATAAACCGTTATTTACGTGATACTTAAAATGAAATATAAAGCCCATTTGTTATTTAAATGCACAGTAACAGAAATTTATTTTATTGAAGAAAAAAAATTATCCATTTGTGCACTTCTTTAGAGGACGAAATCAAAATTGTGAAATTGTTTTTATATCAAAGAATTTATTTTATATTTTCTGCCCATTATTTTGTAATATATATATATTAAAAAAAAATATTTTAATAGCAAGTTATCTTAAAATTATTACTAACATCTTAGATTTGAAAAAAAATTCACCATATATTAATTTTATAAATTTAATATAAGTATTGCTGAAAAACTGGCAAACATTTTGCAATCCCTGAGTTGGTTAATAAAGTATTTTGTTCTAAATGTCACAAAGAAACATTTATATCCAAAACCTTTCATAAGACACATAATAAAGACTTTCTTTACCTCAGCTTTCGATCTCAAAGGATATTTATGAGAATTTGCTTTCCGATATAAACTCCGTTTTTTTCTTATAAAAAGCCCCCGTTTTTATTAAGTTCTTGTATTTCCGCTACACAGCTATTTATAGGTAGGGTTGCCAAAGTTTGAAAATTTGAAGTTGACATTTTAAGATTAAAATCGCCAAATTCGCCATGATCGCCAATCTCTGCATATATAGATGTAAAATTGAAACGATTTATTAATATTTTAATTAATTATTTAAATTTAAATGCGAAAATCAAGATAAACTAGTTTCCCTTAAATACTATCAATATAAAGTATGTATTTTACAATAGGAAAATTAATAATTTTTACAAACTGCATTAGTAATTTTTTTTAATTTTTGAGGTAATAATAATTAAAAACTAAAAAAGGAAAAATAAAATAATCTTCATAAAAAAAAGGAAAACCGACTTTAAGAAAAATGCGCTAAAAAGTAAAAAATATTTTTTTTTATTTTCCGAACACATTGAAAAAATTCAATTATTAAATGTCAATTTTTTACTTATTACAGTTTTTTGAAATCGGCGCCAAAATTTAGGTATGATTTTTGCAAATTGACACCAACTTCAAAAAGTTGTAATAAGTATATAATTAATTAATAAATAATATTTTTTTTTATGCGTTCGGAAAATTAAAAATGATTTTTTACTTTTAGCGCATTTTTCTTAAAGTCGGTTTTCTAGTTTTTTAGAAAGATTTCTTTTTCCTTTTTTAGTTTTTAATTTAGCAACAACTTGTGCTCAACAATGTATATTGTAAAACAATCCCTATCAATGTCAATAAATGCTGGTTAAACGAAATGTTATAATTATACAGCTTCTGTTAAACAATGAAAGTATTATTAAATCGGATAAATTGTTTAAAAAAACTCCGGTAAATCGACATTGCTTAAGTGGATTTTTCTCTATACAACAAAAAAGAATTTTCGAATTTGGGCAATATTTTTTTCAAACGGTCCGGTTAATTGAGAATTTCGGATAGTTAAATTCCGGATAACCGGATATTTTTTCAATTGCTCCCAAGTTAAACATCCCCTATCCAACAAAAAAAATGTGTGCAAATATCTGAATTAAAACCGAAATCCTGCGCGAACATACATAAAAAAAATACATAACAGTCGAAACTACAACCTCTCGGCTTGGCGCGCGAATTGGCGGTTTTATTTTGGAGTTAATAAAAGAAAAATAGATTAGATGGAAATATGTTGAAGTTGTTGTGTATGTTTTAATATATATATATATATATATATATATATATATATATATATATATATATATATATATATATATATATATATATATATATATATATATATATATATATATATATATATATATATATATATATATATATATATATATATATATATATATATATATATATATATATATATATATATATATATATATATAGTTAGTTTGGAAAATAAAGTTCACCGTAATATTACATAAATAATTTATATGATTTTAATAAACATTCCATGAGTTTATATTTTATATGGCTGATTTTGCGGGCGAATTTTTTTCCCTAATATTTAATTTCAATTACCAACGGAAAACAAAAGATTTATCGCCAAATCTGGAATCATCCGCCGTCTTCCGCCATGAATGAAAATTGGCATTGCGCGCTAGAACGAAAACCGCAATCGATTAACGGTTCACACACCGCTCCAAAAACCGGAGATGACACAGCACATATGGAATACTTCCCTCCACCGCCAATTCATCAAGTCAGATTACGAAGCTGCTGCTTATAACGCCAAAGCGCCTACTCTTTTTGCTGAAAAGGCACCCAAAACAAATGGAGATGTTTACTAAGCAGAAGGGAACCACGTACTATGGAAACGGATTTTCTTTTTTGTTCATTCACTTGTCCTACGTTGTTTAACCATTTGAATTAAACTGATGCATTTGGGTTGTAATAAAAAGTATATATGTTTTTTTTTTTACATGTTATCAATATCAACACTTATATATAAGAATGGAGTGTCTGTCTGTGGAATCGAACAAAACCCCTCATTTTTAGTTTTCTTCACGCATAAGGATACACTGATTCAGAAAATCACATTAGAATTTTGTTTGTCTGTCTGTCTGTTTGTCCGGATTTAACTCAGAAACGACTGAACAGATTTTTATTAAACTTATGCCATTTTAACAATTTTTTCTCAACTTAAAATCTGCCCTTTGTTTTATGTGGATATCTGCAACCGTTCATAAGTTATAGAACTTATTCCGTTTTACCATACGTTATTCCTATTGGAAATTTACATTTAGATCTTTCCTTCATAACATGACTGTTAAAAATCATCTTTAAAATATTTTTCGATGATAGGGAAAAACGATGCATTTTGATGAGTAAATATCGCCAAATGTTGCCAAATGAATTTAAAATATCGCCAAATGAATGAAAATGTCGCCAAATGAATAAAAATGTCGCCAAATGAATGAAAATGTCGCCAAATGAATAAAAATGTCGCCAAATGAAAAAAATTGCCAAATGAGCTAAAATATGGTCCTATATTTAAAAATATCAGCAATCAAGACACAACCGTTCAAAAGTTATAGAACTTTTTCCATATTCCTATAGGATTATTCCCATTGGAAATTTACATGTGGATTTTTATTTCATAATATTTTTGTTAAAAACCACGGATAGGAACAGTGCTATAGTATCGGAATAGGCCGCTCCAAAAATTTTAATTTAGGATTTCTATATTTATACCTCCGTTTCCCTTATTGTAGAGGTTTCAATTCAAAAACTTTTATTGTGAATTCAAAAATGAATAATAAAAATTAATTTTTAAAAGAAATATTGTCACCAAATTTTGACATATGGACATTTAAAATTCCATTTTACAATTATCTGAAATGGCAGGGTAAATAAGTTATAAATAAAAATCATCCCAAATTTATTTTTCCTCAGAAATTATGTTCAAAGACGGATATATGGACTTCGGTCGCCAATTGGCACTTTTTTTTTGTTGTTGCCAAATACGATAAATTATTTCCATTTAGAAGAATGCAAAGTTTTTTTCTTTGATGTATTATGGTATCGCCATTATTAAAACTAATGAATGTGAAGTTTATTACATGCAGTTATTGTCACTGAAGGTTTAATTTTTATGAAAAATATATGCAACTTTTAAAATAATATAAGTTTTCAACACCAACTGGCATCATTGAAGCAACATCGCCATGTTTTACTTTTATTTTTGCACAATACATTATTTTTATCGACATTATATTACAAGGGTAATATTCGCAAACGCTTTTTTAACCATTAGGGATTTTAATATAAAAATTCATTTTACAAAAGCATCAGTTTAATTAGTTGTCATAATATCATATAATGTCGGAAACATAAAAAATAAAAAGTACTAGGTTTAGGTATCTCAAAAACTACTCAAATTAATTAAATAAATCAAGATTTTGATAAAGTAATTTTTTCACGTTGCATAAAGAATATGCGACTGGTTATGCTAACAAATAAAAAAAAATCGTTCAGCTCTTACTTCGTAAATTGACCACGAGCAACGCCGAGCCATATTGCTAGTCTAAAATAAAAGAGAAATGCACATTCTTGACTTGCAATGGCGTCGTCGCGCTCTTTTCTTAGCCGGTTGACTGCAAACCATTTATTATTATTTTTTTTCATTTAGTAGCAGCAAGTATTTGGGGGAAAAAATAACAGAAACGATTCAACTGTTCTATAAAAAAAAACTGGTAATTTCAAAAAACATTTTTCGGGAACAAAACTAACTAAATTATTGTTAATTGTACACATTTATATAAATATTAGTATACCCTATTGCACATTAAATCTAATAATCTAGTTTTTGACAAGGATTGATTTGCCATACAAAATAAAAGTTTGCTTGAAAGTTCTATAAATTAATAAGAATTATTATTTTAAAAGGTTAGAAATTTATTAAATACTAGGGGGCTCCTCTGACGCTTCTCCAACCCTTAAAGGGGTATACTATAAGTGGATGTAGGTAAATTTGGCACAGGTAAATTTGGCGGAATCGTGAGATATTTTCATGGATTTATATTCAATTCCTAACTTACGATACTCTTTGTCGCGATTATTTTATCTTGCGATTCTTCTATTTTTGTCGCGATTCTGAAAATTGGTGCCAAGGCCATGCTTTTCTATTTGTTTGAATTATATCATATTCGACATCTCGCTAACAGTTTTAAGCACACTCACGCACCGTGCGCTAATGTCACAGACTCCTAACGTCGAATTAAGGCTCCGGGCAATTGTGGTCTCCGGCCTTCGGCAACTCAGGATAGCAGCTGGTACCCCCTACGAGCAGTCGATTATGGTGCTTACAGGCAAACCTTCGAGCAGTCGATTATGCCACCTCGCACTCAAATGCTTTGCCTTGTAAAGAGCAATGTGTGTCAAACTACTGTGTTCACGCACGGAAAGAGTAGTATTTTTGTCTTACTTAAATTGTGTTTCAGCTTAAAATGTAGTAAAGAAAGCATTTTCCAAATGTATACAAAAAGTAGACATACCACAATTATGCTTTATGCATTAATAACTTACATTAGACTCGCGTAAGTTTCTTGGCCCATGGTTTAAAGCCTATATACCATTCTTTTGGTCAGACTTTATTTCAAATTTCTGCTACAAACGTGGGAATTTTTTTAACGTTTTTTCCTAAATTCTTGTTGTCTGGTTCGTAATTCTATATATGTTCTATTGTGTTCATTGTTATAAAATTATCGTTATAATCTTTTTATTTTCACTGTAAAAAACGTACTTAAAATGAGTATATGTATCTACTTATTTTTTTTCATTACAATTGCATCGTGAATGAGCGATGGCATACCCAAATTTAAGCAACCGTAATTTCTCAAAAATGAACAGGATGGCCTAATATTGCTGATGTCAGCTTCTGTTCAAGTCATCTTAACAAAGCGACCTGACAAATATAAAATATTTGTTCAGAAGATGGTTTTCCACAATATTTGATATCGATTGCTTCAATGGAAACTGAGTTATTACAACTCGATTATCTTACTTCCCATTTTCCTTTGGCATACCTTTTTAATATTTCATCTCTATATAACTTCCTGTAGTCGCTCTGGTTGTTGTAATGGATAAGGCCCTGAACTGCGGTGTTTGAGGATCTGGGTTCGATTCCCGGTAATTCATGGTTGTAATTGTCGATATTTATTGAAAGTGATTTATGAATTTATGCTAACATGTGCTCTTTTTATTCATTGTACTCATTATTGAATACATGTATTTTTCAAAATTGAAACTTATATATTTGCAAATCTAAACATCGAATGTAATCAAAAGCGATTACTTTGTACTTACTTTTGAATAACTATTTTTAACAGTGCAACTTCTCCAAATATGCTTAACTAATCAGAGGATTGGTGGTTCGAATCCGTGCGATTGACTTGACATAGAAAAGTAAAAAAGTAGTGATCTTGCGATTGGAGGGTTTCCAGCTTCGCTACAAAAATACTAAAAAGTCGTCCAGAATATCCAACAAATTATACTGGCGTGTATACGGGACTGGTGCACGATACATCTGATCGGGGTCCAAAGTCCCGACGTCTATTGAAGGCGTTGGGTGCCAGCTCAGGTGTTTCCTCGTCATCTGACCACGGTTCTAAAATAACGAGGTGCATGTATGAATGTGTGTGTGAATGTGTATGTGTTCGAGATAGACCCCGAACCGTCGCCAATAGCCCACTGTGCAGCTCTTTTGGTTTGGTTTGGTTAAATAACGTCGCACTAGAGCTGCACAGTGGGCTATTGGCGACGGTTCGGGGTCAATCTCGAAGGAAAGATCCGGGAACACATACACATTCCCATACACATTCACACACACATTCATACACACATTCATACATGCATCTCGTTATTTTAGAACCAAAGTCCATTTCCTGGATTCGAACCACCAATTCTCTGATTAGTAGCTGAACGCCTTACCAACTGAGCAACTGGGGGCTCGTGTGCAGCTCTAGTGCGACGTGAATTAACCAAACCAAACCAACCAAATATGCTTAACAACAATCGACTTGATTCTTTTAAGCATGCCCAATCCCCCCAATCGGCGAAGGGTCCACTATTCAAAAGAAAACGGGGGAACTCCTGTGAAAGCTGGAAAGGTAATTACTGCTTACCCGAACCCCACGGGACCCCAAAGGGATGGGGGGGGGGGAGGGAGTTTCCTTTCAGACGATTCCAGACTTCTTCGGCATCCCACCCGTGGGTAAATGAAAAGAAGAAAAGTTCTCTTCTCGGAAGTATGTATCGAGGGAAAAATAAGAGGCAAGGTTAAATGCATGTAAGTTTCGTGGTTTTATTGAAAAAGGTAAAAGGCTTTTGTTTGTGCAGTTGTGGCTTTTTGGTTGTGGAAGTCTTATCGGGGAAACATCGACTTTGAGTTTATCTGAGAATCGACCAACAAGGAGGACGTTTGTATGGGGGGAATTTGTTGAGTTTTGTCTCGATTGAAAAGTTTGTTGAAGTTTTTATTCTTTATTTGTGGTTTTAGTGTAAAAAGATCAATTGGTTTGCAGGCGTTTAGTGTAGGTTCGATGTATTTATGAATTAAATATATTTTTTTTGAATATATTTAACCATTTGGACTCGAACGACGACTCGCAGTCGCCAAAATATAGAAATTTTTATTTTGTTTACTGTTCTTAGAATTGACCGAGAACTGAATTTCCACGGCTCTCGGTAGCTCAGTAGATAAAGGCGTTTAGTTGGTAATCATAGTATTGCTGGTTCGATCTTGTACGTTGGTTTGACAAAGAAAAGTAATGATCTTGTGATGCACGGGACTAATGCACGATAAATCTGATCGGGGTCCAAAGTCCCGGCGCCTATTGAAGGCGTGGGGTGCCAGATCAAGTGCTTCCTGGTCATCTGAGCTTGATTCTAAAATAATGAGGTACAAGTATGAATGTGTATCTGGCTGTGATAAGTCTCAATAGAAGGACAGAAATAGGCAGCCGGAAACGTATAAACCAAACCTAAAAACTCCATTTCCTTGAACATAAATAACGATTTAATTTTCGAGCTGCCCAGCAAAATTAGTCAGCATAAAACCTTCATTAAAATTGTTAAATTGAAAGGTTTTTGAAGGTTAAATAAAGGATATTAAAACAAATAAAAATTCATTCAGCTGTGTGTAAGTATTTAATTTTCCTGCATAAAATCTTTAGAATTTCTGCATATTCCCTTCATGATTAAATATTTTTTGCAGGACTTTCTGAAGGTTTTTCGCAGTTTTTATGAATGATATCGAAACAAAAACCTTTAATTTCAGAGATCATCAAAAACACTGTAATTTACCTGCATAAAACCTTCAATTTCAAAATGTTGATGACGGTTTTATGCGGACCTTTTTGATAGGCAATTGCCGGAAATTTGGCATTTTAGCCTAAAAGTTATTTCTGTATCCGATTTCAGGAATACTTTTCCTAAATTTTGTTATAGTTTTTGCGATATTTAACAATTTTTTTTTTGGATTTACGGAGTTTTACTGCAGTATGAGGGATTTATTAAATTTTGCAGCAATATTCATCAATATTTCCAACATGTGAAACAGTATTACCATTCTTTTACACATTCTACCATTATCTTTGTAGTAATGTAATTTTCTTTGTAAATTGGTACCAACTTCTTCTAAAAATTGTAATAAATATAAAATAATTCAATTTTTTCAACTCATTCGTAAAATTAAATCGATGTTTCCGGATATATAACAGCCGAATATACAATTATTTTTTGCAGGTTTTTGCCATAGTGCATTTTTCTTTATTGATCAAGAAAAAATCGAAGTCGCACAATTTTTTTTTAAATGGTCCGGATAATTGAGAATTTCGGATAGTTAAATACCGGATAACAGGATTTTTTTTCAAATAGCTCCCAAGTGAAACATTCCCTATAAAAAAATTGACCAAATATCTGACATAGAACCGAAAACATACAAAAAAAATACATAACAGTCAAATTGATAACCTCTATCCTTGGCGCGGAATTTGACAGTTTTAGTTTAAAGTTTCTGGTTTTTAAAGTTTTATTTTGGAGTTTTGGTTGGCGCGCTGTTCAGTCGGTTAAAAAATAAAATTCCAACTGACAAAGAGAATTTTTCAACAATTGGCTATTTTCTTTGTTTAGAATGATTATTTTATGCAATAGTCATAAGTGTTAACAATAAGAGCCTAAATTTTTTCTTTGTTGGCCCAGACTTCTTCGTGCAAGTTTGACTTAAAACCTACTTTCACAGTTTCCGCCATTTTCAACCAGTTTCCTGCAACTAAAGGTATCCAGAGTGTCTTCGTACAGCGGAAAATCACGTAAGTTTATTGTTTAATTAATTTTAAATAAAAAGACCGACATTAAACGATAGTTTTATTTAACCGACATTTTTTAGTTAGCTCTTGTCAAATGGTACCAAAGTGGTTTCTAAGATAAGAATGCTGTGTATGAGGCATGGAACTTCGTTTATTTTTTGCACAATCGATCCGAAAGCACAGGCATTTGACGTTTCCTTAATGGGACTTCAATATATATTTTTTATACTACTAATAAATATTATTACTAAAGAGAAACACTCATTTTAGACATTCTTTTTCTGTTACTGCCCTATGTAAGATAAAAACTCGTCTTATAGAACATTGCGTTAAGAATATTAAAATACAAATACAACGTTAAAATACGCATTAAAAATCCGTATAATCCGGACATGTTTCGGGAGATACATCACCCTTCATCAGCGGAAAATGTAAAGTATGTGTGTAATAAAATATAAATAAACCCAGAAATTTAAAATGTTGCCAAAGAGCAAATAAAACTAAAAAACTATTTCAATCGTTTGGAGTTAACTATTGTGTGCCAACAAGCGGGAAATACTGGGACCGCAAACGTTTCATTGACAATCGAGTCAATATTGCTAAAAATATGAAACGCCACCAGGAAGTCAAGTTCAACTGGAGATTTAGGTTTGCGAATTTTAATTTTTTTAACTCACATTTAATTTGCAAACATAAATCTTCAGTTGAACTTGACTTCCTGGAGGCGTTTCATATTTTTAGCAATATGACTCGACTGTCAATGAAACGTTTGCGGTATTATAAATATATATATATATATATATATATCCTAGGAACAGAAACGTAAAGGCGTGCTTTTAGATTACTTTTTTTTAAAGTTAAATTTGAACAATATTTGTGTAATTGAACAACAATGTACCATACATCTCAGAGAGACAACTAAGTGCTAAGTTAGATTATTTCAAACGTTCACTGTTAAAATTCGAAATTAGAACAGTGCTATAAGAGGATAATAAATGCAGTAACAATACTCTGTTTAACAATAATTGATATTCCACACTATTTCCATCATTTACAGTTCCGATTTTAAGATTGAAGGATGACATTTACTTATTGCGGAAACTCAGGAATACTTGTGATACTTCCATTGCAGAAAAGTGAGTAAATATGTTTAAATTTCCTCTTACTTTAATGGTACTCTATGAGTTTGTAGTATTCATGTGTGTTCATAAGTGTTCAAATAACCGTCATGTTGCTCACATGATCTTACATTGATTGTTAAAGTTTAACTTATTTTAAAATAGGTTTCTTTTCCAAGTAAACCATAAGCTTCATTAACCAAATTCATTATCTGATATGAATTGAGTTTCATCTTTTCACAAATAAAAAAATACATCTATTTTTCGAAATAAGTTGTATTTGTATCTGATAAGTTTAGAATTCAAACTATTTTGTTTTGCTGATATTGGTGTATTTATTTGATCATACATTAATAAAGCTTACTTTGTGGTAAATACTTTTAAATTGATCCCATAATTTCATAAGACTATTTTAATGAAACAAAACAACGGTTGATTAGAAATTTGAGCGCGGCACTAAATGTTTAGCAATACAAATCATAGGTAGTTTTATATAAAATGTGCAATATTTGTTTGAAACTAGTTTTTTTTTTCGCTTGTAATATTACCACCGGCTGATGAGCTGCTATAATATAGTTCCTGTGCAAATAATATGCACGCTGTATTTTTGTTATATAGTACTATTTCTTGTGGTTTTATGTTTGTATGAGTTCATTAAATTAATGGATATATGAAGGTGAACTTATTGTCTGAATATAATGACCATGTGATTCAGAATATTGTAATTTTTTAAGTATTTTTTTTTAAATCATGTAATGTTTTTTTTTGTATAAATTACTTTCATTGTGTTTTTTTATGAAATCTTTAGTTTTTCTAATTGTAATAACAATATGCTGAGCACTATATACAACTATATAGAAAACCGATTCATATTAGTGTATTAAAAAGTTTTTAAATTAGACCAATTTCGAATATTTCGTACATTGAAGTAGCATTTGTGTAAATTATGTTAGGTAATTTTAACCACGGAGTAAAGAAAAAGGTGGAGATGATTTGGCGAGATTTCGTGAGAAGTAAGTTAGCAACCCCAAACTAGGCACAAACAAACCTAGTTTGCAGTAGTTTTTCTACGAGGAATGCATTATTTTTAAATTAAGAAAACGCATGCTAAAACTGAAACAATGACGGTTTGTTCAGTTGTGGGATGCAGTACAAGTTCCAAATCGATAAAGGATGCTATTATTTCCAATTCATAGGTAAATTAAATTATAAAATAAATTATCGCCAAGTACTGGCACAAAGTAGAGCTTTGGAATAGCGCCAAATATTTCGCCAGTTCCTACTTTTTAAGCGATTGCTTACTTCACATTGCAAACCGGTTTAAGACTTGTTCGCACCTCCACCTTCTTCTTTACGCCGTGAATTTTAACAATGCTCATCCGTAGATAACAATGAAATCTAAATATATAACATATTAACAGACAACAGCAAATTTTCAACAATTGGCTATTTTCTTTGTTTATAACGATTGTGTGTTGCAATAGACATAAGTGTTAATAATGTTAAACTAAATGTTTTTCTTTGTTGGTCCAATCGTCGCCCAGATTTCTTCGTCCAAATTTGATATAAAATCTACTCTTACAGTTGGCGTCGTTTTCAGAGAATTTCCTTCATCTAAAGGTATCCAGAGTGTCTTCGCACAGCGGAAAATCATGTAAGTTAATTGTTTAATTAATTTTAAATAAATAGACCGACGTAATATGATAGTTTTATAGAACCGAAGTTTGTTAGTTAGCTCTTGTTAAATGGTAGCAAATTGGTTTCCAAGATCAGAATGCTGTGTTTGTCTATGAGGCATAGAACATCGGTGTTTATTTTTTGTACAATCAATCCGAATAGATAGGTATTCGACGTTTCAACTATAGGACTTCCAATATATATACATTTGTATACTACTAATAAATATTATTACTTAAGAAAATCACCCATTTTTATATAATTTAACCGAACTCCATCGTGTATAAGAATCGTATATCAAAACAGTTTAAAATAAATTGATGTAAAATTTATTTGTATATGTCCTGTATCTGTATCCTTGTATTGTAACCCAATCAGAAATTTAGTTGCCTTATAGGGCCAGGTTAGATGAAGTCAATTAAAATTGCTTTCATTCATGTGTTATATTCGTTTTATTAAAAATAGTCTATGTTTGTTTAAAAATAGTGTGTCACAATTTCTAAACTTAAAATAACAATTTTAATGAAATTTTGCATGGAAATATGTCTTCAGCATAGTCTTAAAACAAACATTTTTTTAAAACCCTAATTTATTCGATACTGGACATGAACGATCATGGACAGTTTGACTTCGAATATGTGTAGCAGTTGGAAAAGGTAAATGAATCAGTCAATAAGTGTTCTTCCTTTTCACACCAATCAGCATCAATTTCAAGAAACTTGTAACTATTTAACAATTTTGTTGTGCATGGCCATTATCAGCAATTTTAAGTTTCCAGTAAGAATTAATCCGATATGGGTAGCAGTAAATATTAAAAGTAATAGCTATAAAGAGACTATACCATTTCCCATACAAAATAACTTAAACAATCAACCAGGTCAAAAATTTTGGTCTAGATTTTTCTGAGACAATTGGTCGACAAAAAATATTTTCAGAAGTTCAGACACATATGATGATTAATATTCAATAACTTCGTATTTGTTTACCGAATTATATGTTTTTTAAAAAAAAAAAAAATATCGAGTTTATCTCAGAGAGTTGTATTATTAAATAGAGAGCGCCTTCAATACCAGACTCTCGAAAGGCCACGGTGTCAACATTGAAATACAAAAACCAACATCACGTGGTTTTAGGGCTGCCACATTTGGCGTTCAGACATCTGCAGGAGTTCCAAATTTGGTGCACTTTCTTCTTTTTGGTGATAAGGCGTTCTGTCCGAATTCAACTTCTTAACATATATGTAGGTATTTACTTATTTTCAAACAATATGCGCTAAATATTTCCTCTTCATTAACGAAACGAAAACTATAATTTTCTTTGTGTTCAATACTCGAAAAAACGAAACTCTTTATATTTCTCCGGTTTAATTCTTCATATTTTCTTATTGAACTATACAAAATAACAATTGAAAGAACTTCGCTCATGGTAAATTTTTTACATGAAAACGTAACGCAATTATTTCAAAAGTACAAAGTAAGAAAAATATCTTTAATATATCTGTTTAACTCCCTTAAATTGTGCCACTCGTTAAAAAACCGATATTTAAATACAAAATTAAACACAAAACCATATTACAATACTTCGATCTCGTATAGTTCTGAAAGTCGCCAATTCCTGCCAAGTAATATTGGCGCATGAATGAATTGGCATTTCCACCTATCACGTGGTTTCAATGATGGACACACGGAAATCAGCATTTTTATTCCTCTATTTGTATCATTACTCTATGGTTTATCTTCTCAGAATGTTCGCAACAAATTAAAGTTGCCTTGTAAAGTGCATTCCCTGTTTATAAATATAACTAGTAAGTGTTTTTTTTTTAGTTTATGAAATTGGTTGACAATGCTTCAAATATACTTTACAACGTGAAAAAATTCTAGGAGTTAATAACGAAATGTATTTTTATTAATTCAAATCCTAATAATATGGATATCAAGGTGTACTTTCAATTTTTAATAGGTCAACTTAATTAAGGAATAGTTATTTGTTAATCGGATAAAAATAATACGAAATATGGCGTATTGCAGAGTCCAATCAACAATTCCGACTTCAATGATGTTTGTTTGAAATCAAAAATAATAATTTCATGGTATACATAATATGGTATATTGGAATACGGTATATATAATACATTTTATATTTATATGCCGCTTTTCTCTCTATTTTAAAAAAAAGTAAGCCCTAGTGGGAAAAAGTAAGTACTAGGGGGAATTTTCCGTTCTTTCAATGTTATTCAGATCGTATCTCAAAATGTAAAAGTCCTAAAATTAAGAAATTAAGTGAATTTGTTAAGAAATGTTTGATAAATAAGAAGAATATATTTTTGTTTCAATACTGTTATTAGTTTATAAGTTATTTAATATTAAAGTCGTCGTTGATAAAATTTCGCTTACAACTAATTTTGTCCGTCGAGTTTCTGAAACACTATTAAGAGGAGAGATCCAATTTTTTTAGGGAGTGTAGAAATAGGTTTGAACTGGAAATCCAAGTAAGCATTTTTTTAAATTCGAATTAGTTTTGGATTTATAAATTTTTGAAACATTTAAACACGCTCCACTTTTTGAAGTTTTTTCACCCTCATTTTTGAAACGTGATTTCTAAATTGCTATAAGTCATTTAAAATTACATATTCTCTTATTCAAAAAAATATATTAATGTTCGTTAAAACTTCTTCTTTCTAATGTTATAAAGATTATATTTCTATCTTTACAATTAAATTAGATATGGTCAATTAAGATAGGTATAAAAAATAGCAAAGAAGGATAAAAATGTCGGATATTTCGAGAAAATTTTAATTTGCGACTTTTTGTCTCATTGTTCCGCTTGCATCTCAAAAAGTAAATGTCCTAAAATTATGAAATTATGCCAGTTTATTAAGAAATGTTTGGGTAATAAGATGAATATTTTCTTTTTTCAATACGATCATTATATTAGACGTTATTTTATGTTAAAGTCATGATATTAGAAAATTTTGAAAACAATTCATACATTTTTGGATACTTGTCTTCCAATTTTCAACAAAAAAATAAATAAAAAATTAGGGATATAGATTAAACTTTTGGCTACAAATGATCCAGAGCGTTTGTGAAATTTCGATTTAGTTTTGTAGTTATAAATTTTTAAATAATTGACGAAATGTCTGAAATAATCGTCAATTATACGGGTAAAATGTTAAGTGATAAATTAAAACTGCTCTAAATAGTTCAAAAGTATACTTTTTTCCCGTTAAAAAAATATAGTTATGTTCGTAAAATCTTTCTTTCTTGAATGGTATCAATACTGAAATTCTATCTTAAAAAATAAATTAGATGTAACTATTTATGTGAAGAACTATAAATATTATTAAAAGATACTCCGGAAGGAAATGCCAACATTGGCAAAATGCCAACGTGTATTTGGCTGCCAACGGCGAATTATTATTAGCGCCAATTCTCAATTATCTTACTTTATATAAATATAAGTTGGCGATTAAGCCTATTTATTCTTGGCGCGTTTATGCTGTTGTTTGTTTACACATGTTTCGCTTTTCAATGAGCACAATTGCGTTGAAGCAGTTCTACAGTTGAGTTTTTCCAGTTATGGGGGGGGGGATTAGGGGGAAGCATGCCCCCCCCCCCTCTGTAAACTTGAAACCTTAAAAGTTGGGAATTTCGAGTTTTAAAAATCTCTGAGTTGGGAAAATTTATGCCTCAGGCAAATTAATGTTATTAGCAAAGGAAAGCGACGGACTACTAGAAATTGCCCAAATTTTATTAAGATGAAACTTAAATTAGACCTCAAAACGGACCACTGCATTGGAACATGCGTGCGACAAATCAATACTTTCGAAAGAACTGTTTAATATTACCTATAAAAAAGCTGAAAATGTCTTATAAGTTGGAACTGGGAATTTTTTTAGCACTGTTGTGTTGTGCAATTTCGAATAGGTAGGTGTGGTCTGGTTAAATAACGTCACACTAGAGCTGCACATTGAACTACTGGCGTTGGTTTGAGCAAAGTGTCCTTGATTTGTTATTGGTACGTATTTACTTACTACATCAAGGACGCTTTGGTTCGTGGCCTTTCTCAAAGAAAAGACCCGGGAACGATGCCTCATATTGTTAACATTGGTCAGATAACGAGGATAACACTTCAGCTGGTACCCGATGTCCTTAGGTTGGGAATTTTGAATCGTTCAAGTTCGGAATTTCGGATCGTTAAGTTGGGAAATTTCTTGTCTCAACATACTAAAAATAAATTTGTGTGACGGCACTGCCAGTAATAATTTATATAACTAAAAAAAGTATTGTTGTTAGGACACATTGTCATTGCCTACAGTGTATGAAGCCGGTATTGGTTTGCGAAGCAAACTAAAGAGGATTGCGTAGCAATCCTCCGGGGGTTGGTGGAGCGTTAGCGGAGCAGGGGGCGGAGCCCCCTAGTGTTTAAAAAATAAAGATTTTTTTTTTTTTTTTAAATAAAATTTTGGTTTGTAAGCGAATTTGTTTTAAAGAATTGTTATTCAAATTTCGTTGCATTTAAACAAATGAATACATTATTAGTAGCTTTAACATAAAAATCGAAGTGATCGGATAAAAGAAATACACGAAAAGATCTTCAGAACATCGTAGTCTATCGTCATTTCGAATGGCCGCCATTTTGTAAAAAACGTAAAAGTTTCCTTTAGCGTCTGGCAAAAAGACTGGTTTTGGTATGCCCAATAAATGCACAGGATAATGTAAATAAATTAAGTTTCCGTTCTGACTTCAGCTGCAGGCGATATTCTTGTTTTATACACTCAAACCGTTGCTACTGTTTACGGACGACGAAATAATATATTAGAGAAAATGGTGTCTGATTTTCATGGGTTTCGCAATGTGGACAGCAATTACTGCATTTCACTTCTTTATATTATATACCATGATTTTTGTAAAACAATACCAGTCAGATTTTAAAAGTAATTAACATAAAATAATTAAATGCGAATGTTTTTAGTAAACGTCGGCCGGACTTAGTTCTTTAATCGCAAAAGGGTTTTTTCACTTCCCACGGAAAATGAATGCAAAATTTTCACATCTATTCGTAATTTAAAATAAGGCAAAACCGGTGCAGCAGCACCATTCGAAGTCACCTTCTACTCAGGGAATCGCTTGTTTATTAATTTCCTTTCGCTGTTCATCCGAACTCAGTTGTGATCTTTCCGTCTTTGTTTTCATCTAATTAGGGCCGTGGTGGGAACGGTGTCAGTGACGAAAGTCGATCCTCTAGCGCGGCGTTCACCGTGCGGGTGGTTATTCAGTTGTGCCCTTTCCGTCTTTGTTTTCATCTAATTAGGGCCGTGGTGGGAACGGTGTCAGTGACGAAAGTCGATCCTCTAGCGAGGCGTTCACCGTGCGGGTGGTTATTCAGTTGTGCCCGTTCCGTCTTTGTTTTCATCTAATTAGGGCCGTGGTGGGAACGGTGTCAGTGACGAAAGTCGATCCTCTAGCGAGGCGTTCACCGTGCGGGTGGTTATTCAGTTAGCCCTTTCCGTCTTTGTTTTCATCTAATTAGGGCCGTGGTGGGAACGGTGTCAGTGACGAAAGTCGATCCTCTAGCGAGGCGTTCACCGTGCGGGTGGTTATTCAGTTGTGCCCGTTCCGTCTTTGTTTTCATCAAATTGGGACCGTGGTGGGAACGGTGTCAGTGACGAAAGTCGATCCTCTAGCGAGGCGTTCACCGTGCGGGTAGTTATTCAGTTGTGCCCTTTCCGTCTTTGTTTTCATCTCATTAGAGCCGTGGTGGGAACGGTGTCAGTGACGAAAGTTGATACTCTAGCGAGGCGTTCACCGTGTGGGTGGTTATTCAGTTGTGCCCTTTCCGTCTTTGTTTTCATCTCATTAGAGCCGTGGTGGGAACGGTGTCAGTGACGAAAGTCGATCCTCTAGCGAGGCGTTCACCGTGTGGGTGGTTATTCAGTTGTGCCCGTTCCGTCTTTGTTTTCATCTAATTAGGGCCGTGGTGGGATCGGTGTCAGTGACGAAAGTCGATCCTCTAGCGAGGCGTTCACCGTGTGGGTGGTTATTCAGTTGTGCCCGTTCCGTCTTTGTTTTCATCTAATTAGGGCCGTGGTGGGAACGGTGTCAGTGACGAAAGTCGATCCTCTAGCGAGGCGTTCACCGTGCGGGTGGTTATTTAGTTGTGCCCTTTCCGTCTTTGTTTTCATCTCATTAGGGCCGTGGTGGTAACGGTGTCAGTGACGAAAGTCGATCCTCTAGCGAGGCGTTCACCGTGCGGGTGGTTATTCAGTTATGCCCTTTTCGTCTTTGTTTTCATCTTATTAGGGTCGTGGTGGGAACGGTGTCAGTGACGAAAGTTTATCCTCTAGCGAGGCGTTCACCGTGCGGGTGGTTATTCAGTTGTGCCCTTTCCATCTTTGTTTTCATCTAATTAGGGCCGTGGTGGGAACGGTGTCAGTGACGAAAGTCGATCCTCTAGCGAGGCGTTCACCGTGCGGGTGGTTTTTCAGTTGTGCCCTTTCCGTCTTTGTTTTCATCAAATTAGGGCCGTGGTGGGAACGGTGTCAGTGACGAAAGTCGATCCTCTAGCGAGGCGTTCACCGTGCGGGTGGTTATTCAGTTGTGCCCTTTCCGTCTTTGTTTTCATCTCATTAGGGCCGTGGTGGGAACGGTGTCAGTGACGAAAGTCGATCCTCTAGCGAGGCGTTCACCGTGCGGGTGGTTATTCACTTGTGCCCTTTCCGTCTTTGTTTTCATCTAATTAGGGCCGTGGTGGGAACGGTGTCAGTGACGAAAGTCGATCCTCTAGCGAGGCGTTCACCGTGCGGGTGGTTATTCAGTTGTGCCCTTTCCGTCTTTGTTTTCATCTCATTAGGGCCGTGGTGGGAACGGTGTCAGTGACGAAAGTCGATCCTCTAGCGAGGCGTTCACCGTGCGGGTGGTTATTCACTTGTGCCCTTTCCGTCTTTGTTTTCATCTAATTAGGGCCGTGGTGGGAACGGTGTCAGTGACGAAAGTCGATCCTCTAGCGAGGCGTTCACCGTGCGGGTGGTTATTCAGTTGTGCCCTTTCCGTCTTTGTTTTCATCTAATTAGGGCCGTGGTGGGAACGGTGTCAGTGACGAAAGTCGATCCTCTAGCGAGGCGTTCACCGTGCGGGTGGTTATTCAGTTGTGCCCTTTCCGTCTTTGTTTTCATCTCATTAGGGCCGTGCTGGGAACGGTGTCAGTGACGAAAGTCGATCCTCTAGCGAGGCGTTCACCGTGCGGGTGGTTATTCAGTTGTGCCCTTTCCGTCTTTGTTTTCATCTAATTACGGCCGTGGTGGGAACGGTGTCAGTGACGAAAGTCGATCCTCTAGCGAGGCGTTCACCGTGCGGGTGGTTATTCAGTTGTGCCCTTTCCGTCTGTGTTTTCATCTAATTAGGGCCGTGGTGGGAACGGTGTCAGTGACGAAAGTCGATCCTCTAGCGAGGCGTTCACCGTGCGGGTGGTTATTCAGTTGTGACCTTTCCGTCTTTGTTTTCATCAAATTAGGGCCGTGGTAGGAACGGTGTCAGTGACGAAAGTCGATCCTCTAGCGAGGCGTTCACCGTGCGGGTGGTTATTTAGTTGTGCCCTTTCCGTCTTTGTTTTCATCTAATTAGGGCCGTGGTGGGAACGGTGTCAGTGACGAAAGTCGATCCTCTAGCGAGGCGTTCACCGTGCGGGTGGTTATTCAGTTGTGCCCTTTCCGTCTTTGTTTTCATCTAATTAGGGCCGTGATGGGAACGGTGTCAGTGACGAAAGTCGATCCTCTAGCGAGGCGTTCACCGTGCGGGTGGTTATTTAGTTGTGCCCTTTCCGTCTTTGTTTTCATCTCATTAGGGCCGTGGTGGGAACGGTGTCAGTGACGAAAGTCGATCCTCTAGCGAGGCGTTCACCGTGCGGGTGGTTATTCAGTTATGCCCTTTTCGTCTTTGTTTTCATCTCATTAGGGCCGTGGTGGGAACGGTGTCAGTGACGAAAGTCGATCCTCTAGCGAGGCGTTCACCGTGCGGGTGGTTTTTCAGTTGTGCCCTTTCCGTCTTTGTTTTCATCAAATTAGGGCCGTGGTGGGAACGGTGTCAGTGACGAAAGTCGATCCTCTAGCGAGGCGTTCACCGTGCGGGTGGTTATTCAGTTGTGCCCTTTCCGTCTTTGTTTTCATCTCATTAGGGCCGTGGTGGGAACGGTGTCAGTGACGAAAGTCGATCCTCTAGCGAGGCGTTCACCGTGCGGGTGGTTATTCAGTTGTGCCCTTTCCGTCTTTGTTTTCATCTAATTACGGCCGTGGTGGGAACGGTGTCAGTGACGAAAGTCGATCCTCTAGCGAGGCGTTCACCGTGCGGGTGGTTATTCAGTTGTGCCCTTTCCGTCTTTGTTTTCATCTAATTAGGGCCGTGGTGGGAACGGTGTCAGTGACGAAAGTCGATCCTCTAGCGAGGCGTTCACCGTGCGGGTGGTTATTCAGTTGTGCCCTTTCCGTCTTTGTTTTCATCTAATTAGGGCCGTGGTGGGAACGGTGTCAGTGACGAAAGTCGATCCTCTAGCGAGGCGTTCACCGTGCGGGTGGTTATTCAGTTGTGCCCTTTCCGTCTTTGTTTTCATCTAATTACGGCCGTGGTGGGAACGGTGTCAGTGACGAAAGTCGATCCTCTAGCGAGGCGTTCACCGTGCGGGTGGTTATTCAGTTGTGCCCGTTCCGTCTTTGTTTTCATCTAATTAGGGCCGTGGTGGGAACGGTGTCAGTGACGAAAGTCGATCCTCTAGCGAGGCGTTCACCGTGCGGGTGGTTATTTAGTTGTGCCCTTTCCGTCTTTGTTTTCATCTCATTAGGGCCGTGGTGGTAACGGTGTCAGTGACGAAAGTCGATCCTCTAGCGAGGCGTTCACCGTGCGGGTGGTTATTCAGTTATGCCCTTTTCGTCTTTGTTTTCATCTCATTAGGGTCGTGGTGGGAACGGTGTCAGTGACGAAAGTTTATCCTCTAGCGAGGCGTTCACCGTGCGGGTGGTTATTCAGTTGTGCCCTTTCCGTCTTTGTTTTCATCTAATTAGGGCCGTGGTGGGAACGGTGTCAGTGACGAAAGTCGATCCTCTAGCGAGGCGTTCACCGTGCGTGTGGTTTTTCAGTTGTGCCCTTTCCGTCTTTGTTTTCATCTAATTACGGCCGTGGTGGGAACGGTGTCAGTGACGAAAGTCGATCCTCTAGCGAGGCGTTCACCGTGCGGGTGGTTTTTCAGTTGTGCCCTTTCCGTCTTTGTTTTCATCAAATTAGGGCCGTGGTGGGAACGGTGTCAGTGACGAAAGTCGATCCTCTAGCGAGGCGTTCACCGTGCGGGTGGTTATTCAGTTGTGCCCTTTCCGTCTTTGTTTTCAACTCATTAGGGCCGTGGTGGGAACGGTGTCAGTGACGAAAGTCGATCCTCTAGCGAGGCGTTCACCGTGCGGGTGGTTATTCACTTGTGCCCTTTCCGTCTTTGTTTTCATCTAATTAGGGCCGTGGTGGGAACGGTGTCAGTGACGAAAGTCGATCCTCTAGCGAGGCGTTCACCGTGCGGGTGGTTATTCAGTTGTGCCCTTTCCGTCTTTGTTTTCATCTAATTAGGGCCGTGGTGGGAACGGTGTCAGTGACGAAAGTCGATCCTCTAGCGAGGCGTTCACCGTGCGGGTGGTTATTCAGTTGTGCCCTTTCCGTCTTTGTTTTCATCTAATTACGGCCGTGGTGGGAACGGTGTCAGTGACGAAAGTCGATCCTCTAGCGAGGCGTTCACCGTGCGGGTGGTTATTCAGTTGTGCCCTTTTCGTCTGTGTTTTCATCTAATTAGGGCCGTGGTGGGAACGGTGTCAGTGACGAAAGTCGATCCTCTAGCGAGGCGTTCACCGTGCGGGTGGTTATTCAGTTGTGACCTTTCCGTCTTTGTTTTCATCAAATTAGGGCCGTGGTGGGAACGGTGTCAGTGACGAAAGTCGATCCTCTAGCGAGGCGTTCACCGTGCGGGTGGTTATTTAGTTGTGCCCTTTCCGTCTTTGTTTTCATCTAATTAGGGCCGTGGTGGGAACGGTGTCAGTGACGAAAGTCGATCCTCTAGCGAGGCGTTCACCGTGCGGGTGGTTATTCAGTTGTGCCCTTTCCGTCTTTGTTTTCATCTAATTAGGGCCGTGATGGGAACGGTGTCAGTGACGAAAGTCGATCCTCTAGCGAGGCGTTCACCGTGCGGGTGGTTATTTAGTTGTGCCCTTTCCGTCTGTGTTTTCATCTCATTAGGGCCGTGGTGGGAACGGTGTCAGTGACGAAAGTCGATCCTCTAGCGAGGCGTTCACCGTGCGGGTGGTTATTCAGTTGTGCCCTTTCCGTCTTTGTTTTCATCTAATTACGGCCGTGGTGGGAACGGTGTCAGTGACGAAAGTCGATCCTCTAGCGAGGCGTTCACCGTGCGGGTGGTTATTCAGTTGTGCCCTTTCCGTCTGTGTTTTCATCTAATTAGGGCCGTGGTGGGAACGGTGTCAGTGACGAAAGTCGATCCTCTAGCGAGGCGTTCACCGTGCGGGTGGTTATTCAGTTGTGACCTTTCCGTCTTTGTTTTCATCAAATTAGGGCCGTGGTAGGAACGGTGTCAGTGACGAAAGTCGATCCTCTAGCGAGGCGTTCACCGTGCGGGTGGATATTTAGTTGTGCCCTTTCCGTCTTTGTTTTCATCTAATTAGGGCCGTGGTGGGAACGGTGTCAGTGACGAAAGTCGATCCTCTAGCGAGGCGTTCACCGTGCGTGTGGTTTTTCAGTTGTGCCCTTTCCGTCTTTGTTTTCATCTAATTACGGCCGTGGTGGGAACGGTGTCAGTGACGAAAGTCGATCCTCTAGCGAGGCGTTCACCGTGCGGGTGGTTTTTCAGTTGTGCCCTTTCCGTCTTTGTTTTCATCAAATTAGGGCCGTGGTGGGAACGGTGTCAGTGACGAAAGTCGATCCTCTAGCGAGGCGTTCACCGTGCGGGTGGTTATTCAGTTGTGCCCTTTCCGTCTTTGTTTTCAACTCATTAGGGCCGTGGTGGGAACGGTGTCAGTGACGAAAGTCGATCCTCTAGCGAGGCGTTCACCGTGCGGGTGGTTATTCACTTGTGCCCTTTCCGTCTTTGTTTTCATCTAATTAGGGCCGTGGTGGGAACGGTGTCAGTGACGAAAGTCGATCCTCTAGCGAGGCGTTCACCGTGCGGGTGGTTATTCAGTTGTGCCCTTTCCGTCTTTGTTTTCATCTAATTAGGGCCGTGGTGGGAACGGTGTCAGTGACGAAAGTCGATCCTCTAGCGAGGCGTTCACCGTGCGGGTGGTTATTCAGTTGTGCCCTTTCCGTCTTTGTTTTCATCTAATTACGGCCGTGGTGGGAACGGTGTCAGTGACGAAAGTCGATCCTCTAGCGAGGCGTTCACCGTGCGGGTGGTTATTCAGTTGTGCCCTTTCCGTCTTTGTTTTCATCTCATTAGGGCCGTGGTGGGAACGGTGTCAGTGACGAAAGTCGATCCTCTAGCGAGGCGTTCACCGTGCGGGTGGTTATTCAGTTGTGCCCTTTCCGTCTTTGTTTTCATCTAATTACGGCCGTGGTGGGAACGGTGTCAGTGACGAAAGTCGATCCTCTAGCGAGGCGTTCACCGTGCGGGTGGTTATTCAGTTGTGCCCTTTCCGTCTTTGTTTTCATCTAATTAGGGCCGTGGTGGGAACGGTGTCAGTGACGAAAGTCGATCCTCTAGCGAGGCGTTCACCGTGCGGGTGGTTATTCAGTTGTGCCCTTTCCGTCTTTGTTTTCATCTAATTAGGGCCGTGGTGGGAACGGTGTCAGTGACGAAAGTCGATCCTCTAGCGAGGCGTTCACCGTGCGGGTGGTTATTCAGTTGTGCCCTTTCCGTCTTTGTTTTCATCTAATTACGGCCGTGGTGGGAACGGTGTCAGTGACGAAAGTCGATCCTCTAGCGAGGCGTTCACCGTGCGGGTGGTTATTCAGTTGTGCCCGTTCCGTCTTTGTTTTCATCTAATTAGGGCCGTGGTGGGAACGGTGTCAGTGACGAAAGTCGATCCTCTAGCGAGGCGTTCACCGTGCGGGTGGTTATTTAGTTGTGCCCTTTCCGTCTTTGTTTTCATCTCATTAGGGCCGTGGTGGTAACGGTGTCAGTGACGAAAGTCGATCCTCTAGCGAGGCGTTCACCGTGCGGGTGGTTATTCAGTTATGCCCTTTTCGTCTTTGTTTTCATCTCATTAGGGTCGTGGTGGGAACGGTGTCAGTGACGAAAGTTTATCCTCTAGCGAGGCGTTCACCGTGCGGGTGGTTATTCAGTTGTGCCCTTTCCGTCTTTGTTTTCATCTAATTAGGGCCGTGGTGGGAACGGTGTCAGTGACGAAAGTCGATCCTCTAGCGAGGCGTTCACCGTGCGTGTGGTTTTTCAGTTGTGCCCTTTCCGTCTTTGTTTTCATCTAATTACGGCCGTGGTGGGAACGGTGTCAGTGACGAAAGTCGATCCTCTAGCGAGGCGTTCACCGTGCGGGTGGTTTTTCAGTTGTGCCCTTTCCGTCTTTGTTTTCATCAAATTAGGGCCGTGGTGGGAACGGTGTCAGTGACGAAAGTCGATCCTCTAGCGAGGCGTTCACCGTGCGGGTGGTTATTCAGTTGTGCCCTTTCCGTCTTTGTTTTCAACTCATTAGGGCCGTGGTGGGAACGGTGTCAGTGACGAAAGTCGATCCTCTAGCGAGGCGTTCACCGTGCGGGTGGTTATTCACTTGTGCCCTTTCCGTCTTTGTTTTCATCTAATTAGGGCCGTGGTGGGAACGGTGTCAGTGACGAAAGTCGATCCTCTAGCGAGGCGTTCACCGTGCGGGTGGTTATTCAGTTGTGCCCTTTCCGTCTTTGTTTTCATCTAATTAGGGCCGTGGTGGGAACGGTGTCAGTGACGAAAGTCGATCCTCTAGCGAGGCGTTCACCGTGCGGGTGGTTATTCAGTTGTGCCCTTTCCGTCTTTGTTTTCATCTAATTACGGCCGTGGTGGGAACGGTGTCAGTGACGAAAGTCGATCCTCTAGCGAGGCGTTCACCGTGCGGGTGGTTATTCAGTTGTGCCCTTTTCGTCTGTGTTTTCATCTAATTAGGGCCGTGGTGGGAACGGTGTCAGTGACGAAAGTCGATCCTCTAGCGAGGCGTTCACCGTGCGGGTGGTTATTCAGTTGTGACCTTTCCGTCTTTGTTTTCATCAAATTAGGGCCGTGGTGGGAACGGTGTCAGTGACGAAAGTCGATCCTCTAGCGAGGCGTTCACCGTGCGGGTGGTTATTTAGTTGTGCCCTTTCCGTCTTTGTTTTCATCTAATTAGGGCCGTGGTGGGAACGGTGTCAGTGACGAAAGTCGATCCTCTAGCGAGGCGTTCACCGTGCGGGTGGTTATTCAGTTGTGCCCTTTCCGTCTTTGTTTTCATCTAATTAGGGCCGTGATGGGAACGGTGTCAGTGACGAAAGTCGATCCTCTAGCGAGGCGTTCACCGTGCGGGTGGTTATTTAGTTGTGCCCTTTCCGTCTGTGTTTTCATCTCATTAGGGCCGTGGTGGGAACGGTGTCAGTGACGAAAGTCGATCCTCTAGCGAGGCGTTCACCGTGCGGGTGGTTATTCAGTTGTGCCCTTTCCGTCTTTGTTTTCATCTAATTACGGCCGTGGTGGGAACGGTGTCAGTGACGAAAGTCGATCCTCTAGCGAGGCGTTCACCGTGCGGGTGGTTATTCAGTTGTGCCCTTTCCGTCTGTGTTTTCATCTAATTAGGGCCGTGGTGGGAACGGTGTCAGTGACGAAAGTCGATCCTCTAGCGAGGCGTTCACCGTGCGGGTGGTTATTCAGTTGTGACCTTTCCGTCTTTGTTTTCATCAAATTAGGGCCGTGGTAGGAACGGTGTCAGTGACGAAAGTCGATCCTCTAGCGAGGCGTTCACCGTGCGGGTGGATATTTAGTTGTGCCCTTTCCGTCTTTGTTTTCATCTAATTAGGGCCGTGGTGGGAACGGTGTCAGTGACGAAAGTCGATCCTCTAGCGAGGCGTTCACCGTGCGGGTGGTTATTCAGTTGTGCCCTTTCCGTCTTTGTTTTCATCTAATTAGGGCCGTGATGGGAACGGTGTCAGTGACGAAAGTCGATCCTCTAGCGAGGCGTTCACCGTGCGGGTGGTTATTTAGTTGTGCCCTTTCCGTCTTTGTTTTCATCTCATTAGGGCCGTGGTGGGAACGGTGTCAGTGACGAAAGTCGATCCTCTAGCGAGGCGTTCACCGTGCGGGTGGTTATTCAGTTATGCCCTTTTCGTCTTTGTTTTCATCTCATTAGGGCCGTGGTGGGAACGGTGTCAGTGACGAAAGTCGATCCTCTAGCGAGGCGTTCACCGTGCGGGTGGTTTTTCAGTTGTGCCCTTTCCGTCTTTGTTTTCATCTCATTAGGGCCGTGGTGGGAACGGTGTCAGTGACGAAAGTCGATCCTCTAGCGAGGCGTTCACCGTGCGGGTGGTTATTCAGTTGTGCCCTTTCCGTCTTTGTTTTCATCTAATTACGGCCGTGGTGGGAACGGTGTCAGTGACGAAAGTCGATCCTCTAGCGAGGCGTTCACCGTGCGGGTGGTTATTCAGTTGTGCCCTTTCCGTCTTTGTTTTCATCTAATTAGGGCCGTGGTGAACGGTGTCAGTGACGAAAGTCGATCCTCTAGCGAGGCGTTCACCGTGCGGGTGGTTATTCAGTTGTGCCCGTTCCGTCTTTGTTTTCATCTAATTAGGGCCGTGGTGGGAACGGTGTCAGTGACGAAAGTCGATCCTCTAGCGAGGCGTTCACCGTGCGGGTGGTTTTTAGTTGTGCCCTTTCCGTCTTTGTTTTCATCTCATTAGGGCCGTGGTGGTAACGGTGTCAGTGACGAAAGTAGATCCTCTAGCGAGGCGTTCACCGTGCGGGTGGTTATTCAGTTATGCCCTTTTCGTCTTTGTTTTCATCTCATTAGGGTCGTGGTGGGAACGGTGTCAGTGACGAAAGTTTATCCTCTAGCGAGGCGTTCACCGTGCGGGTGGTTATTCAGTTGTGCCCTTTCCGTCTTTGTTTTCATCTAATTAGGGCCGTGGTGGGAACGGTGTCAGTGACGAAAGTCGATCCTCTAGCGAGGCGTTCACCGTGCGTGTGGTTTTTCAGTTGTGCCCTTTCCGTCTTTGTTTTCATCTAATTACGGCCGTGGTGGGAACGGTGTCAGTGACGAAAGTCGATCCTCTAGCGAGGCGTTCACCGTGCGGGTGGTTTTTCAGTTGTGCCCTTTCCGTCTTTGTTTTCATCAAATTAGGGCCGTGGTGGGAACGGTGTCAGTGACGAAAGTCGATCCTCTAGCGAGGCGTTCACCGTGCGGGTGGTTATTCAGTTGTGCCCTTTCCGTCTTTGTTTTCAACTCATTAGGGCCGTGGTGGGAACGGTGTCAGTGACGAAAGTCGATCCTCTAGCGAGGCGTTCACCGTGCGGGTGGTTATTCACTTGTGCCCTTTCCGTCTTTGTTTTCATCTAATTAGGGCCGTGGTGGGAACGGTGTCAGTGACGAAAGTCGATCCTCTAGCGAGGCGTTCACCGTGCGGGTGGTTATTCAGTTGTGCCCTTTCCGTCTTTGTTTTCATCTAATTAGGGCCGTGGTGGGAACGGTGTCAGTGACGAAAGTCGATCCTCTAGCGAGGCGTTCACCGTGCGGGTGGTTATTCAGTTGTGCCCTTTCCGTCTTTGTTTTCATCTAATTACGGCCATGGTGGGAACGGTGTCAGTGACGAAAGTCGATCCTCTAGCGAGGCGTTCACCGTGCGGGTGGTTATTCAGTTGTGCCCTTTCCGTCTGTGTTTTCATCTAATTAGGGCCGTGGTGGGAACGGTGTCAGTGACGAAAGTCGATCCTCTAGCGAGGCGTTCACCGTGCGGGTGGTTATTCAGTTGTGACCTTTCCGTCTTTGTTTTCATCAAATTAGGGCCGTGGTGGGAACGGTGTCAGTGACGAAAGTCGATCCTCTAGCGAGGCGTTCACCGTGCGGGTGGTTATTTAGTTGTGCCCTTTCCGTCTTTGTTTTCATCTAATTAGGGCCGTGGTGGGAACGGTGTCAGTGACGAAAGTCGATCCTCTAGCGAGGCGTTCACCGTGCGGGTGGTTATTCAGTTGTGCCCTTTCCGTCTTTGTTTTCATCTAATTAGGGCCGTGATGGGAACGGTGTCAGTGACGAAAGTCGATCCTCTAGCGAGGCGTTCACCGTGCGGGTGGTTATTTAGTTGTGCCCTTTCCGTCTTTGTTTTCATCTCATTAGGGCCGTGGTGGGAACGGTGTCAGTGACGAAAGTCGATCCTCTAGCGAGGCGTTCACCGTGCGGGTGGTTATTCAGTCGTGCCCTTTCCGTCTTTGTTTTCATCTCATTAGGGCCGTGGTGGGAACGGTGTCAGTGACGAAAGTCGATCCTCTAGCGAGGCGTTCACCGTGCGGGTGGTTATTCAGTTGTGCCCTTTCCGTCTTTGTTTTCATCTCATTAGGGCCGTGGTGGTAACGGTGTCAGTGACGAAAGTCGATCCTCTAGCGAGGCGTTCACCGTGCGGGTGGTTATTCAGTTGTGCCCTTTCCGTCTTTGTTTTCATCTAATTAGGGCCGTGGTGGGAACGGTGTCAGTGACGAAAGTCGATCCTCTAGCGAGGCGTTCACCGTGCGGGTGGTTTTTCAGTTGTGCCCTTTCCGTCTTTGTTTTCATCAAATTAGGGCCGTGGTGGGAACGGTGTCAGTGACGAAAGTCGATCCTCTAGCGAGGCGTTCACCGTGCGGGTGGTTATTCAGTTGTGCCCTTTCCGTCTTTGTTTTCATCTCATTAGGGCCGTGGTGGGAACGGTGTCAGTGACGAAAGTCGATCCTCTAGCGAGGCGTTCACCGTGCGGGTGGTTATTCAGTTGTGCCCTTTCCGTCTTTGTTTTCATCTAATTACGGCCGTGGTGGGAACGGTGTCAGTGACGAAAGTCGATCCTCTAGCGAGGCGTTCACCGTGCGGGTGGTTATTCAGTTGTGCCCTTTCCGTCTTTGTTTTCATCTAATTAGGGCCGTGGTGGGAACGGTGTCAGTGACGAAAGTCGATCCTCTAGCGAGGCGTTCACCGTGCGGGTGGTTATTCAGTTGTGCCCTTTCCGTCTTTGTTTTCATCTCATTAGGGCCGTGCTGGGAACGGTGTCAGTGACGAAAGTTTATCCTCTAGCGAGGCGTTTACCGTGCGGGTGGTTATTCAGTTGTGCCCTTTCCGTCTTTGTTTTCATCTAATTAGGGCCGTGGTGGGAACGGTGTCAGTGACGAAAGTCGATCCTCTAGCGAGGCGTTCACCGTGCGGGTGGTTATTCAGTTGTGCCCGTTCCGTCTTTGTTTTCATCTAATTAGGGCCGTGGTGGGAACGGTGTCAGTGACGAAAGTCGATCCTCTAGCGAGGCGTTCACCGTGCGGGTGGTTATTTAGTTGTGCCCTTTCCGTCTTTGTTTTCATCTCATTAGGGCCGTGGTGGTAACGGTGTCAGTGACGAAAGTCGATCCTCTAGCGAGGCGTTCACCGTGCGGGTGGTTATTCAGTTATGCCCTTTTCGTCTTTGTTTTCATCTCATTAGGGTCGTGGTGGGAACGGTGTCAGTGACGAAAGTTTATCCTCTAGCGAGGCGTTCACCGTGCGGGTGGTTATTCAGTTGTGCCCTTTCCGTCTTTGTTTTCATCTCATTAGGGCCGTGGTGGGAACGGTGTCAGTGACGAAAGTCGATCCTCTAGCGAGGCGTTCACCGTGCGGGTGGTTATTCACTTGTGCCCTTTCCGTCTTTGTTTTCATCTAATTAGGGCCGTGGTGGGAACGGTGTCAGTGACGAAAGTCGATCCTCTAGCGAGGCGTTCACCGTGCGGGTGGTTATTCAGTTGTGCCCTTTCCGTCTTTGTTTTCATCTCATTAGGGCCGTGCTGGGAACGGTGTCAGTGACGAAAGTCGATCCTCTAGCGAGGCGTTCACCGTGCGGGTGGTTATTCAGTTGTGCCCTTTCCGTCTTTGTTTTCATCTAATTACGGCCGTGGTGGGAACGGTGTCAGTGACGAAAGTCGATCCTCTAGCGAGGCGTTCACCGTGCGGGTGGTTATTCAGTTGTGCCCTTTCCGTCTGTGTTTTCATCTAATTAGGGCCGTGGTGGGAACGGTGTCAGTGACGAAAGTCGATCCTCTAGCGAGGCGTTCACCGTGCGGGTGGTTATTCAGTTGTGACCTTTCCGTCTTTGTTTTCATCAAATTAGGGCCGTGGTGGGAACGGTGTCAGTGACGAAAGTCGATCCTCTAGCGAGGCGTTCACCGTGCGGGTGGTTATTTAGTTGTGCCCTTTCCGTCTTTGTTTTCATCTAATTAGGGCCGTGGTGGGAACGGTGTCAGTGACGAAAGTCGATCCTCTAGCGAGGCGTTCACCGTGCGGGTGGTTATTCAGTTGTGCCCTTTCCGTCTTTGTTTTCATCTAATTAGGGCCGTGGTGAACGGTGTCAGTGACGAAAGTCGATCCTCTAGCGAGGCGTTCACCGTGCGGGTGGTTATTCAGTTGTGCCCTTTCCGTCTTTGTTTTCATCTAATTACGGCCGTGGTGGGAACGGTGTCAGTGACGAAAGTCGATCCTCTAGCGAGGCGTTCACCGTGCGGGTGGTTATTCAGTTGTGCCCGTTCCGTCTTTGTTTTCATCTAATTAGGGCCGTGGTGGGAACGGTGTCAGTGACGAAAGTCGATCCTCTAGCGAGGCGTTCACCGTGCGGGTGGTTTTTAGTTGTGCCCTTTCCGTCTTTGTTTTCATCTCATTAGGGCCGTGGTGGTAACGGTGTCAGTGACGAAAGTAGATCCTCTAGCGAGGCGTTCACCGTGCGGGTGGTTATTCAGTTATGCCCTTTTCGTCTTTGTTTTCATCTCATTAGGGTCGTGGTGGGAACGGTGTCAGTGACGAAAGTTTATCCTCTAGCGAGGCGTTCACCGTGCGGGTGGTTATTCAGTTGTGCCCTTTCCGTCTTTGTTTTCATCTAATTAGGGCCGTGGTGGGAACGGTGTCAGTGACGAAAGTCGATCCTCTAGCGAGGCGTTCACCGTGCGTGTGGTTTTTCAGTTGTGCCCTTTCCGTCTTTGTTTTCATCTAATTACGGCCGTGGTGGGAACGGTGTCAGTGACGAAAGTCGATCCTCTAGCGAGGCGTTCACCGTGCGGGTGGTTTTTCAGTTGTGCCCTTTCCGTCTTTGTTTTCATCAAATTAGGGCCGTGGTGGGAACGGTGTCAGTGACGAAAGTCGATCCTCTAGCGAGGCGTTCACCGTGCGGGTGGTTATTCAGTTGTGCCCTTTCCGTCTTTGTTTTCAACTCATTAGGGCCGTGGTGGGAACGGTGTCAGTGACGAAAGTCGATCCTCTAGCGAGGCGTTCACCGTGCGGGTGGTTATTCACTTGTGCCCTTTCCGTCTTTGTTTTCATCTAATTAGGGCCGTGGTGGGAACGGTGTCAGTGACGAAAGTCGATCCTCTAGCGAGGCGTTCACCGTGCGGGTGGTTATTCAGTTGTGCCCTTTCCGTCTTTGTTTTCATCTCATTAGGGCCGTGGTGGTAACGGTGTCAGTGACGAAAGTCGATCCTCTAGCGAGGCGTTCACCGTGCGGGTGGTTATTCAGTTGTGCCCTTTCCGTCTTTGTTTTCATCTAATTAGGGCCGTGGTGGGAACGGTGTCAGTGACGAAAGTCGATCCTCTAGCGAGGCGTTCACCGTGCGGGTGGTTTTTCAGTTGTGCCCTTTCCGTCTTTGTTTTCATCAAATTAGGGCCGTGGTGGGAACGGTGTCAGTGACGAAAGTCGATCCTCTAGCGAGGCGTTCACCGTGCGGGTGGTTATTCAGTTGTGCCCTTTCCGTCTTTGTTTTCATCTCATTAGGGCCGTGGTGGGAACGGTGTCAGTGACGAAAGTCGATCCTCTAGCGAGGCGTTCACCGTGCGGGTGGTTATTCAGTTGTGCCCTTTCCGTCTTTGTTTTCATCTAATTACGGCCGTGGTGGGAACGGTGTCAGTGACGAAAGTCGATCCTCTAGCGAGGCGTTCACCGTGCGGGTGGTTATTCAGTTGTGCCCTTTCCGTCTTTGTTTTCATCTAATTAGGGCCGTGGTGGGAACGGTGTCAGTGACGAAAGTCGATCCTCTAGCGAGGCGTTCACCGTGCGGGTGGTTATTCAGTTGTGCCCTTTCCGTCTTTGTTTTCATCTCATTAGGGCCGTGCTGGGAACGGTGTCAGTGACGAAAGTTTATCCTCTAGCGAGGCGTTTACCGTGCGGGTGGTTATTCAGTTGTGCCCTTTCCGTCTTTGTTTTCATCTAATTAGGGCCGTGGTGGGAACGGTGTCAGTGACGAAAGTCGATCCTCTAGCGAGGCGTTCACCGTGCGGGTGGTTATTTAGTTGTGCCCTTTCCGTCTTTGTTTTCATCTCATTAGGGCCGTGGTGGTAACGGTGTCAGTGACGAAAGTCGATCCTCTAGCGAGGCGTTCACCGTGCGGGTGGTTATTCAGTTATGCCCTTTTCGTCTTTGTTTTCATCTCATTAGGGTCGTGGTGGGAACGGTGTCAGTGACGAAAGTTTATCCTCTAGCGAGGCGTTCACCGTGCGGGTGGTTATTCAGTTGTGCCCTTTCCGTCTTTGTTTTCATCTCATTAGGGCCGTGGTGGGAACGGTGTCAGTGACGAAAGTCGATCCTCTAGCGAGGCGTTCACCGTGCGGGTGGTTATTCACTTGTGCCCTTTCCGTCTTTGTTTTCATCTAATTAGGGCCGTGGTGGGAACGGTGTCAGTGACGAAAGTCGATCCTCTAGCGAGGCGTTCACCGTGCGGGTGGTTATTCAGTTGTGCCCTTTCCGTCTTTGTTTTCATCTCATTAGGGCCGTGCTGGGAACGGTGTCAGTGACGAAAGTCGATCCTCTAGCGAGGCGTTCACCGTGCGGGTGGTTATTCAGTTGTGCCCTTTCCGTCTTTGTTTTCATCTAATTACGGCCGTGGTGGGAACGGTGTCAGTGACGAAAGTCGATCCTCTAGCGAGGCGTTCACCGTGCGGGTGGTTATTCAGTTGTGCCCTTTCCGTCTGTGTTTTCATCTAATTAGGGCCGTGGTGGGAACGGTGTCAGTGACGAAAGTCGATCCTCTAGCGAGGCGTTCACCGTGCGGGTGGTTATTCAGTTGTGACCTTTCCGTCTTTGTTTTCATCAAATTAGGGCCGTGGTGGGAACGGTGTCAGTGACGAAAGTCGATCCTCTAGCGAGGCGTTCACCGTGCGGGTGGTTATTTAGTTGTGCCCTTTCCGTCTTTGTTTTCATCTAATTAGGGCCGTGGTGGGAACGGTGTCAGTGACGAAAGTCGATCCTCTAGCGAGGCGTTCACCGTGCGGGTGGTTATTCAGTTGTGCCCTTTCCGTCTTTGTTTTCATCTAATTAGGGCCGTGGTGGGAACGGTGTCAGTGATGAAAGTCGATCCTCTAGCGAGGCGTTCACCGTGCAGGTGGTTATTCAGTTGTGCCCTTTCCGTCTTTGTTTTCATCTAATTAGGGCCGTGGTGAACGGTGTCAGTGACGAAAGTCGATCCTCTAGCGAGGCGTTCACCGTGCGGGTGGTTATTCAGTTGTGCCCTTTCCGTCTTTGTTTTCATCTAATTACGGCCGTGGTGGGAACGGTGTCAGTGACGAAAGTCGATCCTCTAGCGAGGCGTTCACCGTGCGGGTGGTTATTCAGTTGTGCCCGTTCCGTCTTTGTTTTCATCTAATTAGGGCCGTGGTGGGAACGGTGTCAGTGACGAAAGTCGATCCTCTAGCGAGGCGTTCACCGTGCGGGTGGTTTTTAGTTGTGCCCTTTCCGTCTTTGTTTTCATCTCATTAGGGCCGTGGTGGTAACGGTGTCAGTGACGAAAGTCGATCCTCTAGCGAGGCGTTCACCGTGCGGGTGGTTATTCAGTTGTGCCCTTTCCGTCTTTGTTTTCATCTAATTAGGGCCGTGGTGGGAACGGTGTCAGTGACGAAAGTCGATCCTCTAGCGAGGCGTTCACCGTGCGGGTGGTTTTTCAGTTGTGCCCTTTCCGTCTTTGTTTTCATCAAATTAGGGCCGTGGTGGGAACGGTGTCAGTGACGAAAGTCGATCCTCTAGCGAGGCGTTCACCGTGCGGGTGGTTATTCAGTTGTGCCCTTTCCGTCTTTGTTTTCATCTCATTAGGGCCGTGGTGGGAACGGTGTCAGTGACGAAAGTCGATCCTCTAGCGAGGCGTTCACCGTGCGGGTGGTTATTCAGTTGTGCCCTTTCCGTCTTTGTTTTCATCTAATTACGGCCGTGGTGGGAACGGTGTCAGTGACGAAAGTCGATCCTCTAGCGAGGCGTTCACCGTGCGGGTGGTTATTCAGTTGTGCCCTTTCCGTCTTTGTTTTCATCTAATTAGGGCCGTGGTGGGAACGGTGTCAGTGACGAAAGTCGATCCTCTAGCGAGGCGTTCACCGTGCGGGTGGTTATTCAGTTGTGCCCTTTCCGTCTTTGTTTTCATCTCATTAGGGCCGTGCTGGGAACGGTGTCAGTGACGAAAGTTTATCCTCTAGCGAGGCGTTTACCGTGCGGGTGGTTATTCAGTTGTGCCCTTTCCGTCTTTGTTTTCATCTAATTAGGGCCGTGGTGGGAACGGTGTCAGTGACGAAAGTCGATCCTCTAGCGAGGCGTTCACCGTGCGGGTGGTTATTTAGTTGTGCCCTTTCCGTCTTTGTTTTCATCTCATTAGGGCCGTGGTGGTAACGGTGTCAGTGACGAAAGTCGATCCTCTAGCGAGGCGTTCACCGTGCGGGTGGTTATTCAGTTATGCCCTTTTCGTCTTTGTTTTCATCTCATTAGGGTCGTGGTGGGAACGGTGTCAGTGACGAAAGTTTATCCTCTAGCGAGGCGTTCACCGTGCGGGTGGTTATTCAGTTGTGCCCTTTCCGTCTTTGTTTTCATCTCATTAGGGCCGTGGTGGGAACGGTGTCAGTGACGAAAGTCGATCCTCTAGCGAGGCGTTCACCGTGCGGGTGGTTATTCACTTGTGCCCTTTCCGTCTTTGTTTTCATCTAATTAGGGCCGTGGTGGGAACGGTGTCAGTGACGAAAGTCGATCCTCTAGCGAGGCGTTCACCGTGCGGGTGGTTATTCAGTTGTGCCCTTTCCGTCTTTGTTTTCATCTCATTAGGGCCGTGCTGGGAACGGTGTCAGTGACGAAAGTCGATCCTCTAGCGAGGCGTTCACCGTGCGGGTGGTTATTCAGTTGTGCCCTTTCCGTCTTTGTTTTCATCTAATTACGGCCGTGGTGGGAACGGTGTCAGTGACGAAAGTCGATCCTCTAGCGAGGCGTTCACCGTGCGGGTGGTTATTCAGTTGTGCCCTTTCCGTCTGTGTTTTCATCTAATTAGGGCCGTGGTGGGAACGGTGTCAGTGACGAAAGTCGATCCTCTAGCGAGGCGTTCACCGTGCGGGTGGTTATTCAGTTGTGACCTTTCCGTCTTTGTTTTCATCAAATTAGGGCCGTGGTGGGAACGGTGTCAGTGACGAAAGTCGATCCTCTAGCGAGGCGTTCACCGTGCGGGTGGTTATTTAGTTGTGCCCTTTCCGTCTTTGTTTTCATCTAATTAGGGCCGTGGTGGGAACGGTGTCAGTGACGAAAGTCGATCCTCTAGCGAGGCGTTCACCGTGCGGGTGGTTATTCAGTTGTGCCCTTTCCGTCTTTGTTTTCATCTAATTAGGGCCGTGGTGGGAACGGTGTCAGTGATGAAAGTCGATCCTCTAGCGAGGCGTTCACCGTGCAGGTGGTTATTCAGTTGTGCCCTTTCCGTCTTTGTTTTCATCTAATTAGGGCCGTGGTGAACGGTGTCAGTGACGAAAGTCGATCCTCTAGCGAGGCGTTCACCGTGCGGGTGGTTATTCAGTTGTGCCCTTTCCGTCTTTGTTTTCATCTAATTACGGCCGTGGTGGGAACGGTGTCAGTGACGAAAGTCGATCCTCTAGCGAGGCGTTCACCGTGCGGGTGGTTATTCAGTTGTGCCCGTTCCGTCTTTGTTTTCATCTAATTAGGGCCGTGGTGGGAACGGTGTCAGTGACGAAAGTCGATCCTCTAGCGAGGCGTTCACCGTGCGGGTGGTTTTTAGTTGTGCCCTTTCCGTCTTTGTTTTCATCTCATTAGGGCCGTGGTGGTAACGGTGTCAGTGACGAAAGTAGATCCTCTAGCGAGGCGTTCACCGTGCGGGTGGTTATTCAGTTATGCCCTTTTCGTCTTTGTTTTCATCTCATTAGGGTCGTGGTGGGAACGGTGTCAGTGACGAAAGTTTATCCTCTAGCGAGGCGTTCACCGTGCGGGTGGTTATTCAGTTGTGCCCTTTCCGTCTTTGTTTTCATCTAATTAGGGCCGTGGTGGGAACGGTGTCAGTGACGAAAGTCGATCCTCTAGCGAGGCGTTCACCGTGCGTGTGGTTTTTCAGTTGTGCCCTTTCCGTCTTTGTTTTCATCTAATTACGGCCGTGGTGGGAACGGTGTCAGTGACGAAAGTCGATCCTCTAGCGAGGCGTTCACCGTGCGGGTGGTTTTTCAGTTGTGCCCTTTCCGTCTTTGTTTTCATCAAATTAGGGCCGTGGTGGGAACGGTGTCAGTGACGAAAGTCGATCCTCTAGCGAGGCGTTCACCGTGCGGGTGGTTATTCAGTTGTGCCCTTTCCGTCTTTGTTTTCAACTCATTAGGGCCGTGGTGGGAACGGTGTCAGTGACGAAAGTCGATCCTCTAGCGAGGCGTTCACCGTGCGGGTGGTTATTCACTTGTGCCCTTTCCGTCTTTGTTTTCATCTAATTAGGGCCGTGGTGGGAACGGTGTCAGTGACGAAAGTCGATCCTCTAGCGAGGCGTTCACCGTGCGGGTGGTTATTCAGTTGTGCCCTTTCCGTCTTTGTTTTCATCTCATTAGGGCCGTGGTGGTAACGGTGTCAGTGACGAAAGTCGATCCTCTAGCGAGGCGTTCACCGTGCGGGTGGTTATTCAGTTGTGCCCTTTCCGTCTTTGTTTTCATCTAATTAGGGCCGTGGTGGGAACGGTGTCAGTGACGAAAGTCGATCCTCTAGCGAGGCGTTCACCGTGCGGGTGGTTTTTCAGTTGTGCCCTTTCCGTCTTTGTTTTCATCAAATTAGGGCCGTGGTGGGAACGGTGTCAGTGACGAAAGTCGATCCTCTAGCGAGGCGTTCACCGTGCGGGTGGTTATTCAGTTGTGCCCTTTCCGTCTTTGTTTTCATCTCATTAGGGCCGTGGTGGGAACGGTGTCAGTGACGAAAGTCGATCCTCTAGCGAGGCGTTCACCGTGCGGGTGGTTATTCAGTTGTGCCCTTTCCGTCTTTGTTTTCATCTAATTACGGCCGTGGTGGGAACGGTGTCAGTGACGAAAGTCGATCCTCTAGCGAGGCGTTCACCGTGCGGGTGGTTATTCAGTTGTGCCCTTTCCGTCTTTGTTTTCATCTAATTAGGGCCGTGGTGGGAACGGTGTCAGTGACGAAAGTCGATCCTCTAGCGAGGCGTTCACCGTGCGGGTGGTTATTCAGTTGTGCCCTTTCCGTCTTTGTTTTCATCTCATTAGGGCCGTGCTGGGAACGGTGTCAGTGACGAAAGTTTATCCTCTAGCGAGGCGTTTACCGTGCGGGTGGTTATTCAGTTGTGCCCTTTCCGTCTTTGTTTTCATCTAATTAGGGCCGTGGTGGGAACGGTGTCAGTGACGAAAGTCGATCCTCTAGCGAGGCGTTCACCGTGCGGGTGGTTATTCAGTTGTGCCCGTTCCGTCTTTGTTTTCATCTAATTAGGGCCGTGGTGGGAACGGTGTCAGTGACGAAAGTCGATCCTCTAGCGAGGCGTTCACCGTGCGGGTGGTTATTTAGTTGTGCCCTTTCCGTCTTTGTTTTCATCTCATTAGGGCCGTGGTGGTAACGGTGTCAGTGACGAAAGTCGATCCTCTAGCGAGGCGTTCACCGTGCGGGTGGTTATTCAGTTATGCCCTTTTCGTCTTTGTTTTCATCTCATTAGGGTCGTGGTGGGAACGGTGTCAGTGACGAAAGTTTATCCTCTAGCGAGGCGTTCACCGTGCGGGTGGTTATTCAGTTGTGCCCTTTCCGTCTTTGTTTTCATCTCATTAGGGCCGTGGTGGGAACGGTGTCAGTGACGAAAGTCGATCCTCTAGCGAGGCGTTCACCGTGCGGGTGGTTATTCACTTGTGCCCTTTCCGTCTTTGTTTTCATCTAATTAGGGCCGTGGTGGGAACGGTGTCAGTGACGAAAGTCGATCCTCTAGCGAGGCGTTCACCGTGCGGGTGGTTATTCAGTTGTGCCCTTTCCGTCTTTGTTTTCATCTCATTAGGGCCGTGCTGGGAACGGTGTCAGTGACGAAAGTCGATCCTCTAGCGAGGCGTTCACCGTGCGGGTGGTTATTCAGTTGTGCCCTTTCCGTCTTTGTTTTCATCTAATTACGGCCGTGGTGGGAACGGTGTCAGTGACGAAAGTCGATCCTCTAGCGAGGCGTTCACCGTGCGGGTGGTTATTCAGTTGTGCCCTTTCCGTCTGTGTTTTCATCTAATTAGGGCCGTGGTGGGAACGGTGTCAGTGACGAAAGTCGATCCTCTAGCGAGGCGTTCACCGTGCGGGTGGTTATTCAGTTGTGACCTTTCCGTCTTTGTTTTCATCAAATTAGGGCCGTGGTGGGAACGGTGTCAGTGACGAAAGTCGATCCTCTAGCGAGGCGTTCACCGTGCGGGTGGTTATTTAGTTGTGCCCTTTCCGTCTTTGTTTTCATCTAATTAGGGCCGTGGTGGGAACGGTGTCAGTGACGAAAGTCGATCCTCTAGCGAGGCGTTCACCGTGCGGGTGGTTATTCAGTTGTGCCCTTTCCGTCTTTGTTTTCATCTAATTAGGGCCGTGGTGAACGGTGTCAGTGACGAAAGTCGATCCTCTAGCGAGGCGTTCACCGTGCGGGTGGTTATTCAGTTGTGCCCTTTCCGTCTTTGTTTTCATCTAATTACGGCCGTGGTGGGAACGGTGTCAGTGACGAAAGTCGATCCTCTAGCGAGGCGTTCACCGTGCGGGTGGTTATTCAGTTGTGCCCGTTCCGTCTTTGTTTTCATCTAATTAGGGCCGTGGTGGGAACGGTGTCAGTGACGAAAGTCGATCCTCTAGCGAGGCGTTCACCGTGCGGGTGGTTTTTAGTTGTGCCCTTTCCGTCTTTGTTTTCATCTCATTAGGGCCGTGGTGGTAACGGTGTCAGTGACGAAAGTAGATCCTCTAGCGAGGCGTTCACCGTGCGGGTGGTTATTCAGTTATGCCCTTTTCGTCTTTGTTTTCATCTCATTAGGGTCGTGGTGGGAACGGTGTCAGTGACGAAAGTTTATCCTCTAGCGAGGCGTTCACCGTGCGGGTGGTTATTCAGTTGTGCCCTTTCCGTCTTTGTTTTCATCTAATTAGGGCCGTGGTGGGAACGGTGTCAGTGACGAAAGTCGATCCTCTAGCGAGGCGTTCACCGTGCGTGTGGTTTTTCAGTTGTGCCCTTTCCGTCTTTGTTTTCATCTAATTACGGCCGTGGTGGGAACGGTGTCAGTGACGAAAGTCGATCCTCTAGCGAGGCGTTCACCGTGCGGGTGGTTATTCAGTTGTGCCCTTTCCGTCTTTGTTTTCATCTAATTAGGGCCGTGGTGGGAACGGTGTCAGTGACGAAAGTCGATCCTCTAGCGAGGCGTTCACCGTGCGGGTGGTTATTCAGTTGTGCCCTTTCCGTCTTTGTTTTCATCTCATTAGGGCCGTGCTGGGAACGGTGTCAGTGACGAAAGTTTATCCTCTAGCGAGGCGTTTACCGTGCGGGTGGTTATTCAGTTGTGCCCTTTCCGTCTTTGTTTTCATCTAATTAGGGCCGTGGTGGGAACGGTGTCAGTGACGAAAGTCGATCCTCTAGCGAGGCGTTCACCGTGCGGGTGGTTATTCAGTTGTGCCCGTTCCGTCTTTGTTTTCATCTAATTAGGGCCGTGGTGGGAACGGTGTCAGTGACGAAAGTCGATCCTCTAGCGAGGCGTTCACCGTGCGGGTGGTTATTTAGTTGTGCCCTTTCCGTCTTTGTTTTCATCTCATTAGGGCCGTGGTGGTAACGGTGTCAGTGACGAAAGTCGATCCTCTAGCGAGGCGTTCACCGTGCGGGTGGTTATTCAGTTATGCCCTTTTCGTCTTTGTTTTCATCTCATTAGGGTCGTGGTGGGAACGGTGTCAGTGACGAAAGTTTATCCTCTAGCGAGGCGTTCACCGTGCGGGTGGTTATTCAGTTGTGCCCTTTCCGTCTTTGTTTTCATCTCATTAGGGCCGTGGTGGGAACGGTGTCAGTGACGAAAGTCGATCCTCTAGCGAGGCGTTCACCGTGCGGGTGGTTATTCACTTGTGCCCTTTCCGTCTTTGTTTTCATCTAATTAGGGCCGTGGTGGGAACGGTGTCAGTGACGAAAGTCGATCCTCTAGCGAGGCGTTCACCGTGCGGGTGGTTATTCAGTTGTGCCCTTTCCGTCTTTGTTTTCATCTCATTAGGGCCGTGCTGGGAACGGTGTCAGTGACGAAAGTCGATCCTCTAGCGAGGCGTTCACCGTGCGGGTGGTTATTCAGTTGTGCCCTTTCCGTCTTTGTTTTCATCTAATTACGGCCGTGGTGGGAACGGTGTCAGTGACGAAAGTCGATCCTCTAGCGAGGCGTTCACCGTGCGGGTGGTTATTCAGTTGTGCCCTTTCCGTCTGTGTTTTCATCTAATTAGGGCCGTGGTGGGAACGGTGTCAGTGACGAAAGTCGATCCTCTAGCGAGGCGTTCACCGTGCGGGTGGTTATTCAGTTGTGACCTTTCCGTCTTTGTTTTCATCAAATTAGGGCCGTGGTGGGAACGGTGTCAGTGACGAAAGTCGATCCTCTAGCGAGGCGTTCACCGTGCGGGTGGTTATTTAGTTGTGCCCTTTCCGTCTTTGTTTTCATCTAATTAGGGCCGTGGTGGGAACGGTGTCAGTGACGAAAGTCGATCCTCTAGCGAGGCGTTCACCGTGCGGGTGGTTATTCAGTTGTGCCCTTTCCGTCTTTGTTTTCATCTAATTAGGGCCGTGGTGAACGGTGTCAGTGACGAAAGTCGATCCTCTAGCGAGGCGTTCACCGTGCGGGTGGTTATTCAGTTGTGCCCTTTCCGTCTTTGTTTTCATCTAATTACGGCCGTGGTGGGAACGGTGTCAGTGACGAAAGTCGATCCTCTAGCGAGGCGTTCACCGTGCGGGTGGTTATTCAGTTGTGCCCGTTCCGTCTTTGTTTTCATCTAATTAGGGCCGTGGTGGGAACGGTGTCAGTGACGAAAGTCGATCCTCTAGCGAGGCGTTCACCGTGCGGGTGGTTTTTAGTTGTGCCCTTTCCGTCTTTGTTTTCATCTCATTAGGGCCGTGGTGGTAACGGTGTCAGTGACGAAAGTAGATCCTCTAGCGAGGCGTTCACCGTGCGGGTGGTTATTCAGTTATGCCCTTTTCGTCTTTGTTTTCATCTCATTAGGGTCGTGGTGGGAACGGTGTCAGTGACGAAAGTTTATCCTCTAGCGAGGCGTTCACCGTGCGGGTGGTTATTCAGTTGTGCCCTTTCCGTCTTTGTTTTCATCTAATTAGGGCCGTGGTGGGAACGGTGTCAGTGACGAAAGTCGATCCTCTAGCGAGGCGTTCACCGTGCGTGTGGTTTTTCAGTTGTGCCCTTTCCGTCTTTGTTTTCATCTAATTACGGCCGTGGTGGGAACGGTGTCAGTGACGAAAGTCGATCCTCTAGCGAGGCGTTCACCGTGCGGGTGGTTTTTCAGTTGTGCCCTTTCCGTCTTTGTTTTCATCAAATTAGGGCCGTGGTGGGAACGGTGTCAGTGACGAAAGTCGATCCTCTAGCGAGGCGTTCACCGTGCGGGTGGTTATTCAGTTGTGCCCTTTCCGTCTTTGTTTTCAACTCATTAGGGCCGTGGTGGGAACGGTGTCAGTGACGAAAGTCGATCCTCTAGCGAGGCGTTCACCGTGCGGGTGGTTATTCACTTGTGCCCTTTCCGTCTTTGTTTTCATCTAATTAGGGCCGTGGTGGGAACGGTGTCAGTGACGAAAGTCGATCCTCTAGCGAGGCGTTCACCGTGCGGGTGGTTATTCAGTTGTGCCCTTTCCGTCTTTGTTTTCATCTAATTAGGGCCGTGGTGGGAACGGTGTCAGTGACGAAAGTCGATCCTCTAGCGAGGCGTTCACCGTGCGGGTGGTTATTCAGTTGTGACCTTTCCGTCTTTGTTTTCATCAAATTAGGGCCGTGGTGGGAACGGTGTCAGTGACGAAAGTCGATCCTCTAGCGAGGCGTTCACCGTGCGGGTGGTTATTTAGTTGTGCCCTTTCCGTCTTTGTTTTCATCTAATTAGGGCCGTGGTGGGAACGGTGTCAGTGACGAAAGTCGATCCTCTAGCGAGGCGTTCACCGTGCTGGTGGTTATTCAGTTGTGCCCTTTCCGTCTTTGTTTTCATCTAATTAGGGCCGTGGTGAACGGTGTCAGTGACGAAAGTCGATCCTCTAGCGAGGCGTTCACCGTGCGGGTGGTTATTCAGTTGTGCCCTTTCCGTCTTTGTTTTCATCTAATTACGGCCGTGGTGGGAACGGTGTCAGTGACGAAAGTCGATCCTCTAGCGAGGCGTTCACCGTGCGGGTGGTTATTCAGTTGTGCCCTTTCCGTCTTTGTTTTCATCTAATTAGGGCCGTGGTGGGAACGGTGTCAGTGACGAAAGTCGATCCTCTAGCGAGGCGTTCACCGTGCGTGTGGTTTTTCAGTTGTGCCCTTTCCGTCTTTGTTTTCATCTAATTACGGCCGTGGTGGGAACGGTGTCAGTGACGAAAGTCGATCCTCTAGCGAGGCGTTCACCGTGCGGGTGGTTTTTCAGTTGTGCCCTTTCCGTCTTTGTTTTCATCAAATTAGGGCCGTGGTGGGAACGGTGTCAGTGACGAAAGTCGATCCTCTAGCGAGGCGTTCACCGTGCGGGTGGTTATTCAGTTGTGCCCTTTCCGTCTTTGTTTTCAACTCATTAGGGCCGTGGTGGGAACGGTGTCAGTGACGAAAGTCGATCCTCTAGCGAGGCGTTCACCGTGCGGGTGGTTATTCACTTGTGCCCTTTCCGTCTTTGTTTTCATCTAATTAGGGCCGTGGTGGGAACGGTGTCAGTGACGAAAGTCGATCCTCTAGCGAGGCGTTCACCGTGCGGGTGGTTATTCAGTTGTGCCCTTTCCGTCTTTGTTTTCATCTAATTAGGGCCGTGGTGGGAACGGTGTCAGTGACGAAAGTCGATCCTCTAGCGAGGCGTTCACCGTGCGGGTGGTTATTCAGTTGTGACCTTTCCGTCTTTGTTTTCATGAAATTAGGGCCGTGGTGGGAACGGTGTCAGTGACGAAAGTCGATCCTCTAGCGAGGCGTTCACCGTGCGGGTGGTTATTTAGTTGTGCCCTTTCCGTCTTTGTTTTCATCTAATTAGGGCCGTGGTGGGAACGGTGTCAGTGACGAAAGTCGATCCTCTAGCGAGGCGTTCACCGTGCGGGTGGTTATTCAGTTGTGCCCTTTCCGTCTTTGTTTTCATCTAATTAGGGCCGTGGTGAACGGTGTCAGTGACGAAAGTCGATCCTCTAGCGAGGCGTTCACCGTGCGGGTGGTTATTCAGTTGTGCCCTTTCCGTCTTTGTTTTCATCTAATTACGGCCGTGGTGGGAACGGTGTCAGTGACGAAAGTCGATCCTCTAGCGAGGCGTTCACCGTGCGGGTGGTTATTCAGTTGTGCCCGTTCCGTCTTTGTTTTCATCTAATTAGGGCCGTGGTGGGAACGGTGTCAGTGACGAAAGTCGATCCTCTAGCGAGGCGTTCACCGTGCGGGTGGTTTTTAGTTGTGCCCTTTCCGTCTTTGTTTTCATCTCATTAGGGCCGTGGTGGTAACGGTGTCAGTGACGAAAGTAGATCCTCTAGCGAGGCGTTCACCGTGCGGGTGGTTATTCAGTTATGCCCTTTTCGTCTTTGTTTTCATCTCATTAGGGTCGTGGTGGGAACGGTGTCAGTGACGAAAGTTTATCCTCTAGCGAGGCGTTCACCGTGCGGGTGGTTATTCAGTTGTGCCCTTTCCGTCTTTGTTTTCATCTAATTAGGGCCGTGGTGGGAACGGTGTCAGTGACGAAAGTCGATCCTCTAGCGAGGCGTTCACCGTGCGTGTGGTTTTTCAGTTGTGCCCTTTCCGTCTTTGTTTTCATCTAATTACGGCCGTGGTGGGAACGGTGTCAGTGACGAAAGTCGATCCTCTAGCGAGGCGTTCACCGTGCGGGTGGTTTTTCAGTTGTGCCCTTTCCGTCTTTGTTTTCATCAAATTAGGGCCGTGGTGGGAACGGTGTCAGTGACGAAAGTCGATCCTCAAGCGAGGCGTTCACCGTGCGGGTGGTTATTCAGTTGTGCCCTTTCCGTCTTTGTTTTCAACTCATTAGGGCCGTGGTGGGAACGGTGTCAGTGACGAAAGTCGATCCTCTAGCGAGGCGTTCACCGTGCGGGTGGTTATTCACTTGTGCCCTTTCCGTCTTTGTTTTCATCTAATTAGGGCCGTGGTGGGAACGGTGTCAGTGACGAAAGTCGATCCTCTAGCGAGGCGTTCACCGTGCGGGTGGTTATTCAGTTGTGCCCTTTCCGTCTTTGTTTTCATCTAATTAGGGCCGTGGTGGGAACGGTGTCAGTGACGAAAGTCGATCCTCTAGCGAGGCGTTCACCGTGCGGGTGGTTATTCAGTTGTGCCCTTTCCGTCTTTGTTTTCATCTAATTACGGCCGTGGTGGGAACGGTGTCAGTGACGAAAGTCGATCCTCTAGCGAGGCGTTCACCGTGCGGGTGGTTATTCAGTTGTGCCCTTTCCGTCTGTGTTTTCATCTAATTAGGGCCGTGGTGGGAACGGTGTCAGTGACGAAAGTCGATCCTCTAGCGAGGCGTTCACCGTGCGGGTGGTTATTCAGTTGTGACCTTTCCGTCTTTGTTTTCATCAAATTAGGGCCGTGGTGGGAACGGTGTCAGTGACGAAAGTCGATCCTCTAGCGAGGCGTTCACCGTGCGGGTGGTTATTTAGTTGTGCCCTTTCCGTCTTTGTTTTAATCTAATTAGGGCCGTGGTGGGAACGGTGTCAGTGACGAAAGTCGATCCTCTAGCGAGGCGTTCACCGTGCGGGTGGTTATTCAGTTGTGCCCTTTCCGTCTTTGTTTTCATCTAATTAGGGCCGTGATGGGAACGGTGTCAGTGACGAAAGTCGATCCTCTAGCGAGGCGTTCACCGTGCGGGTGGTTATTTAGTTGTGCCCTTTCCGTCTTTGTTTTCATCTCATTAGGGCCGTGGTGGGAACGGTGTCAGTGACGAAAGTCGATCCTCTAGCGAGGCGTTCACCGTGCGGGTGGTTATTCAGTCGTGCCCTTTCCGTCTTTGTTTTCATCTCATTAGGGCCGTGGTGGGAACGGTGTCAGTGACGAAAGTCGATCCTCTAGCGAGGCGTTCACCGTGCGGGTGGTTATTCAGTTGTGCCCTTTCCGTCTTTGTTTTCATCTCATTAGGGCCGTGGTGGTAACGGTGTCAGTGACGAAAGTCGATCCTCTAGCGAGGCGTTCACCGTGCGGGTGGTTATTCAGTTGTGCCCTTTCCGTCTTTGTTTTCATCTAATTAGGGCCGTGGTGGGAACGGTGTCAGTGACGAAAGTCGATCCTCTAGCGAGGCGTTCACCGTGCGGGTGGTTTTTCAGTTGTGCCCTTTCCGTCTTTGTTTTCATCAAATTAGGGCCGTGGTGGGAACGGTGTCAGTGACGAAAGTCGATCCTCTAGCGAGGCGTTCACCGTGCGGGTGGTTATTCAGTTGTGCCCTTTCCGTCTTTGTTTTCATCTCATTAGGGCCGTGGTGGGAACGGTGTCAGTGACGAAAGTCGATCCTCTAGCGAGGCGTTCACCGTGCGGGTGGTTATTCAGTTGTGCCCTTTCCGTCTTTGTTTTCATCTAATTACGGCCGTGGTGGGAACGGTGTCAGTGACGAAAGTCGATCCTCTAGCGAGGCGTTCACCGTGCGGGTGGTTATTCAGTTGTGCCCTTTCCGTCTTTGTTTTCATCTAATTAGGGCCGTGGTGGGAACGGTGTCAGTGACGAAAGTCGATCCTCTAGCGAGGCGTTCACCGTGCGGGTGGTTATTCAGTTGTGCCCTTTCCGTCTTTGTTTTCATCTAATTACGGCCGTGGTGGGAACGGTGTCAGTGACGAAAGTCGATCCTCTAGCGAGGCGTTCACCGTGCGGGTGGTTATTCAGTTGTGACCTTTCCGTCTGTGTTTTCATCTAATTAGGGCCGTGGTGGGAACGGTGTCAGTGACGAAAGTCGATCCTCTAGCGAGGCGTTCACCGTGCGGGTGGTTATTCAGTTGTGACCTTTCCGTCTTTGTTTTCATCAAATTAGGGCCGTGGTGGGAACGGTGTCAGTGACGAAAGTCGATCCTCTAGCGAGGCGTTCACCGTGCGGGTGGTTATTTAGTTGTGCCCTTTCCGTCTTTGTTTTCATCTAATTAGGGCCGTGGTGGGAACGGTGTCAGTGACGAAAGTCGATCCTCTAGCGAGGCGTTCACCGTGCGGGTGGTTATTCAGTTGTGCCCTTTCCGTCTTTGTTTTCATCTAATTAGGGCCGTGATGGGAACGGTGTCAGTGACGAAAGTCGATCCTCTAGCGAGGCGTTCACCGTGCGGGTGGTTATTTAGTTGTGCCCTTTCCGTCTTTGTTTTCATCTCATTAGGGCCGTGGTGGGAACGGTGTCAGTGACGAAAGTCGATCCTCTAGCGAGGCGTTCACCGTGCGGGTGGTTATTCAGTCGTGCCCTTTCCGTCTTTGTTTTCATCTCATTAGGGCCGTGGTGGGAACGGTGTCAGTGACGAAAGTCGATCCTCTAGCGAGGCGTTCACCGTGCGGGTGGTTATTCAGTTGTGCCCTTTCCGTCTTTGTTTTCATCTCATTAGGGCCGTGGTGGTAACGGTGTCAGTGACGAAAGTCGATCCTCTAGCGAGGCGTTCACCGTGCGGGTGGTTATTCAGTTGTGCCCTTTCCGTCTTTGTTTTCATCTAATTAGGGCCGTGGTGGGAACGGTGTCAGTGACGAAAGTCGATCCTCTAGCGAGGCGTTCACCGTGCGGGTGGTTTTTCAGTTGTGCCCTTTCCGTCTTTGTTTTCATCAAATTAGGGCCGTGGTGGGAACGGTGTCAGTGACGAAAGTCGATCCTCTAGCGAGGCGTTCACCGTGCGGGTGGTTATTCAGTTGTGCCCTTTCCGTCTTTGTTTTCATCTCATTAGGGCCGTGGTGGGAACGGTGTCAGTGACGAAAGTCGATCCTCTAGCGAGGCGTTCACCGTGCGGGTGGTTATTCAGTTGTGCCCTTTCCGTCTTTGTTTTCATCTAATTACGGCCGTGGTGGGAACGGTGTCAGTGACGAAAGTCGATCCTCTAGCGAGGCGTTCACCGTGCGGGTGGTTATTCAGTTGTGCCCTTTCCGTCTTTGTTTTCATCTAATTAGGGCCGTGGTGGGAACGGTGTCAGTGACGAAAGTCGATCCTCTAGCGAGGCGTTCACCGTGCGGGTGGTTATTCAGTTGTGCCCTTTCCGTCTTTGTTTTCATCTCATTAGGGCCGTGCTGGGAACGGTGTCAGTGACGAAAGTTTATCCTCTAGCGAGGCGTTTACCGTGCGGGTGGTTATTCAGTTGTGCCCTTTCCGTCTTTGTTTTCATCTAATTAGGGCCGTGGTGGGAACGGTGTCAGTGACGAAAGTCGATCCTCTAGCGAGGCGTTCACCGTGCGGGTGGTTATTCAGTTGTGCCCGTTCCGTCTTTGTTTTCATCTAATTAGGGCCGTGGTGGGAACGGTGTCAGTGACGAAAGTCGATCCTCTAGCGAGGCGTTCACCGTGCGGGTGGTTATTTAGTTGTGCCCTTTCCGTCTTTGTTTTCATCTCATTAGGGCCGTGGTGGTAACGGTGTCAGTGACGAAAGTCGATCCTCTAGCGAGGCGTTCACCGTGCGGGTGGTTATTCAGTTATGCCCTTTTCGTCTTTGTTTTCATCTCATTAGGGTCGTGGTGGGAACGGTGTCAGTGACGAAAGTTTATCCTCTAGCGAGGCGTTCACCGTGCGGGTGGTTATTCAGTTGTGCCCTTTCCGTCTTTGTTTTCATCTCATTAGGGCCGTGGTGGGAACGGTGTCAGTGACGAAAGTCGATCCTCTAGCGAGGCGTTCACCGTGCGGGTGGTTATTCACTTGTGCCCTTTCCGTCTTTGTTTTCATCTAATTAGGGCCGTGGTGGGAACGGTGTCAGTGACGAAAGTCGATCCTCTAGCGAGGCGTTCACCGTGCGGGTGGTTATTCAGTTGTGCCCTTTCCGTCTTTGTTTTCATCTCATTAGGGCCGTGCTGGGAACGGTGTCAGTGACGAAAGTCGATCCTCTAGCGAGGCGTTCACCGTGCGGGTGGTTATTCAGTTGTGCCCTTTCCGTCTTTGTTTTCATCTAATTACGGCCGTGGTGGGAACGGTGTCAGTGACGAAAGTCGATCCTCTAGCGAGGCGTTCACCGTGCGGGTGGTTATTCAGTTGTGCCCTTTCCGTCTGTGTTTTCATCTAATTAGGGCCGTGGTGGGAACGGTGTCAGTGACGAAAGTCGATCCTCTAGCGAGGCGTTCACCGTGCGGGTGGTTATTCAGTTGTGACCTTTCCGTCTTTGTTTTCATCAAATTAGGGCCGTGGTGGGAACGGTGTCAGTGACGAAAGTCGATCCTCTAGCGAGGCGTTCACCGTGCGGGTGGTTATTTAGTTGTGCCCTTTCCGTCTTTGTTTTCATCTAATTAGGGCCGTGGTGGGAACGGTGTCAGTGACGAAAGTCGATCCTCTAGCGAGGCGTTCACCGTGCGGGTGGTTATTCAGTTGTGCCCTTTCCGTCTTTGTTTTCATCTAATTAGGGCCGTGATGGGAACGGTGTCAGTGACGAAAGTCGATCCTCTAGCGAGGCGTTCACCGTGCGGGTGGTTATTTAGTTGTGCACTTTCCGTCTTTGTTTTCATCTCATTAGGGCCGTGGTGGGAACGGTGTCAGTGACGAAAGTCGATCCTCTAGCGAGGCGTTCACCGTGCGGGTGGTTATTCAGTTATGCCCTTTTCGTCCTTGTTTTCATCTCATTAGGGCCGTGGTGGGAACGGTGTCAGTGACGAAAGTCGATCCTCTAGCGAGGCGTTCACCGTGCGGGTGGTTATTCAGTTGTGCCCTTTCCGTCTTTGTTTTCATCTAATTAGGGCCGTGGTGGGAACGGTGTCAGTGACGAAAGTCGATCCTCTAGCGAGGCGTTCACCGTGCGGGTGGTTATTCAGTTGTGCCCTTTCCGTCTTTGTTTTCATCTAATTAGGGCCGTGGTGGGAACGGTGTCAGTGACGAAAGTCGATCCTCTAGCGAGGCGTTCACCGTGCGGGTGGTTATTCAGTTGTGCCCTTTCCGTCTTTGTTTTCATCTAATTAGGGCCGTGGTGGGAACGGTGTCAGTGACGAAAGTCGATCCTCTAGCGAGGCGTTCACCGTGCGGGTGGTTATTCAGTTGTGCCCTTTCCGTCTTTGTTTTCATCTCATTAGGGCCGTGCTGGGAACGGTGTCAGTGACGAAAGTCGATCCTCTAGCGAGGCGTTCACCGTGCGGGTGGTTATTCAGTTGTGCCCTTTCCGTCTTTGTTTTCATCTAATTACGGCCGTGGTGGGAACGGTGTCAGTGACGAAAGTCGATCCTCTAGCGAGGCGTTCACCGTACGGGTGGTTATTCAGTTGTGCCCTTTCCGTCTGTGTTTTCATCTAATTAGGGCCGTGGTGGGAACGGTGTCAGTGACGAAAGTCGATCCTCTAGCGAGGCGTTCACCGTGCGGGTGGTTATTCAGTTGTGACCTTTCCGTCTTTGTTTTCATCAAATTAGGGCCGTGGTGGGAACGGTGTCAGTGACGAAAGTCGATCCTCTAGCGAGGCGTTCACCGTGCGGGTGGTTATTTAGTTGTGCCCTTTCCGTCTTTGTTTTCATCTAATTAGGGCCGTGGTGGGAACGGTGTCAGTGACGAAAGTCGATCCTCTAGCGAGGCGTTCACCGTGCGGGTGGTTATTCAGTTGTGCCCTTTCCGTCTTTGTTTTCATCTAATTAGGGCCGTGATGGGAACGGTGTCAGTGACGAAAGTCGATCCTCTAGCGAGGCGTTCACCGTGCGGGTGGTTATTTAGTTGTGCCCTTTCCGTCTTTGTTTTCATCTCATTAGGGCCGTGGTGGAAACGGTGTCAGTGACGAAAGTCGATCCTCTAGCGAGGCGTTCACCGTGCGGGTGGTTATTCAGTCGTGCCCTTTCCGTCTTTGTTTTCATCTCATTAGGGCCGTGGTGGGAACGGTGTCAGTGACGAAAGTCGATCCTCTAGCGAGGCGTTCACCGTGCGGGTGGTTATTCAGTTGTGCCCTTTCCGTCTTTGTTTTCATCTCATTAGGGCCGTGGTGGTAACGGTGTCAGTGACGAAAGTCGATCCTCTAGCGAGGCGTTCACCGTGCGGGTGGTTATTCAGTTGTGCCCTTTTCGTCTTTGTTTTCATCTAATTTGGGCCGTGGTGGGAACGGTGTCAGTGACGAAAGTCGATCCTCTAGCGAGGCGTTCACCGTGCGGGTGGTTTTTCAGTTGTGCCCTTTCCGTCTTTGTTTTCATCAAATTAGGGCCGTGGTGGGAACGGTGTCAGTGACGAAAGTCGATCCTCTAGCGAGGCGTTCACCGTGCGGGTGGTTATTCAGTTGTGCCCTTTCCGTCTTTGTTTTCATCTCATTAGGGCCGTGGTGGGAACGGTGTCAGTGACGAAAGTCGATCCTCTAGCGAGGCGTTCACCGTGCGGGTGGTTATTCAGTTGTGCCCTTTCCGTCTTTGTTTTCATCTAATTACGGCCGTGGTGGGAACGGTGTCAGTGACGAAAGTCGATCCTCTAGCGAGGCGTTCACCGTGCGGGTGGTTATTCAGTTGTGCCCTTTCCGTCTTTGTTTTCATCTAATTAGGGCCGTGGTGGGAACGGTGTCAGTGACGAAAGTCGATCCTCTAGCGAGGCGTTCACCGTGCGGGTGGTTATTCAGTTGTGCCCTTTCCGTCTTTGTTTTCATCTCATTAGGGCCGTGCTGGGAACGGTGTCAGTGACGAAAGTTTATCCTCTAGCGAGGCGTTCACCGTGCGGGTGGTTATTCAGTTGTGCCCTTTCCGTCTTTGTTTTCATCTAATTAGGGCCGTGGTGGGAACGGTGTCAGTGACGAAAGTCGATCCTCTAGCGAGGCGTTCACCGTGCGGGTGGTTATTCAGTTGTGCCCTTTCCGTCTTTGTTTTCATCTAATTAGGGCCGTGGTGGGAACGGTGTCAGTGACGAAAGTCGATCCTCTAGCGAGGCGTTCACCGTGCGGGTGGTTATTCAGTTGTGCCCTTTCCGTCTTTGTTTTCATCTCATTAGGGCCGTGCTGGGAACGGTGTCAGTGACGAAAGTTTATCCTCTAGCGAGGCGTTCACCGTGCGGGTGGTTATTCAGTTGTGCCCTTTCCGTCTTTGTTTTCATCTCATTAGGGTCGTGGTGGGAACGGTGTCAGTGACGAAAGTTTATCCTCTAGCGAGGCGTTCACCGTGCGGGTGGTTATTCAGTTGTGCCCTTTCCGTCTTTGTTTTCATCTAATTAGGGCCGTGGTGGGAACGGTGTCAGTGACGAAAGTCGATCCTCTAGCGAGGCGTTCACCGTGCGGGTGGTTTTTCAGTTGTGCCCTTTCCGTCTTTGTTTTCATCAAATTAGGGCCGTGGTGGGAACGGTGTCAGTGACGAAAGTCGATCCTCTAGCGAGGCGTTCACCGTGCGGGTGGTTATTCAGTTGTGCCCTTTCCGTCTTTGTTTTCATCTCATTAGGGCCGTGGTGGGAACGGTGTCAGTGACGAAAGTCGATCCTCTAGCGAGGCGTTCACCGTGCGGGTGGTTATTCACTTGTGCCCTTTCCGTCTTTGTTTTCATCTAATTAGGGCCGTGGTGGGAACGGTGTCAGTGACGAAAGTCGAACCTCTAGCGAGGCGTTCACCGTGCGGGTGGTTATTCAGTTGTGCCCTTTCCGTCTTTGTTTTCATCTAATTAGGGCCGTGGTGGGAACGGTGTCAGTGACGAAAGTCGATCCTCTAGCGAGGCGTTCACCGTGCGGGTGGTTATTCAGTTGTGCCCTTTCCGTCTTTGTTTTCGTCTCATTAGGGCCGTGCTGGGAACGGTGTCAGTGACGAAAGTCGATCCTCTAGCGAGGCGTTCACCGTGCGGGTGGTTATTCAGTTGTGCCCTTTCCGTCTTTGTTTTCATCTAATTACGGCCGTGGTGGGAACGGTGTCAGTGACGAAAGTCGATCCTCTAGCGAGGCGTTCACCGTGCGGGTGGTTATTCAGTTGTGCCCTTTCCGTCTGTGTTTTCATCTAATTAGGGCCGTGGTGGGAACGGTGTCAGTGACGAAAGTCGATCCTCTAGCGAGGCGTTCACCGTGCGGGTGGTTATTCAGTTGTGACCTTTCCGTCTTTGTTTTCATCAAATTAGGGCCGTGGTGGGAACGGTGTCAGTGACGAAAGTCGATCCTCTAGCGAGGCGTTCACCGTGCGGGTGGTTATTTAGTTGTGCCCTTTCCGTCTTTGTTTTCATCTAATTAGGGCCGTGGTGGGAACGGTGTCAGTGACGAAAGTCGATCCTCTAGCGAGGCGTTCACCGTGCGGGTGGTTATTCAGTTGTGCCCTTTCCGTCTTTGTTTTCATCTAATTAGGGCCGTGATGGGAACGGTGTCAGTGACGAAAGTCGATCCTCTAGCGAGGCGTTCACCGTGCGGGTGGTTATTTAGTTGTGCCCTTTCCGTCTTTGTTTTCATCTCATTAGGGCCGTGGTGGGAACGGTGTCAGTGACGAAAGTCGATCCTCTAGCGAGGCGTTCACCGTGCGGGTGGTTATTCAGTTATGCCCTTTTCGTCTTTGTTTTCATCTCATTAGGGCCGTGGTGGGAACGGTGTCAGTGACGAAAGTCGATCCTCTAGCGAGGCGTTCACCGTGCGGGTGGTTATTCAGTCGTGCCCTTTCCGTCTTTGTTTTCATCTCATTAGGGCCGTGGTGGGAACGGTGTCAGTGACGAAAGTCGATCCTCTAGCGAGGCGTTCACCGTGCGGGTGGTTATTCAGTTGTGCCCTTTCCGTCTTTGTTTTCATCTCATTAGGGCCGTGGTGGTAACGGTGTCAGTGACGAAAGTCGATCCTCTAGCGAGGCGTTCACCGTGCGGGTGGTTATTCAGTTGTGCCCTTTCCGTCTTTGTTTTCATCTAATTAGGGCCGTGGTGGGAACGGTGTCAGTGACGAAAGTCGATCCTCTAGCGAGGCGTTCACCGTGCGGGTGGTTTTTCAGTTGTGCCCTTTCCGTCTTTGTTTTCATCAAATTAGGGCCGTGGTGGGAACGGTGTCAGTGACGAAAGTCGATCCTCTAGCGAGGCGTTCACCGTGCGGGTGGTTATTCAGTTGTGCCCTTTCCGTCTTTGTTTTCATCTCATTAGGGCCGTGGTGGGAACGGTGTCAGTGACGAAAGTCGATCCTCTAGCGAGGCGTTCACCGTGCGGGTGGTTATTCAGTTGTGCCCTTTCCGTCTTTGTTTTCATCTAATTACGGCCTTGGTGGGAACGGTGTCAGTGACGAAAGTCGATCCTCTAGCGAGGCGTTCACCGTGCGGGTGGTTATTCAGTTGTGCCCTTTCCGTCTTTGTTTTCATCTCATTAGGGCCGTGGTGGGAACGGTGTCAGTGACGAAAGTCGATCCTCTAGCGAGGCGTTCACCGTGCGGGTGGTTATTCAGTTGTGCCCTTTCCGTCTTTGTTTTCATCTCATTAGGGCCGTGCTGGGAACGGTGTCAGTGACGAAAGTCGATCCTCTAGCGAGGCGTTCACCGTGCGGGTGGTTATTCAGTTGTGCCCTTTCCGTCTTTGTTTTCATCTAATTACGGCCGTGGTGGGAACGGTGTCCGTGACGAAAGTCGATCCTCTAGCGAGGCGTTCACCGTGCGGGTGGTTATTTAGTTGTGCCCTTTCCGTCTTTGTTTTCATCTCATTAGGGTCGTGGTGGGAACGGTGTCAGTGACGAAAGTTTATCCTCTAGCGAGGCGTTCACCGTGCGGGTGGTTATTCAGTTGTGCCCTTTCCGTCTTTGTTTTCATCTAATTAGGGCCGTGGTGGGAACGGTGTCAGTGACGAAAGTCGATCCTCTAGCGAGGCGTTCACCGTGCGGGTGGTTATTCAGTTGTGCCCTTTCCGTCTTTGTTTTCATCTCATTAGGGCCGTGGTGGGAACGGTGTCAGTGACGAAAGTCGATCCTCTAGCGAGGCGTTCACCGTGCGGGTGGTTATTCACTTGTGCCCTTTCCGTCTTTGTTTTCATCTAATTAGGGCCGTGGTGGGAACGGTGTCAGTGACGAAAGCTGATCCTCTAGCGAGGCGTTCACCGTGCGGGTGGTTATTCAGTTGTGCCCTTTCCGTCTTTGTTTTCATCTAATTAGGGCCGTGGTGGGAACGGTGTCAGTGACGAAAGTCGATCCTCTAGCGAGGCGTTCACCGTGCGGGTGGTTATTCAGTTGTGCCCTTTCCGTCTTTGTTTTCATCTCATTAGGGCCGTGCTGGGAACGGTGTCAGTGACGAAAGTCGATCCTCTAGCGAGGCGTTCACCGTGCGGGTGGTTATTCAGTTGTGCCCTTTACGTCTTTGTTTTCATCTAATTACGGCCGTGGTGGGAACGGTGTCAGTGACGAAAGTCGATCCTCTAGCGAGGCGTTCACCGTGCGGGTGGTTATTCAGTTGTGCCCTTTCCGTCTGTGTTTTCATCTAATTAGGGCCGTGGTGGGAACGGTGTCAGTGACGAAAGTCGATCCTCTAGCGAGGCGTTCACCGTGCGGGTGGTTATTCGGTTGTGACCTTTCCGTCTTTGTTTTCATCAAATTAGGGCCGTGGTGGGAACGGTGTCAGTGACGAAAGTCGATCCTCTAGCGAGGCGTTCACCGTGCGGGTGGTTATTTAGTTGTGCCCTTTCCGTCTTTGTTTTCATCTAATTAGGGCCGTGGTGGGAACGGTGTCAGTGACGAAAGTCGATCCTCTAGCGAGGCGTTCACCGTGCGGGTGGTTATTCAGTTGTGCCCTTTCCGTCTTTGTTTTCATCTAATTAGGGCCGTGATGGGAACGGTGTCAGTGACGAAAGTCGATCCACTAGCGAGGCGTTCACCGTGCGGGTGGTTATTTAGTTGTGCCCTTTCCGTCTTTGTTTTCATCTCATTAGGGCCGTGGTGGGAACGGTGTCAGTGACGAAAGTCGATCCCCTAGCGAGGCGTTCACCGTGCGGGTGGTTATTCAGTTATGCCCTTTTCGTCTTTGTTTTCATCTCATTAGGGCCGTGGTGGGAACGGTGTCAGTGACGAAAGTCGATCCTCTAGCGAGGCGTTCACCGTGCGGGTTGTTATTCAGTCGTGCCCTTTCCGTCTTTGTTTTCATCTCATTAGGGCCGTGGTGGGAACGGTGTCAGTGACGAAAGTCGATCCTCTAGCGAGGCGTTCACCGTGCGGGTGGTTATTCAGTTGTGCCCTTTCCGTCTTTGTTTTCATCTCATTAGGGCCGTGGTGGTAACGGTGTCAGTGACGAAAGTCGATCCTCTAGCGAGGCGTTCACCGTGCGGGTGGTTATTCAGTTGTGCCCTTTCCGTCTTTGTTTTCATCTAATTAGGGCCGTGGTGGGAACGGTGTCAGTGACGAAAGTCGATCCTCTAGCGAGGCGTTCACCGTGCGGGTGGTTTTTCACTTGTGCCCTTTCCGTCTTTGTTTTCATCAAATTAGGGCCGTGGTGGGAACGGTGTCAGTGACGAAAGTCGATCCTCTAGCGAGGCGTTCACCGTGCGGGTGGTTATTCAGTTGTGCCCTTTCCGTCTTTGTTTTCATCTCATTAGGGCCGTGGTGGGAACGGTGTCAGTGACGAAAGTCGATCCTCTAGCGAGGCGTTCACCGTGCGGGTGGTTATTCAGTTGTGCCCTTTCCGTCTTTGTTTTCATCTAATTACGGCCGTGGTGGGAACGGTGTCAGTGACGAAAGTCGATCCTCTAGCGAGGCGTTCACCGTGCGGGTGGTTATTCAGTTGTGCCCTTTCCGTCTTTGTTTTCATCTAATTAGGGCCGTGGTGGGAACGGTGTCAGTGACGAAAGTCGATCCTCTAGCGAGGCGTTCACCGTGCGGGTGGTTATTCAGTTGTGCCCTTTCCGTCTTTGTTTTCATCTCATTAGGGCCGTGCTGGGAACGGTGTCAGTGACGAAAGTCGATCCTCTAGCGAGGCGTTCACCGTGCGGGTGGTTATTCAGTTGTGCCCTTTCCGTCTTTGTTTTCATCTAATTACGGCCGTGGTGGGAACGGTGTCAGTGACGAAAGTCGATCCTCTAGCGAGGCGTTCACCGTGCGGGTGGTTATTCAGTTGTGCCCTTTCCGTCTGTGTTTTCATCTAATTAGGGCCGTGGTGGGAACGGTGTCAGTGACGAAAGTCGATCCTCTAGCGAGGCGTTCACCATGCGGGTGGTTATTCAGTTGTGACCTTTCCGTCTTTGTTTTCATCAAATTAGGGCCGTGGTGGGAACGGTGTCAGTGACGAAAGTCGATCCTCTAGCGAGGCGTTCACCATGCGGGTGGTTATTTAGTTGTGCCCTTTCCGTCTTTGTTTTCATCTCATTAGGGCCGTGGTGGAAACGGTGTCAGTGACGAAAGTCGATCCTCTAGCGAGGCGTTCACCGTGCGGGTGGTTATTCAGTCGTGCCCTTTCCGTCTTTGTTTTCATCTCATTAGGGCCGTGGTGGGAACGGTGTCAGTGACGAAAGTCGATCCTCTAGCGAGGCGTTCACCGTGCGGGTGGTTATTCAGTTGTGCCCTTTCCGTCTTTGTTTTCATCTCATTAGGGCCGTGGTGGTAACGGTGTCAGTGACGAAAGTCGATCCTCTAGCGAGGCGTTCACCGTGCGGGTGGTTATTCAGTTGTGCCCTTTTCGTCTTTGTTTTCATCTAATTTGGGCCGTGGTGGGAACGGTGTCAGTGACGAAAGTCGATCCTCTAGCGAGGCGTTCACCGTGCGGGTGGTTTTTCAGTTGTGCCCTTTCCGTCTTTGTTTTCATCAAATTAGGGCCGTGGTGGGAACGGTGTCAGTGACGAAAGTCGATCCTCTAGCGAGGCGTTCACCGTGCGGGTGGTTATTCAGTTGTGCCCTTTCCGTCTTTGTTTTCATCTCATTAGGGCCGTGGTGGGAACGGTGTCAGTGACGAAAGTCGATCCTCTAGCGAGGCGTTCACCGTGCGGGTGGTTATTCAGTTGTGCCCTTTCCGTCTTTGTTTTCATCTAATTACGGCCGTGGTGGGAACGGTGTCAGTGACGAAAGTCGATCCTCTAGCGAGGCGTTCACCGTGCGGGTGGTTATTCAGTTGTGCCCTTTCCGTCTTTGTTTTCATCTAATTAGGGCCGTGGTGGGAACGGTGTCAGTGACGAAAGTCGATCCTCTAGCGAGGCGTTCACCGTGCGGGTGGTTATTCAGTTGTGCCCTTTCCGTCTTTGTTTTCATCTCATTAGGGCCGTGCTGGGAACGGTGTCAGTGACGAAAGTTTATCCTCTAGCGAGGCGTTCACCGTGCGGGTGGTTATTCAGTTGTGCCCTTTCCGTCTTTGTTTTCATCTAATTAGGGCCGTGGTGGGAACGGTGTCAGTGACGAAAGTCGATCCTCTAGCGAGGCGTTCACCGTGCGGGTGGTTATTCAGTTGTGCCCTTTCCGTCTTTGTTTTCATCTAATTAGGGCCGTGGTGGGAACGGTGTCAGTGACGAAAGTCGATCCTCTAGCGAGGCGTTCACCGTGCGGGTGGTTATTCAGTTGTGCCCTTTCCGTCTTTGTTTTCATCTCATTAGGGCCGTGCTGGGAACGGTGTCAGTGACGAAAGTTTATCCTCTAGCGAGGCGTTCACCGTGCGGGTGGTTATTCAGTTGTGCCCTTTCCGTCTTTGTTTTCATCTCATTAGGGTCGTGGTGGGAACGGTGTCAGTGACGAAAGTTTATCCTCTAGCGAGGCGTTCACCGTGCGGGTGGTTATTCAGTTGTGCCCTTTCCGTCTTTGTTTTCATCTAATTAGGGCCGTGGTGGGAACGGTGTCAGTGACGAAAGTCGATCCTCTAGCGAGGCGTTCACCGTGCGGGTGGTTTTTCAGTTGTGCCCTTTCCGTCTTTGTTTTCATCAAATTAGGGCCGTGGTGGGAACGGTGTCAGTGACGAAAGTCGATCCTCTAGCGAGGCGTTCACCGTGCGGGTGGTTATTCAGTTGTGCCCTTTCCGTCTTTGTTTTCATCTCATTAGGGCCGTGGTGGGAACGGTGTCAGTGACGAAAGTCGATCCTCTAGCGAGGCGTTCACCGTGCGGGTGGTTATTCACTTGTGCCCTTTCCGTCTTTGTTTTCATCTAATTAGGGCCGTGGTGGGAACGGTGTCAGTGACGAAAGTCGAACCTCTAGCGAGGCGTTCACCGTGCGGGTGGTTATTCAGTTGTGCCCTTTCCGTCTTTGTTTTCATCTAATTAGGGCCGTGGTGGGAACGGTGTCAGTGACGAAAGTCGATCCTCTAGCGAGGCGTTCACCGTGCGGGTGGTTATTCAGTTGTGCCCTTTCCGTCTTTGTTTTCGTCTCATTAGGGCCGTGCTGGGAACGGTGTCAGTGACGAAAGTCGATCCTCTAGCGAGGCGTTCACCGTGCGGGTGGTTATTCAGTTGTGCCCTTTCCGTCTTTGTTTTCATCTAATTACGGCCGTGGTGGGAACGGTGTCAGTGACGAAAGTCGATCCTCTAGCGAGGCGTTCACCGTGCGGGTGGTTATTCAGTTGTGCCCTTTCCGTCTGTGTTTTCATCTAATTAGGGCCGTGGTGGGAACGGTGTCAGTGACGAAAGTCGATCCTCTAGCGAGGCGTTCACCGTGCGGGTGGTTATTCAGTTGTGACCTTTCCGTCTTTGTTTTCATCAAATTAGGGCCGTGGTGGGAACGGTGTCAGTGACGAAAGTCGATCCTCTAGCGAGGCGTTCACCGTGCGGGTGGTTATTTAGTTGTGCCCTTTCCGTCTTTGTTTTCATCTAATTAGGGCCGTGGTGGGAACGGTGTCAGTGACGAAAGTCGATCCTCTAGCGAGGCGTTCACCGTGCGGGTGGTTATTCAGTTGTGCCCTTTCCGTCTTTGTTTTCATCTAATTAGGGCCGTGATGGGAACGGTGTCAGTGACGAAAGTCGATCCTCTAGCGAGGCGTTCACCGTGCGGGTGGTTATTTAGTTGTGCCCTTTCCGTCTTTGTTTTCATCTCATTAGGGCCGTGGTGGGAACGGTGTCAGTGACGAAAGTCGATCCTCTAGCGAGGCGTTCACCGTGCGGGTGGTTATTCAGTTATGCCCTTTTCGTCTTTGTTTTCATCTCATTAGGGCCGTGGTGGGAACGGTGTCAGTGACGAAAGTCGATCCTCTAGCGAGGCGTTCACCGTGCGGGTGGTTATTCAGTCGTGCCCTTTCCGTCTTTGTTTTCATCTCATTAGGGCCGTGGTGGGAACGGTGTCAGTGACGAAAGTCGATCCTCTAGCGAGGCGTTCACCGTGCGGGTGGTTATTCAGTTGTGCCCTTTCCGTCTTTGTTTTCATCTCATTAGGGCCGTGGTGGTAACGGTGTCAGTGACGAAAGTCGATCCTCTAGCGAGGCGTTCACCGTGCGGGTGGTTATTCAGTTGTGCCCTTTCCGTCTTTGTTTTCATCTAATTAGGGCCGTGGTGGGAACGGTGTCAGTGACGAAAGTCGATCCTCTAGCGAGGCGTTCACCGTGCGGGTGGTTTTTCAGTTGTGCCCTTTCCGTCTTTGTTTTCATCAAATTAGGGCCGTGGTGGGAACGGTGTCAGTGACGAAAGTCGATCCTCTAGCGAGGCGTTCACCGTGCGGGTGGTTATTCAGTTGTGCCCTTTCCGTCTTTGTTTTCATCTCATTAGGGCCGTGGTGGGAACGGTGTCAGTGACGAAAGTCGATCCTCTAGCGAGGCGTTCACCGTGCGGGTGGTTATTCAGTTGTGCCCTTTCCGTCTTTGTTTTCATCTAATTACGGCCTTGGTGGGAACGGTGTCAGTGACGAAAGTCGATCCTCTAGCGAGGCGTTCACCGTGCGGGTGGTTATTCAGTTGTGCCCTTTCCGTCTTTGTTTTCATCTAATTAGGGCCGTGGTGGGAACGGTGTCAGTGACGAAAGTCGATCCTCTAGCGAGGCGTTCACCGGGCGGGTGGTTATTCAGTTGTGCCCTTTCCGTCTTTGTTTTCATCTCATTAGGGCCGTGCTGGGAACGGTGTCAGTGACGAAAGTTTATCCTCTAGCGAGGCGTTCACCGTGCGGGTGGTTATTCAGTTGTGCCCTTTCCGTCTTTGTTTTCATCTAATTAGGGCCGTGGTGGGAACGGTGTCAGTGACGAAAGTCGATCCTCTAGCGAGGCGTTCACCGTGCGGGTGGTTATTCAGTTGTGCCCGTTCCGTCTTTGTTTTCATCTAATTAGGGCCGTGGTGGGAACGGTGTCAGTGACGAAAGTCGATCCTCTAGCGAGGCGTTCACCTTGCGGGTGGTTATTTAGTTGTGCCCTTTCCGTCTTTGTTTTCATCTCATTAGGGCCGTGGTGGTAACGGTGTCAGTGACGAAAGTCGATCCTCTAGCGAGGCATTCACCGTGCGGGTGGTTATTCAGTTATGCCCTTTTCGTCTTTGTTTTCATCTCATTAGGGTCGTGGTGGGAACGGTGTCAGTGACGAAAGTTTATCCTCTAGCGAGGCGTTCACCGTGCGGGTGGTTATTCAGTTGTGCCCTTTCCGTCTTTGTTTTCATCTAATTAGGGCCGTGGTGGGAACGGTGTCAGTGACGAAAGTCGATCCTCTAGCGAGGCGTTCACCGTGCGGGTGGTTTTTCAGTTGTGCCCTTTCCGTCTTTGTTTTCATCTAATTAGGGCCGTGGTGGGAACGGTGTCAGTGACGAAAGTCGATCCTCTAGCGAGGCGTTCACCGTGCGGGTGGTTTTTCAGTTGTGCCCTTTCCGTCTTTGTTTTCATCAAATTAGGGCCGTGGTGGGAACGGTGTCAGTGACGAAAGTCGATCCTCTAGCGAGGCGTTCACCGTGCGGGTGGTTATTCAGTTGTGCCCTTTCCGTCTTTGTTTTCATCTCATTAGGGCCGTGGTGGGAACGGTGTCAGTGGCGAAAGTCGATCCTCTAGCGAGGCGTTCACCGTGCGGGTGGTTATTCAGTTGTGCCCTTTCCGTCTTTGTTTTCATCTAATTACGGCCGTGGTGGGAACGGTGTCAGTGACGAAAGTCGATCCTCTAGCGAGGCGTTCACCGTGCGGGTGGTTATTCAGTTGTGCCCTTTCCGTCTTTGTTTTCATCTAATTAGGGCCGTGGTGGGAACGGTGTCAGTGACGAAAGTCGATCCTCTAGCGAGGCGTTCACCGTGCGGGTGGTTATTCAGTTGTGCCCTTTCCGTCTTTGTTTTCATCTCATTAGGGCCGTGGTGGGAACGGTGTCAGTGACGAAAGTCGATCCTCTAGCGAGGCGTTCACCGTGCGGGTGGTTATTCAGTTGTGCCCTTTCCGTCTTTGTTTTCATCTAATTACGGCCTTGGTGGGAACGGTGTCAGTGACGAAAGTCGATCCTCTAGCGAGGCGTTCACCGTGCGGGTGGTTATTCAGTTGTGCCCTTTCCGTCTTTGTTTTCATCTAATTAGGGCCGTGGTGGGAACGGTGTCAGTGACGAAAGTCGATCCTCTAGCGAGGCGTTCACCGTGCGGGTGGTTATTCAGTTGTGCCCTTTCCGTCTTTGTTTTCATCTCATTAGGGCCGTGCTGGGAACGGTGTCAGTGACGAAAGTTTATCCTCTAGCGAGGCGTTCACCGTGCGGGTGGTTATTCAGTTGTGCCCTTTCCGTCTTTGTTTTCATCTAATTAGGGCCGTGGTGGGAACGGTGTCAGTGACGAAAGTCGATCCTCTAGCGAGGCGTTCACCGTGCGGGTGGTTATTCAGTTGTGCCCGTTCCGTCTTTGTTTTCATCTAATTAGGGCCGTGGTGGGAACGGTGTCAGTGACGAAAGTCGATCCTCTAGCGAGGCGTTCACCTTGCGGGTGGTTATTTAGTTGTGCCCTTTCCGTCTTTGTTTTCATCTCATTAGGGCCGTGGTGGTAACGGTGTCAGTGACGAAAGTCGATCCTCTAGCGAGGCATTCACCGTGCGGGTGGTTATTCAGTTATGCCCTTTTCGTCTTTGTTTTCATCTCATTAGGGTCGTGGTGGGAACGGTGTCAGTGACGAAAGTTTATCCTCTAGCGAGGCGTTCACCGTGCGGGTGGTTATTCAGTTGTGCCCTTTCCGTCTTTGTTTTCATCTAATTAGGGCCGTGGTGGGAACGGTGTCAGTGACGAAAGTCGATCCTCTAGCGAGGCGTTCACCGTGCGGGTGGTTTTTCAGTTGTGCCCTTTCCGTCTTTGTTTTCATCTAATTAGGGCCGTGGTGGGAACGGTGTCAGTGACGAAAGTCGATCCTCTAGCGAGGCGTTCACCGTGCGGGTGGTTTTTCAGTTGTGCCCTTTCCGTCTTTGTTTTCATCAAATTAGGGCCGTGGTGGGAACGGTGTCAGTGACGAAAGTCGATCCTCTAGCGAGGCGTTCACCGTGCGGGTGGTTATTCAGTTGTGCCCTTTCCGTCTTTGTTTTCATCTCATTAGGGCCGTGGTGGGAACGGTGTCAGTGACGAAAGTCGATCCTCTAGCGAGGCGTTCACCGTGCGGGTGGTTATTCAGTTGTGCCCTTTCCGTCTTTGTTTTCATCTAATTACGGCCGTGGTGGGAACGGTGTCAGTGACGAAAGTCGATCCTCTAGCGAGGCGTTCACAGTGCGGGTGGTTATTCAGTTGTGCCCTTTCCGTCTTTGTTTTCATCTAATTAGGGCCGTGGTGGGAACGGTGTCAGTGACGAAAGTCGATCCTCTAGCGAGGCGTTCACCGTGCGGGTGGTTATTCAGTTGTGCCCTTTCCGTCTTTGTTTTCATCTCATTAGGGCCGTGCTGGGAACGGTGTCAGTGACGAAAGTCGATCCTCTAGCGAGGCGTTCACCGTGCGGGTGGTTATTCAGTTGTGCCCTTTCCGTCTTTGTTTTCATCTAATTACGGCCGTGGTGGGAACGGTGTCAGTGACGAAAGTCGATCCTCTAGCGAGGCGTTCACCGTGCGGGTGGTTATTCAGTTGTGCCCTTTCCGTCTTTGTTTTCATCTCATTAGGGCCGTGGTGGTAACGGTGTCAGTGACGAAAGTCGATCCTCTAGCGAGGCGTTCACCGTGCGGGTGGTTATTCAGTTGTGCCCTTTCCGTCTTTGTTTTCATCTAATTAGGGCCGTGGTGGGAACGGTGTCAGTGACGAAAGTCGATCCTCTAGCGAGGCGTTCACCGTGCGGGTGGTTATTCAGTTGTGCCCTTTCCGTCTTTGTTTTCATCTCATTAGGGCCGTGGTGGGAACGGTGTCAGTGACGAAAGTCGATCCTCTAGCGAGGCGTTCACCGTGCGGGTGGTTATTCAGTTGTGCCCTTTCCGTCTTTGTTTTCATCTCATTAGGGCCGTGCTGGGAACGGTGTCAGTGACGAAAGTCGATCCTCTAGCGAGGCGTTCACCGTGCGGGTGGTTATTCAGTTGTGCCCTTTCCGTCTTTGTTTTCATCTAATTACGGCCGTGGTGGGAACGGTGTCCGTGACGAAAGTCGATCCTCTAGCGAGGCGTTCACCGTGCGGGTGGTTATTTAGTTGTGCCCTTTCCGTCTTTGTTTTCATCTCATTAGGGTCGTGGTGGGAACGGTGTCAGTGACGAAAGTTTATCCTCTAGCGAGGCGTTCACCGTGCGGGTGGTTATTCAGTTGTGCCCTTTCCGTCTTTGTTTTCATCTAATTAGGGCCGTGGTGGGAACGGTGTAAGTGACGAAAGTCGATCCTCTAGCGAGGCGTTCACCGTGCGGGTGGTTTTTCAGTTGTGCCCTTTCCGTCTTTGTTTTCATCAAATTAGGGCCGTGGTGGGAACGGTGTCAGTGACGAAAGTCGATCCTCTAGCGAGGCGTTCACCGTGCGGGTGGTTATTCAGTTGTGCCCTTTCCGTCTTTGTTTTCATCTCATTAGGGCCGTGGTGGGAACGGTGTCAGTGACGAAAGTCGATCCTCTAGCGAGGCGTTCACCGTGCGGGTGGTTATTCACTTGTGCCCTTTCCGTCTTTGTTTTCATCTAATTAGGGCCGTGGTGGGAACGGTGTCAGTGACGAAAGCTGATCCTCTAGCGAGGCGTTCACCGTGCGGGTGGTTATTCAGTTGTGCCCTTTCCGTCTTTGTTTTCATCTAATTAGGGCCGTGGTGGGAACGGTGTCAGTGACGAAAGTCGATCCTCTAGCGAGGCGTTCACCGTGCGGGTGGTTATTCAGTTGTGCCCTTTCCGTCTTTGTTTTCATCTCATTAGGGCCGTGCTGGGAACGGTGTCAGTGACGAAAGTCGATCCTCTAGCGAGGCGTTCACCGTGCGGGTGGTTATTCAGTTGTGCCCTTTACGTCTTTGTTTTCATCTAATTACGGCCGTGGTGGGAACGGTGTCAGTGACGAAAGTCGATCCTCTAGCGAGGCGTTCACCGTGCGGGTGGTTATTCAGTTGTGCCCTTTCCGTCTGTGTTTTCATCTAATTAGGGCCGTGGTGGGAACGGTGTCAGTGACGAAAGTCGATCCTCTAGCGAGGCGTTCACCGTGCGGGTGGTTATTCGGTTGTGACCTTTCCGTCTTTGTTTTCATCAAATTAGGGCCGTGGTGGGAACGGTGTCAGTGACGAAAGTCGATCCTCTAGCGAGGCGTTCACCGTGCGGGTGGTTATTTAGTTGTGCCCTTTCCGTCTTTGTTTTCATCTAATTAGGGCCGTGGTGGGAACGGTGTCAGTGACGAAAGTCGATCCTCTAGCGAGGCGTTCACCGTGCGGGTGGTTATTCAGTTGTGCCCTTTCCGTCTTTGTTTTCATCTAATTAGGGCCGTGATGGGAACGGTGTCAGTGACGAAAGTCGATCCTCTAGCGAGGCGTTCACCGTGCGGGTGGTTATTTAGTTGTGCCCTTTCCGTCTTTGTTTTCATCTCATTAGGGCCGTGGTGGGAACGGTGTCAGTGACGAAAGTCGATCCCCTAGCGAGGCGTTCACCGTGCGGGTGGTTATTCAGTTATGCCCTTTTCGTCTTTGTTTTCATCTCATTAGGGCCGTGGTGGGAACGGTGTCAGTGACGAAAGTCGATCCTCTAGCGAGGCGTTCACCGTGCGGGTTGTTATTCAGTCGTGCCCTTTCCGTCTTTGTTTTCATCTCATTAGGGCCGTGGTGGGAACGGTGTCAGTGACGAAAGTCGATCCTCTAGCGAGGCGTTCACCGTGCGGGTGGTTATTCAGTTGTGCCCTTTCCGTCTTTGTTTTCATCTCATTAGGGCCGTGGTGGTAACGGTGTCAGTGACGAAAGTCGATCCTCTAGCGAGGCGTTCACCGTGCGGGTGGTTATTCAGTTGTGCCCTTTCCGTCTTTGTTTTCATCTAATTAGGGCCGTGGTGGGAACGGTGTCAGTGACGAAAGTCGATCCTCTAGCGAGGCGTTCACCGTGCGGGTGGTTTTTCACTTGTGCCCTTTCCGTCTTTGTTTTCATCAAATTAGGGCCGTGGTGGGAACGGTGTCAGTGACGAAAGTCGATCCTCTAGCGAGGCGTTCACCGTGCGGGTGGTTATTCAGTTGTGCCCTTTCCGTCTTTGTTTTCATCTCATTAGGGCCGTGGTGGGAACGGTGTCAGTGACGAAAGTCGATCCTCTAGCGAGGCGTTCACCGTGCGGGTGGTTATTCAGTTGTGCCCTTTCCGTCTTTGTTTTCATCTAATTACGGCCGTGGTGGGAACGGTGTCAGTGACGAAAGTCGATCCTCTAGCGAGGCGTTCACCGTGCGGGTGGTTATTCAGTTGTGCCCTTTCCGTCTTTGTTTTCATCTAATTAGGGCCGTGGTGGGAACGGTGTCAGTGACGAAAGTCGATCCTCTAGCGAGGCGTTCACCGTGCGGGTGGTTATTCAGTTGTGCCCTTTCCGTCTTTGTTTTCATCTCATTAGGGCCGTGCTGGGAACGGTGTCAGTGACGAAAGTCGATCCTCTAGCGAGGCGTTCACCGTGCGGGTGGTTATTCAGTTGTGCCCTTTCCGTCTTTGTTTTCATCTAATTACGGCCGTGGTGGGAACGGTGTCAGTGACGAAAGTCGATCCTCTAGCGAGGCGTTCACCGTGCGGGTGGTTATTCAGTTGTGCCCTTTCCGTCTGTGTTTTCATCTAATTAGGGCCGTGGTGGGAACGGTGTCAGTGACGAAAGTCGATCCTCTAGCGAGGCGTTCACCATGCGGGTGGTTATTCAGTTGTGACCTTTCCGTCTTTGTTTTCATCAAATTAGGGCCGTGGTGGGAACGGTGTCAGTGACGAAAGTCGATCCTCTAGCGAGGCGTTCACCGTGCGGGTGGTTATTTAGTTGTGCCCTTTCCGTCTTTGTTTTCATCTAATTAGGGCCGTGGTGGGAACGGTGTCAGTGACGAAAGTCGATCCTCTAGCGAGGCGTTCACCGTGCGGGTGGTTATTCAGTTGTGCCCTTTCCGTCTTTGTTTTCATCTAATTAGGGCCGTGATGGGAACGGTGTCAGTGACGAAAGTCGATCCTCTAGCGAGGCGTTCACCGTGCGGGTGGTTATTTAGTAGTGCCCTTTCCGTCTTTGTTTTCATCTCATTAGGGCCGTGGTGGGAACGGTGTCAGTGACGAAAGTCGATCCTCTAGCGAGGCGTTCACCGTGCGGGTGGTTATTCAGTTATGCCCTTTTCGTCTTTGTTTTCATCTCATTAGGGCCGTGGTGGGAACGGTGTCAGTGACGAAAGTCGATCCTCTAGCGAGGCGTTCACCGTGCGGGTGGTTATTCAGTCGTGCCTTTTCCGTCTTTGTTTTCATCTCATTAGGGCCGTGGTGGGAACGGTGTCAGTGACGAAAGTCGATCCTCTAGCGAGGCGTTCACCGTGCGGGTGGTTATTCAGTTGTGCCCTTTCCGTCTTTGTTTTCATCTCATTAGGGCCGTGGTGGTAACGGTGTCAGTGACGAAAGTCGATCCTCTAGCGAGGCGTTCACCGTGCGGGTGGTTATTCAGTTGTGCCCTTTCCGTCTTTGTTTTCATCTCATTAGGGCCGTGGTGGGAACGGTGTCAGTGACGAAAGTCGATCCTCTAGCGAGGCGTTCACCGTGCGGGTGGTAATTCAATTGTGCCCTTTCCGTCTTTGTTTTCATCTCATTAGGGTCGTGGTGGTAACGGTGTCAGTGACGAAAGTCGATCCTCTAGCGAGGCGTTCACCGTGCGGGTGGTTATTCAGTTGTGCCCTTTCCGTCTTTGTTTTCATCTCATTAGGGCCGTGGTGGGAACGGTGTCAGTGACGAAAATCGATCCTCTAGCGAGGCGTTCACCGTGTGGGTGGTTATTCAATTGTGCCCTTTCCGTCTTTGTTTTCATCTCATTAGGGCCGTGGTGGGAACGGTGTCAGTGACGAAAGTCGATCCTCTAGCGAGGCGTTCACCGTGCGGGTGGTTATTCAGTTGTGCCCTTTCCGTCTTTGTTTTCATCTCATTAGGGCCGTGGTGGGAACGGTGTCAGTGACGAAAATCGATCCTCTAGCGAGGCGTTCACCGTGCGGGTGGTTATTCAGTTGTGCCCTTTCCGTCTTTGTTTTCATCTCATTAGGGCCGTGGTGGGAACGGTGTCAGTGACGAAAGTCGATCCTCTAGCGAGGCGTTCACCGTGCGGGTGGTTATTCAGTTGTGCCCTTTCCGTCTTTGTTTTCATCTCATTAGGGCCGTGGTGGGAACGGTGTCCGTGACGAAAGTCGATCCTCTAGCGAGGCGTTCACTGTGCGGGTGGTTATTCAGTTGTGCCCTTTCCGTCTTTGTTTTCATCTCATTAGGGCCGTGGTGTTAACGGTGTCAGTGACGAAAATCGATCTTCTAGCGAGGCGTTCACCGTGCGGGTGGTTATTCAGTTGTGCCCTTTCCGTCTTTGTTTTCATCTCATTAGGGCCGTGGTGGGAACGGTGTCAGTGACGAAAATCGATCCTCTAGCGAGGCGTTCACCGTGCGGGTGGTTATTCAGTTGTGCCCTTTCCGTCTTTGTTTTCATCTCATTAGGGCCGTGGTGGGAACGGTGTCAGTGACGAAAGTCGATCCTCTAGCGAGGCGTTCACCGTGCGGGTGGTTATTCAGTTGTGCCCTTTCCGTCTTTGTTTTCATCTCATTAGGGCCGTGGTGGGAACGGTGTCAGTGACGAAAGTCGATCCTCTAGCGAGGCGTTCACTGTGCGGGTGGTTATTCAGTTGTGACCTTTCCGTCTTTGTTTTCATCAAATTAGGGCCGTGGTGGGAACGGTGTCAGTGACGAAAGTCGATCCTCTAGCGAGGCGTTCACCGTGCGGGTGGTTATTTAGTTGTGCCCTTTCCGTCTTTGTTTTCATCTCATTAGGGCCGTGGTGGGAACGGTGTCAGTGACGAAAGTCGATCCTCTAGCGAGGCGTTCACCGTGCGGGTGGTTATTCAGTTATGCCCTTTTCGTCTTTGTTTTCATCTCATTAGGGCCGTGGTGGGAACGGTGTCAGTGACGAAAGTCGATCCTCTAGCGAGGCGTTCACCGTGCGGGTGGTTATTCAGTCGTGCCCTTTCCGTCTTTGTTTTCATCTCATTAGGGCCGTGGTGGGAACGGTGTCAGTGACGAAAGTCGATCCTCTAGCGAGGCGTTCACCGTGCGGGTGGTTATTCAGTTGTGCCCTTTCCGTCTTTGTTTTCATCTCATTAGGGCCGTGGTGGTAACGGTGTCAGTGACGAAAGTCGATCCTCTAGCGAGGCGTTCACCGTGCGGGTGGTTATTCAGTTGTGCCCTTTCCGTCTTTGTTTTCATCTAATTAGGGCCGTGGTGGGAACGGTGTCAGTGACGAAAGTCGATCCTCTAGCGAGGCGTTCACCGTGCGGGTGGTTTTTCACTTGTGCCCTTTCCGTCTTTGTTTTCATCAAATTAGGGCCGTGGTGGGAACGGTGTCAGTGACGAAAGTCGATCCTCTAGCGAGGCGTTCACCGTGCGGGTGGTTATTCAGTTGTGCCCTTTCCGTCTTTGTTTTCATCTCATTAGGGCCGTGGTGGGAACGGTGTCAGTGACGAAAGTCGATCCTCTAGCGAGGCGTTCACCGTGCGGGTGGTTATTCAGTTGTGCCCTTTCCGTCTTTGTTTTCATCTAATTACGGCCGTGGTGGGAACGGTGTCAGTGACGAAAGTCGATCCTCTAGCGAGGCGTTCACCGTGCGGGTGGTTATTCAGTTGTGCCCTTTCCGTCTGTTTTCATCTAATTAGGGCCGTGGTGGGAACGGTGTCAGTAACGAAAGTCGATCCTCTAGCGAGGCGTTCACCGTGCGGGTGGTTATTCAGTTGTGCCCTTTCCGTCTTTTTTTCATCTCATTAGGGCCGTGCTGGGAACGGTGTCAGTGACGAAAGTCGATCCTCTAGCGAGGCGTTCACCGTGCGGGTGGTTATTCAGTTGTGCCCTTTCCGTCTTTGTTTTCATCTAATTACGGCCGTGGTGGGAACGGTGTCAGTGACGAAAGTCGATCCTCTAGCGAGGCGTTCACCGTGCGGGTGGTTATTCAGTTGTGCCCTTTCCGTCTGTGTTTTCATCTAATTAGGGCCGTGGTGGGAACGGTGTCAGTGACGAAAGTCGATCCTCTAGCGAGGCGTTCACCATGCGGGTGGTTATTCAGTTGTGACCTTTCCGTCTTTGTTTTCATCAAATTAGGGCCGTGGTGGGAACGGTGTCAGTGACGAAAGCGATCCTCTAGCGAGGCGTTCACCGTGCGGGTGGTTATTTAGTTGTGCCCTTTCCGTCTTTGTTTTCATCTAATTAGGGCCGTGGTGGGAACGGTGTCAGTGACGAAAGTCGATCCTCTAGGGAGGCGTTCACCGTGCGGGTGGTTATTCAGTTGTGCCCTTTCCGTCTTTGTTTTCATCTAATTAGGGCCGTGATGGGAACGGTGTCAGTGACGAAAGTCGATCCTCTAGCGAGGCGTTCACCGTGCGGGTGGTTATTTAGTTGTGCCCTTTCCGTCTTTGTTTTCATCTCATTAGGGCCGTGGTGGGAACGGTGTCAGTGACGAAAGTCGATCCTCTAGCGAGGCGTTCACCGTGCGGGTGGTTATTCAGTTATGCCCTTTTCGTCTTTGTTTTCATCTCATTAGGGCCGTGGTGGGAACGGTGTCAGTGACGAAAGTCGATCCTCTAGCGAGGCGTTCACCGTGCGGGTGGTTATTCAGTCGTGCCCTTTCCGTCTTTGTTTTCATCTCATTAGGGCCGTGGTGGGAACGGTGTCAGTGACGAAAGTCGATCCTCTAGCGAGGCGTTCACCGTGCGGGTGGTTATTCAGTTGTGCCCTTTCCGTCTTTGTTTTCATCTCATTAGGGCCGTGGTGGGAACGGTGTCAGTGACGAAAATCGATCCTCTAGCGAGGCGTTCACCGTGCGGGTGGTTATTCAGTTGTGCCCTTTCCGTCTTTGTTTTCATCTCATTAGGGCCGTGGTGGGAACGGTGTCAGTGACGAAAGTCGATCCTCTAGCGAGGCGTTCACCGTGCGGGTGGTTATTCAGTTGTGCCCTTTCCGTCTTTGTTTTCATCTCATTAGGGCCGTGGTGGGAACGGTGTCCGTGACGAAAGTCGATCCTCTAGCGAGGCGTTCACTGTGCGGGTGGTTATTCAGTTGTGCCCTTTCCGTCTTTGTTTTCATCTCATTAGGGCCGTGGTGTTAACGGTGTCAGTGACGAAAATCGATCCTCTAGCGAGGCGTTCACCGTGCGGGTGGTTATTCAGTTGTGCCCTTTCCGTCTTTGTTTTCATCTCATTAGGGCCGTGGTGGGAACGGTGTCAGTGACGAAAATCGATCCTCTAGCGAGGCGTTCACCGTGCGGGTGGTTATTCAGTTGTGCCCTTTCCGTCTTTGTTTTCATCTCATTAGGGCCGTGGTGGGAACGGTGTCAGTGACGAAAGTCGATCCTCTAGCGAGGCGTTCACCGTGCGGGTGGTTATTCAGTTGTGCCCTTTCCGTCTTTGTTTTCATCTCATTAGGGCCGTGGTGGGAACGGTGTCAGTGACGAAAGTCGATCCTCTAGCGAGGCGTTCACTGTGCGGGTGGTTATTCAGTTGTGCCCTTTCCGTCTTTGTTTTCATCTCATTAGGGCCGTGGTGTTAACGGTGTCAGTGACGAAAATCGATCCTCTAGCGAGGCGTTCACCGTGCGGGTGGTTATTCAGTTGTGCCCTTTCCGTCTTTGTTTTCATCTCATTAGGGCCGTGGTGGGAACGGTGTCAGTGACGAAAATCGATCCTCTAGCGAGGCGTTCACCGTGCGGGTGGTTATTCAGTTGTGCCCTTTCCGTCTTTGTTTTCATCCAATTACTGCCGTGGTGGGAACGGTGTCAGTGACGAAAATCGATCCTCTAGCGAGGCGTTCACCGTGCGGGTGGTTATTCAGTTGTGCCCTTTCCGGCTTTGTTTTCATCCAATTAGGGCCGTGGTGTGGACAAAGTCAGTCATAAAGTCCCCAAGTGAGACATCTCGTATCAATAAATTTTTTTTTAAAAAAATACAAAATCCTGTCGCTATAGAACAGAAATATTGCACGAACATACATTAAAAAAATACATAGCAAGCGAATTGATTACCTCTCTTTGTTTGCGCGCTTTGGCGGTTTTAATTTAAAGTTTTTGCCGGTTATATTTTAAAGTTTCGGTTGGTGCTCATTTCAGTCTGTTAAATATAAATGAAAATTACTGATAGTAAGTTTTAAAAACTACTTTTGCAACTCTTTGAACTGCGGAGTCCACAAAAGACAAAGAAAACTTCCCGAAAATCTGTATTTTCGATTTAACAAATTTTGGCAATGTTGATACTCAAATTAACCAACGTTTGTTTATAATAAGGTGGTCCATGTCAACCAGGTTGGAAATTAATTGACTCTCTTTAAATCTCCACTCTGGATTCTATCACTTACAAATATCTCTTGAAACTTTTCAAGTATAGAAAACCATAATATAATTACAAACACAACAATAAAAAAACCATTTCCATCCATTAAAATGACGCAAAAGTACAACAAAGCAGCCGAGAAGCCCTCTCCCATAAAAAACAACAAACAATATGTATCATAAACACAGGCACTCCATCATAAAAATGTTTGTCCAGTTCTTTCCTTACCATTGTGATGACACAATGGTCTTCTTTAGTGATTGAACAATAACGGTAATGAGGGACGAAGTCTTCTTTTTTTTGGTCGCCAATCTTCTTGTATTGGCGCGGTCCTTTTACATCGATTCTTCTTTCTGTTTTCCTCCGTATTATTAACACATTGTCAGTGGCGATAGATAAAGTTTTGGATTGTTTAATAGAATATCGAATGTTTTTGGTGTGGAAACTTTGTAATGTAAGGTTAAGTGGAGCCGATATGTTAGTTTTGGGAATTTTTCTGTAATTTGTGTATTGTGGTTTCATGATTTTGTTAAGAATGATTATCTTAAATACACTTTTTTTTTGGTGGTTATAAAGTGATTATGTTTTTATTCTTTTAGTTGCATTCGTACATTTAACCTTTTGCACTCGTAAGCCGCCTCTCAGGCACCAACATAACGACCCGTTATTTTGTTTCCCTGTTCTTTAAAATAAACGACAACAGCAAGATATTGTGTTTAGCACATCAATCTTTTTTGCAACTTGTTCTCTTGCCAATACAAAACAGATTAGGATTTTTTCCCATTATGATTATAAAAATAATCTGTGGAAAAGAACGTAAAGAGGAATAACTGTTCCATAGAAAGAACAGAAATCGCAAAGTGTTCGCGGAGTGCAAAGAGTTAAAATAGTCAAAAACTTAACATTGCAAGCTGTTTACAACTACAATAAAATAAAAGAGTCTGCTGTGGATCGTAAAATACCTATTTCTGCTGCGTATAAAAGTATAAAAATATAAGTATCCCTTTCTTTGTAGCTGCCTCTGTCGCTCTTTGTTTATATTTCTATATATGTCTCTGACTGTATTTCTAACTCTACATATCTCTCTGACTTTCTCTATATCTCTCTTTTTGTGTCTATGTATCACTATGTCTCTATTTCTATATCTGTTTTTATTTCCATCAATGTATCTATCAATCTCTCTGTATTTTCTATATATCTCTTAGTGTATATATACATCTATATGTATATATTTATATATCTGACATATCTTTGTCTATACTTTTGTCTATATGTGTCTATATTTCTATATATGTCTCTGTGTATATTTCTATATATGTCTCTGTGTATATTTTATATGTCTCTGTCTATATTTCTATATATGTCTCTGTCTATATTTCTATATATGTCTCTGTCTATATTTCTATATATGTCTCTCTCAATTTTTTTATATCTCTCTCTCTGTGTGTATATGCATATCTCTGTATTTAAATGACTATATCTGTCTATCTCTCTTTGTCTCTATATGTCTATACTTTTATATTTGTCTCTTTCAATATTTTTATCTCGGTCTCCCTCTCAATCTCTATCTTTATCTATATCTCTCCCTATGAGCATATGCATCTCTCTATCTATGTCTCTTAAATATTCGACAAATGTACTAAATTCATGTTTTATTTGAATTTTTTAAGCTTCCCACGTAACTCTTATTTTTTATAATTATTCCTCCTAAACGAAAAAAAGCTAAAGAATACATCTTTAAAAAGAACAGGGACGGGAAGTCACTATTCCCTAAAAAGAACATGCATATCAAACATGTTCCTTGAGTGCAATGGGTAAAAAACAACAACTTATTTGGGGTCTCTTTTGCGATATTGCATCAACCCGTTTAAGCAAAATGTCAGAATAAAAGACTTGCATACTTAAATGTATACACACTAAAATAATTTGTAATTCTCGCTTTTTATTGATTCCATTAAAAGTACTGCTTGCATGAGATGAAGTATATATTTTTTGTAATTTTTGTGTATCAAGTTAATAAGTAATTAATAGTTTAAGTACTACTTATACGAGATTCAGTATATATTCTCGTAATTAAATTTACATAAAGTTAATAAGTAATTAATAGTTGAAGTACTACTTATACGAGATTCAGTATACATTCTCGTAATTAAATTTACAAAAACGTTAATAAGTAATTAATAGTTGAAGTACTACTTATACGAGATTCAGTAATCATTCTCGTAATTAAATTTACACAAATTTAATAAGTAATTAATAGTTGAAGTACTACTTATACGAGATTCAGTATACATTCTCGTAATTAAAGTTGCACAGATTTAATAAGTAATGAAAATTTGAAGTATACGAGATGAAGTATATCTCCTCGTAATTTATATACCAAGTTAATAAATTAATTAATGGTGGATTGGAAGGAAGGATTACACAATGTGAATGGTAATCTGACATACCATGACCAACCTGAGAATATTTGAGCCATGACTGATACACTCAAACCTGTTTTTGTGCGGTGGATAGGGACCGCATAAAAGAAATTCGCACAAAACTTTACAAGTAGCTATAAAAAATAGTTTTCGCAATACAATTCTTTTTCTGCGGTGGATAGGGACCGCATAAAGAAAGTCTCACATAGAAAATAACTCAAAACCTTACGAAATAACTAGGAATTGCTTTTTCAAACGAAATCAAGACACGAGGCTTGACATCTACTTGGAATCTCGACAAACCTTTTGGAATCTGATTTAAAAATACACATGCGAACATTTTTAAATATTTTATTTTCATATGTACTTATTTTACACATATAAAACTTTTCAAAAAGTATAACCATTATCCTTCGTAGTCTGACAATACGCGAACTTGGTTCAAAATCGCTTTCGCCACTTGAAGATACTACCTCGCACTCGTTTAGAGTTGACTTTTTTTCAGTTACCCTGTAGTCAGTGATCAGTTTTTGCGACGACTGTTATTTCACTAGACGCTTGTATATGCTTCGGTAGCCAGATAGTCAATTATGTTCCAATTTGATTGAAATTTTCATATACCGCAAAAAAAAAATCGCACAAAAAAAGACCGCACAAAAACAGGTTTGGGTGTATAACGTTTCCCGGTCAGATTACAATGAATAAACAAGCTATTGACCACTCATAACTTCACTGTTACCACAATAGTGCCATGGGAACCAACAATAATATCAACACTTTAAAATTATTGAATTGAGCAGGCCAGGTGCAAAAGTAGTTTGCAAAAATTCGGAAATTCCGATTTCGGCATCAACAAGTACTTAATAACTTTGGTTTCATTTTTTTAAATATAAAAAATAAGAAAAATTCGTCATTTAAAAATACAAATTAAAAATAAGTCATTCAGAATAAAAAAGTATCTTTATCCACGCTATTCAAGCTTTGTACAGATGCAAAAGCAGTTATATCCATCATACGTGAACTTGAACATCAGCGAACGTGATATCTGATTGAATGGAATGGGAATATAGCTCGTTTTGATTCTTGAAATAAAATAAGATGTCGGCACATACACTTGTAAAATCATTTAAATACTTCTTCCTGTGGTAATACAAGTTATGTGAATTTTAAAACAATTTTGATTATAAATTATTTAAATAATCTCAGAACTTACACATTTTAGTCAAAATTTATTATATGTTACCTTCAGCTTTGCAAAAAATATATGCTAGGCTGCTAGGCCAAAAAGTAAATCGCGAAAAACTGCTAAAACTTAACTATTGTTAAGGCCTACTCTTACAAGGACGAGATAAACACCCAGGACCTTTTGTAGATGGCTCTGCGATTGGACCACACAAACCACGTGGTTTGTATCCACTAATCACAGATGCTTCCGCAAAATGTGACGTCATGTAAAGTGGGCCTTAACAATAGTTAAGTTTTTACAGATTTTCGCGACTTACTCAAAAAAGCTTTTTGTCCATGTCTGTTTTCGCTGCTGAGCTACTCATTTTTTTTTGCTAAGAATTAGGATTAGCAATAATAGTTACTAACAAATAACACAAAACGATTTTTAGTTTTGTTTACTTTCCATATAGCCACCCTATTGAGACTAAAAAAGATCTATAACTTTTTAGTTCCAAGATTGGCTCTGGGATTGGACCATACAAACCACGTGGTTTGTATCCACTAATCACAGATGCGTCCGCAAAATGTGACGTCACGTAGAGCGGGCAACACAGTAGTTAAGGATATTTCTTTTAAGGTTTTGAATTAAAACCCTCGACAATCTGTCTTTGCGCCATAAAAAAAAGATAAAAGTTTCGGAAGCAGCAGCGTTCAAAACGAGGATCATTGTTACCTAAACAAAAACAAGTGTAGTTTATCTAGATTCAACTGTGTTTTATTCCTGTGTGAATAGAAACCCTTTTTGAATAGAAGTATTTTTTAGTGTGCTCTGTTTTTGCATTTTGTTTTGTCTTGAAAAGATCCTCGTTTATTTAATTAATTGGATTAGGGTACGAGCGCTCGCATTGTGTTTTGTCAAGAGTTTTTATTCATGGAAAAATGTACTGCTTTAAATGAATGTAAAAGGTAAAAAAAATGGTGCTGTGTTGTGTATCATATTTATTTTTATATCATTGTAAAAAATATTATTTTGTGTTATTCTAATGCATTACTTTATACCTGTATAAATAACTAAAACAAATCTACCTAAAGCAAATTCATTCATATATTGCACTCGCAAAAAAGGTTAACTGAGTATTTTTTTTTAAAAATGCATTTTTTCTATTTGTTATATATATTCTGAAACTCCTAATCTCCTTTGTATATACCATTGTTTAAATTTTTGTTCTATATAAACAAGAATAAAGTTACATATTTTTTTTTAAATATGCACTAAATATAAGAAAGTTTTCCCTAATCCTTATTTTCTCAAAACTATGTTTATTTCCTAAAGGAAAATTTTCTTCAAAACTACACTAACCGAAATCTTTGCAAACTTAGCAATAACAAGTAATTACACCAATTAACCAATGGATTTATATGTGGGGTTGCGACTTTTTTAGAGTTGAAAAACAATTAGAGTTTCACGTGTTTTGATAAAAAGTATGCGTGGTTAGAGAATTTTAAAAAACAACAACACATAAACCTTAAATGCAAAGGATAATTGCTACAATATAATTCAGGGAAGACATAAGAAAGTGAGTGGGAGTTAGGTTTAATAATATATTTTTATATGTACCTAAAGACAAAAATAATAGTTTTTAAAAATATCGGTTTAAAGAAAATATTTCGTATTTTTAGTGACCCGGTCCGATTCGCAACGCTAAGTCAAAAAATAATTAACGCCACCTCGCCAAAGCAGCCAACGAGAAACGAACGCCAGACCGAACTATGTTATATATACTCTAACCAACTTCGCCATGTTAAACCGCGTTCATAAAAAATATTCCAGACAAAAAAGCAGTATTGGTAGAACCATTATTCAACCATCAGTGCAACCTTTAATTTAATATAAGAATATTTTTTAAATAGCCGAGAATTTACATCATTGTCGATTTTGGTATCAAGAAGCATTATACGACTTTGACGCAACCACAGTCACCATAATCGGATAGCAGTTTTCACGATAAAAATAACTTTCAACAACTACTACCTATGAGTGAAAAACTATCACGTGTAAAAAAGCCTTAAGAGTCAAGTTCACTTGCACCTGTCAATATCACAAAATAAATTGTATATCAACTGATTGTAAACACAACAGGAAATTGTCACCATTCAGCGAAAATGAATAAAAAATTATCGACGGGATCAACCAAACGATTAATCGATGCATGTTACGTTCTAAATTGTTTCACATATCGTATCAAACCATTTCTACTTCTTAATCACTAGAAATCGAAATTGAATTTCGATTGCCATTCAAGTCAAACGGCGCCATTTCAATTTACAGAAAACAATCGGAAGCACGGCGGAATTTATAACGGTTCGAATAACGCCAAAGCGAAACATGATTCGAATATAGATATATCGAACTTTTATTAAATAACAACTCGATTTAAAACACACTGCGATGTTTCAGCCGAATCGGAACAATAAATCGCAATTCGAGTGCAGAAATAAAAAAAATCGATTCTTCTGTTATTTTACTTTGCATCGGATGATTCAGATTTCATTTAATATATCGAAAATATCGATTATTTTTTCCCTAAGCATTATTTCCAGACACCCGTTCGCATCGATTCAATCTGGGTTATATCAGAAACAATCTCCTATCATCATCGTATCGGTATTACTTTTCCAATTTCCAAAGCTCGTTCGGAAGAATCGTTGCCGGATCATTTTTTGCTGGGGAAGGCATTTTATGGCCCATTAGTGCTTCTGTCAGCGTATTTTTACGGCCCGTCTCGGAAAGTTGAAAGCCCGGTCTGTGTCTTTGAGCGCCATTTTTGACCACTTATACTTTGTTACAATAAAATCGGATGAAACAAATATTCCTTTGTAGTGAAAGTAACCATTGTATTTTAATCTTTTCACTAGGTTGTCTCCTCACAGGTGACAATATAACGACTAGTTATTTTGGTTCCCTGTTCTTTAAAATAAAATAGAACCGCATAATCTTGTGTTTGCAAATCATCGATCTTTTATTTTTACTTGTTTTCTTGCAGATACAAAATCGATTATAATATCCGATATTTTTCCCTGTATGAGAATACAAAATTCTGTGGAAGAGAACAGAAACATTAATAACGGTTCCTCAGTAAGAACGCAAATGTCTAAGATGATTTGGGAGTTCAATGAGGAGTACCCTTTGAATCTATTGTAATTTTTTTTGTTTAGAATCAATAATTTAATTTTAATTCATTAAATTATTTGTTTATAAAAATAATTAAATGTGTGATACTTTAACCTTTTTTTAAATTACTTAATTATAAAATTTTTAAAAAATTTATTTATAAATATCGTTTAAATTATGGTAATTTAAGTTTTAAAAAATGAATTATTTAATTTTTACGATACAACTTCTTTCATTAAATTTCCGTTAGACTTTCACAAAAAATATGAAACCCTTAATTATTGCATTTCTTTAAAGTTGGTTACTTAAATTTCAAATTAAATTTAGGAATCATCAATATGAAATGTTTTATATTAATTTATAAGGAATGAATTTATTTAATTTACTGACAAAACTAGACGTGAAAAATTAATTTTTGAGATCCAATTAATGGAAATATTATATTAAACATATAAACTGTAAATTTAATTTACGTATTTCCTTTTACAATTAGAATAAAAATGCATAAATAGTTATATTAATTATACATACAATTAAAGAAGTGGAAAAGAAAAACATATTCAAAATTTGGAAAAATTAACGGTAACGTAATTTAATACTAAATTTAATTAGTTAAATATGATAATACACATAACTGTATTATTAAAGCCGAATAAATTATTAAAACTAGTGCTTGAAGATTTAAAAACCTTTTAGTTTTTCTCTGTAAATTAAATTGATTAATTTATTTAATTAAATGTATTATTTAATTTTTAGAGTGCAAGACTTGAAAGAAGTAAGGCTCAGGAATTTATATAAACGATATTTAACATACGCTAACTTTATATATTCCTGAGATCTGCCATCTATTAAAATTTATGTTTTAGTTCTTTACTATTACGAAAAAAGTTATTGTAGAAAATAAGAACTGAAGTGCCTTAAAGGTTTAATCGGAAATCTCTTTTTAGCTTTTGGCATCTGGCAATGGCTGTTTGTTTATTTACAATATGGCGGAAAGTACAAGTCAAGTAGGAAATAGAATCTCTTTTGGAAGCTTTCGATTTTTATATTATTTATTAATGAACATTTATTACTAATTAAACTTTACAAAATAAATTAAAATTTTCTACTACAAAACTTTTAGTAATGTAAATTTATTACTAAATAACTTTATAAAATTTATTAAATTGTTCTACTACATAACTTTTATTAATGTAAATTTATTACTAATTAAACTTTTCAAAATTAAATGTATTAAATTTTTCTACAGAACTTTTATTAATGTAAAGTTATTAATATTTAAACTTTGCAATTTTTTTTAAATTTTCATACTGCAGGACATTTATTAGTGTAAATTTATTACTAATTAAACTTTGCAAATTAGTTACATTTTTCTATAGATCTTTTATTAACGTAAATTTATTATTAATTAAACTTTGTAAAATTTATAACAATTTTCTACTACACAACTTTTATTAGTGTACATTTATTACTAATTAAACTTAGCAAAATGTATTATATTTTTCTACATATTTTTTTATTAAAGTAAATTTATTACGAATTAAACTTTATAAAATTTAATAAATAGTTCTACAACATAACTTTTAATAATGTAAATGTATTACTAGTTAAACTTTGCAAAAATAAATATATTACATTTTTCTACAGAACTTTTATTAATGTAAAGTTATTACTATTTAAAGTTTGTAAAATTTATTAAATAGTTCTACCATAGAACTTTTATTAATGTAATGTATTGATATATAAACTTTTCTAAATATATTAAATTTTCCAACTACATAACTTTTATTAGTGTAAATTTATTACTAATTAAAATTTGCAAAATTAAATGTATTAAATTTTTCTACAGAACCTTTATTAATGCAAAGTTATTACTAAATAAACTTTGAAATTTTTTTTTAAAATTTTCTACTACATAATTTTTATTAATGTATATTTATTACTAATTAAACTTTGAAACATTAAAGGTATTAAATGTTACTACAAAACTTTTATTAATGTAAAGTAATTACTATTTTAAGTTTGTAACATTTGTTAAATATTATAACTATAGAACTTTTATTAATGTAAATATATTGCTAATTAAACTTTGCTAAATATATTAAATTTTCCTACTACATAATTTTTATTAGTGTACATTTTTTAGTAATTAAACTTTGAAAAATTTATTAATTTTTTCTACTGCAGAACTTTTATTAGTGTAAATTTATTAATAATTAAAATACGCAAAATGTATGAAATTTTTCTACAGATCTTTTATTTATGTAAATGTATTATTAATTAAATTTTGTAAAATTTATTAAATTTTCCTACCACAGAACTTTTATTAGTGTAATTTTATTACTAATTAAACTTTTCAAACTGTATTAAATATTTCTACAGTGCTAATGACCTCAACATCCATTCAATTGGATGCACTCTCCAACAAAATTTAAATTTTAAAATTTATTGTTTTTTTTAAATAACCCATCATGTTTAATGCATATTTGTTTAGATAAACTAGAAATTGAAAGAATATGTATTATATTTGGCTCGCGTCTCATGAGGATGTATGAACATTGATATATAAATCTACAGGAATTAACCTTTGGGCTCACATTCATAAGAAGGTGAGATTTCAGGCTCACCGTGGCCTAGGTCACCATGCCCGGAATAAAAGGATTGCGAGTTAGAAACTCGTTGCAATTTCAAACATTTGCTGTGTATAGAGGATTAGTGTAAGTTAAATCTACCATAATCCAAATTTCTTAACATTGTCTTGGTGTGGAAGACTGAACAGGAAGCGAGTTATATTCCTCGTTCAGATTGGCATTTATGTTTATTTACACTTTTATATCGTGTCAAACATCGAAGAGGTTAGCTGATTAAATTCATAGAAGATTACTGATTACAATTCAATTAAAGTTGAATTACATGAAGGATTTCCAATTTGAATTAGGATTAATATCGTTCAAATTCTGAGTTACATATTTGCTCGGCAAATAAGGCAGTTTCAAATACTGATTATAAACAAAACTGATTGTAGATAAAAATTTAATAAACGATCGCTCTAAGACATTAGTTAATTAGTTTTAGACATTAGTAAACGATTGCTCTTAAACATTAGTATACTATTTTTAATTTATTATAACCATTGGCTTATAAAAAGTGAAAGATGTTCACTTTTAGTTATTATAACCCACCAAAAATAAAGGGATTTGTTGTAAACAGTGAAGTTGTTTTCACATCTAAAATTTTTTTAACCCACTGAGATTGACAATTGTGAAGTTGTTTTCACTTTTTAAAAGTCTAAATATTTTTTTCTATGCGTTCACTTTGATATTTTTATCGACATTTTAATTCATTGTTAAAAAAAAGCTTTTAAGTGATACTAAAAAAATGAGAAGCTAATTTTTTAAAAGTAATGTGCTATTTCCCCTTGCAGAAAATCAACTTCTCGGAGGGGGTGTGTAGCTCCGAAAGACTGCTTGAAGGTGGTACTAGCTGTTTTTAAAAGAACAATGTATCTGTGATCGACCCCAAAATTGATTGTTCTTCTGTCCATAGTCCAAAAATACAAGACAGTTTACCCGAGTCTTTCATTCGAGATAGATCCCGAACCATCAACAATTGCACATTGTACAGCTTTAGTTCAACCTTAATTTAACCAACCCACTCAAAATCGACTGCTCAAAGAAATGAGATGAGAACCTTGAAGGGTTGCTAGTAAAAGACGAGCAGGGCTCAATCACTGATCTCTAACTGTAACTTCGAGATGGACCAAGGCAGTTTGTTAAATGAAGCGAATTGAAGATTTAAAAAGTGTACTCCACTTCTATTTCTACTTATACATTTCATATATTGTGCATGATAAAATCTGCCGAATTGTAGTGATTTTGGCTATTTTTTTTAAAAATTTCTATTACAACCCATTTTGAATGCGTATTCATTAAAATCCATTGTAACCAATAATAAGTGGATAAGCAGTACAAAGAAAAACTATATTTTTAGCTATATAAAAAATAATTATATATGGTATAAAATAAAATATCTAAATATATTAAACATTTCTATAATAGTTTGGGAAGAAAAAAAAACCACAAAATTAATTTGAATAATTAGTTGGAGTTCAGTGGGGTTGCTTCTAGCATGGCTTCAACAGCTCCCATAAAAGGAACTGGTTATGAGCGTTCCAGAAGTGTCAGTTAGAGTTCAAAGGACTTAATCCACATAGCGACAAAAATGTCACGAGACTGAACTCACCTAGCAACCGAGGTAAAAGTGATTTCGGGACTCAATACATCTAGCAACCGAAGTAAAAGTGATTTCGGGACTCAATACATCTAGCAACCGAAGTAAAAGTGATTTCGGGACTCAATACATCTAGCAACCGAGGTAAAAGTGATTTCGGGACTCAATACATCTAGCAACCGAAGTAAAAGTGATTTCGGGACTCAACTCACCTAGCAACCGAAGTAAAAGTGCTTTCGGGACTCAACACACCTAGCAACCGAAGTAAAAGTGATTTCGGGACTCAACTCACCTAGCAACCGCGGTAAAAGTGCTTTCGGGACTCAACTCACCTAGAAACCGAGGGAATTGTTCTTTCAGGACTCAACTCACTTATCAACCGTGGGGAAAATGCTTTCGGGACTCAACTCACCTAGCAACCGAGGGAAAAGTTATTTCAGGACTCAACTCACCTAGCAACCGAGGAAAATGTTCTTTCAGGACTCAACTCACCTAGCAACCGAAGGAAAAGGGTTTTTGGGACTCAACTCACTTAGAAACTGAGGGAAAAGTGTTCAACTCACCTAGCGACCGAGGGAAACGCTCTGTCGGGACTCAACTCACCTAGCAACTGCGGTAAAAGTGCTTTCGGGACTCAACTCACCTAGCAACCGAAGTAAAAGTGATTTCGGGACTCAACTCACCTAGCAACCGAGGTAAAAGTGCTTTCGGGACTCAACACACCTAGCAACCGAGGGAAAAGTTATTTCAGGACTCAACTCACCTAGCAACCGAGGAAAATGTTCTTTCAGGACTCAACTCACCTAGCAACCGAAGGAAAAGGGTTTTTGGGACTCAACTCACTTAGAAACTGAGGGAAAAGTGTTCAACTCACCTAGCGACCGAGGGAAACGCTCTGTCGGGACTCAACTCACCTAGCAACTGCGGTAAAAGTGCTTTCGGGACTCAACTCACCTAGCAACCGAAGTAAAAGTGATTTCGGGACTCAACTCACCTAGCAACCGAGGTAAAAGTGCTTTCGGGACTCAACACACCTAGCAACCGAGGGAAAAGTTATTTCAGGACTCAACTCACCTAGCAACCGAGGAAAATGTTCTTTCAGGACTCAACGCACCTAGCAACCGAAGGAAAAGGGTTTTTGGGACTCAACTCACTTAGAAACTGAGGGAAAAGTGTTTAACTCACCTAGCAACCGAGGTAAAAGTGATTTCGGGACTCAACTCACCTAGCAACCGAGGGAAATGTTCTTTCGGGACTCAACTCACCTAGCAACCGAAGTAAAAGTGTTCAACTCACCTAGCAACCGAGGGAAACGCTCTGTCGGGACTCAACTCAAGTAGCAACCGAGGTAAAGTGATTTCGGGACTCAACACACCTAGCAACCGAAGTAAAAGTGATTTCGGGACTCAACTCACCTAGCAACCGAGGGAAAAGGGGTTTTGGGACTCAACTCATCTAGCAACCGAGGTAAAAGTGCTCAACTCACCTAGCAACCGGGGAAAAGGCGCTTTAGGGACTCAACTCACCGTCATCCGATCAGTTTACGAGAGAAAAAGGAGACTCTGAGTCAAAAAATGGATGACATCATTCTCGAACATGGCGTCATATCTCAACTTCCATCCAGAACATTACGAACTATTTTATCATTCCCGATCCCCATTTTTATTGTTTTCTTCTTGCAAAAGAATTGATTGATACGAAGAGGGGTCGATCCCCATCGAACAAATCGTTCCATTCCTCCCCCCCCCCAAAAAAAAAGCGCGGGAAACAGAAGGAACAAAAAAAAAATTGTTCTAAAACGATGTAATAAAGTGTTCCATTTTCCTTAATATTATTTCCTCTTCCTTTCTAGGATATCGTCTGAAGCGAACACGTCTTTATTACGAGTTGAGATTAGTTTTCCCGGGTACAATAAAAATCGGACATTTCAGGGATTGGGGGAGTTCGATCCATCGCCGATTGTCTTATACCTTGTGATAATAGTTTGGTTGTTATGGGTTGTTTGTTACGTTCTTTAAGGTGATTGGTCAGAAGTGGATGGGGTAAATGGAAGGTTGGATTGGCTGTTTGAGTGTTGAAGCAATGCTCGGGTTTTTATGATTGTTGTTGAACGGGGAAAGATTTTAACCGTTAAATGCATAGTGCTACTCAAATGTTACAAATAATGATTTTCCCGATGTTCGGTTGTTAACCCATTGGAGTCGAGTGGTAACTCTATGTCAAGAAAATAACAAACTGTTCTTTTGTTACTTGTTCTTCAAATTACACGGAAACTTAATATTCGTACACATAAAAAAGGATTTTGTTTCTTTAGTTTGTTCTTTATTTAACTCCATTTAAAATGTATGATGCTCATTTTTGAGAAAGTACGATTACTTAAATTTGAGTACGCCATCGCTCATTTACGATGCAATTGTACTCAAAGAAAACGAGTATGTACTCATTGTAGAATGAGTACATACTCGTTTCAGAAGTTTTGAGTACATATTCGTCATGTAGAATGAGCACGGAATTGTATAATACCAGAGAGTTGTTATATTAAATAGAGAGCGCCTTCAATGCCAGACTCCCGTAAGGCCGCGGTGTCAACATTGAAAAGAAAACCCCACATCACGTGGTTATAGCGCTGCCACATTTGGCGTTCAGACATCTGCAGGAGTTTCAAATGTTGCGCACTTTCTTCTTTTTTGGTGATAAGGAGTTCTGTCCGTATTCAACTCCTTAACATATATGTACGTATTTACTTATTTTCAAACAATATGCGTTAAATATTCCCTCTTCATTAACGAAACGAAAATATTTTATTTGTGTTCAATACTCGAAGAAGCGAAACTCTTTATATTTCTCAGGGTTTTATTGTTCACATTTTCTTATTGAAGTATACAAAATAACAATTGAAAGAACTTCGCTTATGGTAAATTTTTTACATAAAAACGTAATGCAATTATTTCAAAACTACAAAGTATGAAAAATCTCCTTTATATATCTGTTAAACTCCCTTAAATTGTGCCATTCGTTAAAAAAAAACGATATTTAAATACAAAATTAAACACAAAACCATATTACAATACTTCGATCTCGTTTAGTTCTTAGAATCGCCAATTCCTGCCAAGTAATATTGGCGCATGAATGAATTGGCATTTCCACATATCACGTGGTTTTAGTGATGGGCACACGGAAATCAGCATTTTTATTCCTCTATTTGTATCATTACTCTATGGATATGTTCATTTACTCATTTTTAAGTACTGTTTTATTATATTGAAATGTTTTCAGATTTATGTCAAATTTCAGTGTTAAAATAGATTTATACATTTTTGAAAGTTTACCTCTTAAATGCTCAGCACTAGGGAATAGTGAGATAAGGGATCAATTGACCCCCAAATCGCTGAAAGTGTTAAAGCAGATGGCGAAATATCCCCAATAGCCTATTAACTAGTTACAACGCGACGTTAACGCAACAAACCAACCTAAAGCGTCTACAACCCATAAAATCCTTACATCATATTGACAATAATAACGCACACATAACTCCACAAACAACTCAACGCTATTCATTCCAAGCAGAAAATATCGAAAATATTTAAATTGCGTCCTTTTGTGGCAACACTTTGCATCGGGAAATATTTATTTAGAATTCATTGTCGGGAAAGAATTCCGATCAACAGGAGAGTTTTCGAATATTTTCATATCTGTGACGTCCGACGAACGTTTGGAAATGTCGCCGTGGCGCTCCTGCATAATTCATTGTGAAGAAATACTCGCGTTAAGAGTTTGGGTTTCGTAAACATCTTAACTGTATTTTAGTAAAATTCGGATATATTTCTGAAAGAGGGTATTGAAATGTTTATTCGACCGTGCTACTTGCAAATGTCGCTTTGGGAAGTTCTAATTTTATGGAGTAGTGTTATGTAATAATGGTAGGCAATTTGAATATATTTATAATGGCAGTTACGTAAATTTAGGCAATTATCTCATTTAGTTTATTCAACTGATAAAAAAAAATTGGAATGATAATGATGTAAATTTCTGGTTTGGGTAAAATAAGAACAGTTTTTAGTTATCCCTCAAAAGTGCTCCCTGATTTTAAAATTAAATAACTCGGAATTGGAGATAGATAGAAGCCTAAAACAACTAGTATGTTTATTCTGAAATCCGTAGAAATCTGTTACATAAGTTTCAAAATTAGTTACAAATGTTACCGATAGTTGGTGCTTTACGCATGGATTGGCCTCCATATTTACTCATTTTACTCATGCACATTAAAGGACACTGTTTTCTGGAACAATATGCAACACTGGGCGAGATTGTACACTTGATTCATTAGCCAAGTTCGTCCATTTTTGTTCATACATTACAGAGGATGACTTAAAATGTCATTATGTGTTGCGTCATCTTAGTACTGCGAAAGGTCAAGTGCAGTTGATACCCTATTCCTCGGACTTCGTAGTGCTACTTCAGCGTACAGCTCTACCAGTAGGCAACATTTGTAATAAGTTAATGAAATAAGTGTTACGCTTATTCTAAAATCCATTAAAATGTGATACAGAAGTTTCAAAATTAGTTACAAATGTTGCCGGCAGGTGGCGCTGTACGCATGGATTGGCCTCCATACTCATTCGATTTTACCTCATGCAAATGAAAGGACACTGTTTTCTGGAACAATGTGCAACACTGGATAAAATTGTACATTTAATTTATTAGCCAAGTTCGTCCACTTTTGTTCATACACTACAAAGGATGACTTAAAATTTCATTCTGTGCTTCGTCATTAAGTAATGTGAAAAGTAAAGTGCAGTTGATACCATATTTCTCGTGCTCCGTAGTACTACTTCAGCGTACAGCTCTACCTGTAAGCAACATTTGTAATAGATTAATGAAACAAGTGGTATGTTTATTCTGATAGCCGTAAAAACTTATACAGAAGTTTCAAAATTAGTTACAAATGTTGCCGACAGGTAGTGCTGTACGCTAAAGTAGCAGTACATATTCCAAGAAATAGGGTATCAATTGTTTTTTGCAAGTAGTCTTTGCTATCACATCACAATCGATTTAAAATGTGCAAATTTGGGAATACAGAAATGGCGCAAACGAAGAATGAAATTTTCTATCACCCTGTGTAGTGTATAAACAGAAATGGAAGTACTTGCCTCACAGATCAACTGTACAAGCTCGTCGAGTGTTGCAGATTGTTCCGGAAAACAGTGTTATTTAATGTGCCCCAAAAAATACTCGCAAGGAGTAAAATCGAGTAAGTATGGAGGCCAATCTATATGTACAGCGCCACCTGTCGATAACATTTTTAACAATTTATGAAACTTCTTTATCAGATATTTAAGTATTTTAGAATAATCATAGGACTTTTCATTCCATTTCCGAATTATTTTATATTTTTAATCATGGAGTCATTTGGAATACCTTGTATGTTACGTTTAGAAAATCCTAACAAAAACTAGTATAAATTACCTCATAACTATAGAGTTTAAATTTAAATAAGAACGTATGTGAGATACATTTAATTATAGTATTATTTGAGTTAGATTTCAATTTAATTTTATTTAAGTTAAATTTAAATTGAATTTTCTTTAAGTTACATTTAATGTTATTTTTGTGTGAAGAATTTTATTTTATTTTTATATAAGATAAAATTAATTTTAATATTATTAAAGTTAAATTAAAAAATTTAGTTTTATTTGCTTTAAAATTTAGTTTTAATTTTATTTGTGTTTAAACAATTTTTAAAATTTCAATTGAGTTTATTTTAATTTAATTTAATTTTTTTATTAGATTAGATTTTAATTAACTTTAATTGAAATATGTTCATTTTAATATGTATAAAATGTAGCAATCTCAAGTTAAATTTAACTGCATTAAATAAAAATTAATTAATACTAATTTAAATAAAAATTATATACATAAATTCCTAACAATCACATTTGCACTTACCATAAACATATAAAGAAAATACAACACACATTTAACTTTATGACTTATAATATTCAAGGGCAGAAACATATACTAAAATTAAATTCATTATACATGCATAACAATTAAAACAAAAGTTCGAATTGTAGTAATTTAATACCTTTCCCCCGTATTGTACTTTTAATGAAACATTATCAAAGGATTTAAAGGATCAAATGAATTCCTGTGCTACACCCACTATTATTTGAAGCTAATCGGTTACTGCAATTCCACACATTCAACCATCAGCTGATTTTTTTTTTAATCGGCATAACTCCATGTTCTGGAAATCGTAGGAGTAATCTTTATTAATGATCCTCTTTGAGCCTTTGTATCTGGCTGCTTATTTGAACAATTGGGATATATTTAATTAGTTTTAGAAATGTAAAAGCGTTTCTGATCCGTATTTATGATTTATTTTGTTACTTTACGCGTGCGTTATCTGAAGCCATTGAAGTCCATTTCCAATAACTTGTAAAAAAAAAAAAAATCAGGGATATCACGAATTGTAGGGGGGATGACAGGACAGATCTTAGGAGTGTGCGATGCGTGTTATCGCATAGGACAAACGTTCATAAGAAAAAAAACACACAAGATAAAAATGTTACTGAAAAATTGTATATTTTACATATATAGTGGAATGATAATTGTGTTACAGATAAATTGGATTTTTTACAGGTAAATTGGAGAGATAATTGTTACAGATAAATTAGAGATATTATTGTTACAGATAAATTGGATTTTTTACAGATAAATTGGAAAGATAATTGTTACAGATCAATTGGATTTGATTTTTTTACAAACTCTGGAAAAATAATTGTTACAGATTAACTGGACAAATAATTGTTACGGATAAATTGGATTTGTTTTACAGATAAATTGATGATATAACTGTTATAGATAAATTGGATTTTTTACAGATAAATTGGAGAGATAATTGTGACAGATAAATTGGAAAGACAATTGTTACAGATAAATTGGATTTTTTTTACAAATAAATTGGTGAAATAACTGTTACAGATAAATTGGTGATATAACTGTTACAGATAAATAGGATTTTTGACAGATAAATTGGAGAGATAATTGTGACAGATAAATTGGAGAGATAATTGTTACAGGTAAATTGGAGAAATAATTGTTACAGATAAATAGGTGAGATAATTGTTACAGATAAATTGGACTTATAATTGTTACAGATAAATTGGGGGGGGTATTGGCACAATAGCCAAAGATGGCCATACAGATAAATTGGACTTTTTACAGATAAATTGGAGAAATAATTGTAACAGATAAATTAGATTTATTTACAGGTAAATTGGAGAGATAATTGTTACAGATAAATTGGATTTTTGACAGATAAATTGGAGAGATAATTGTTACAGGTAAATTGGAGAGATAATTGTTACAGATAAATTGGAGAGATAATTGTTACATATAAATTGGATTTTTTTACAGATAAATTAGTAATATAATTGTTATAGATAAATTGGAGAGATAATTGTTACATATAAATTGGATTTTTTTTACAGATAAATTAGTAATATAATTGTTATAGATAAATTGATTTTTTTTTCAGATAAATATGTGAGATAATTGTTACAGATAAATTTGACTTATAATTGTTACAGATAAATTGGGGGGGGGGGGGGGGTTGGCACAATAGCTAAAGATGGCCATACAGATAAATTGGACTTTTAATTGTTACAGATAAATTAGATTTTTTTACAGATAAATTGGAGAGATAATTGTTACAGATAAATTGGATTTTTAAAAAATCAAAATAATATAGACTTTTTATGCAACGAAGTTCTCAAGTAAATATTCCATTCAAATGATATGTACCGCATTAAATATTTACAGTTAACTAATAAAATCCAATTCGCTTTTCAGAAATTTGAAAACTTATTCGTAAATTTGTGTGGGTGTTAAAAAAGGGCCCGCTGCTAAGTTCTCACCGGGCCCCCGTCTGCTCAGGGCGCTCCTGGGTGATGGTCATTGTATGGCTGTTTCACATCTACCTGAATCGATAATAATAAAACGTTATTTCTACCCAACTGTTTTGCTTATATTTTAAACAAGTCGCTTAGCTTTATTAGTTAACCGAATTCTAATAAATGAAATAAAGTAGATGAAACACAGGGAAAAAAATGGTTTATTATATGCGGTTAAACAATGATAATAGCCCAACAATTTGTAGTCACCATGTATTATTTATAAATAATAGACATTAATATTTCTTAGTACGTTTATTACTTTCATATTTTGTTGATTCTGACGCTTTATTGACTAACTAGAAAATTCGCAAAAGTAGTCCATATATCGTAAAAGTAGTCCATAGTAGAAAGTTTTTGATAAAAACTTTCTACTATGGAAAACTTTTACGACTTTTAACAGTTATTATTACAGTTTACATATTATTACAGTAATTACAGATTTGGAATATATTTTGCAAATAAAAAATATTTACACCTTATTTAGTCACAAGTTTCTAAGCTTGTGTGAACATCACTTTTTGCATTTTTTTCATAAAAATTATCAAATTCAGTTTGATGAACGTTCGTAAATGTTCAATGAATAATATAACTTTTAATCCCCAATAACTTTTATTTGAAGTTACTTTTATAAATAATACTTATACATCAATAACTGGTAATCATTAACTTTTATGGATAACTTTTATATTTAAGACTAGTAATAGTTAAAGTCATAGGCAAAACATTTATATGGCACACATCTGAGAACAAATGAGTGACGTATAGAATGTAGCTTAACTATCAAGCAAACAAACATTGAATTGAAACTTATTTTTATAATAATGATTACGTTATGTTCGAACGTTCAGTTCAAAACTACACACAATTACCATTTCAAACCACAAATGCCACAAACCAACAATGTATCTTCACTATACCATAACCACAACCCCCCCCCCCCCCCTCCCCCCAAACCATTCAGGAAGCATTCCCAACTTCCTGAACCAAGTTTCCCCGACGCTACTGAAGTGCCACTATTAAAACAACAATTGTTACTCGAGGAGAGCAGGAGGGCACCAACTCAACTCAGCGGGTGGCTTTTGGACGCGGAAAGGAAATGGCTGCGCGCGTGAAATCTTGGCGCGCTCCTGAGGTTACAGAAGGGGGGAAAGCAATTAGGAAGTGTAAAGGCATTAGGGCACATTGAAATTTTGGTTTCTGGAAGAATTTAAATGCCCGGGTACTTATCAATTCCAGTCTCCCTCTTGCCATTGAATGGTTTCGTTTTCATTACGAGTTGCCTCTCTAATTTGGGAATTTTTGGGGTTCATTATTGCTTGGAATGGGAAATTGAGACTTAGAAATTGGAGATATGAGGTATTATTTTGTAATAGCGCGTCTTTTAGTGGCTGTGTTGGTCATTATACTGCTGTTAGAGTAGCAATAAAAATGCATGAATAAAAATAAATGTTTAATTCTAGATTTATTTATTGTTAACCTTTTCACGTGGCCTGAGTTAAAGAACAGTTGTCATGCCAGTGCAACTAGAGGCGTGTAACTGTATGGCGGACGGATCGTTAACAATTATTCCTCAAATCAGGTAGATTCGCAGATAGGGGTAGGGTCATTTGAGTGGTTGCAAACCTGAAAAGCCAAGCTGAAGGAGATCTGTAGAAACCATTACCAAGCGCCACATGTCCGAAACCATGTAATTAGGTATTCTGCAGCCACCAGCATAAATAAGTCATTACATGCTTTAATAATTATCTCCCCCCCCCCTCAACTCCCACCCCCGTGATTGAAATTGTCACAATGTCATCGCTACACCTGTAAAATCTGTCCCAGGCATACATGTAAAGGTTAAACTAGCATTGGTTTGCATTAATTATAGTTAAACTAGCATATACATAACTAAATTGGTTTGATTTTGTTAACTAACGTCGCACTAGAGCTGCACAGTCGGCTATTGGCGACGGTTCGGGGTCAATCGCGAAGGAAAGACCCGGGAACACATGCACATTCACACACACATTCATACACATTACAAAATTGAGTGTTCCCCTTTGGTTTGATTTGCTTTGATTTCTTAACGTCGCACTAGAGCTGCACAGTGGGCTATTGGCGACGGTTCGTGGCCTATCTCGAAGGAAAGACCCGGGAACGATTCCTCGTATTTTTGAACCATGGTCAGATGGCGAGGAAAAACCTGAACTGGCACCCAACGCCTTCAATAGACATCGGGACTTTGGACCCCGATCAGATGTATCGTGCGCCAGTCCCGTATACACGCCAATCCTTTTTGCGGATGTTCTGGACGACATTCCTAGTATTTTGTAGCGAAGCTGGCAACCCTCCGATTACAAGATCACTGCTTTTATACTTTTCTTAGTTAAGTCCGTCGCACAAGATCGAACCGGGAACCTTTCGATTCCCAGCTGACGCCTGTATTATCCACTGGGCTACCCCCCCCCCCCTACCCTAAACGGGAGGAGACAATGTTGCTTTGGGAGACAGGTCAAAGACCTCTCAAAGCATCGTGGAAGGATAAGCGAGTTGTAATATTAAATAGAGAACGCCTTCAATGCCAGACTCTCATAAGGCCGCGGTGTCAACATTGAAAAGAAACACCCACATCACGTGGTTATAGCGCTGCCACATTTGGCGTTCAGACATCTGCAGGAGTTTCAAATTTGGCGCTTTTTCTTCTTTTTTGGTGATAAGGAGTTCTGTCTGTATTCAACTTTTTAACATATATGTACGTATTTACTTATTTTATAACAATATGCGCTAAATATTTCCTCTTCATTAACGAAACGAAAATATTTTATTTGTGTTCAATACTCGAAGAAGCGAAACTCTTTATATTTATCAGGTTTCATTGTTTATATTTTGTTATTGAAGTATACAAAATAACAATTGAAAGAACTTCGCTTATGGTAAATTTTTTACATAAAAACATAATTCAATTATTTCAAAACTACAAAGTAAGAAAAATCTCCTTAATATATCTGTTAAACTCCCTTAAATTGTGCCACTCGTTCAAAAAAACGATATTTAAATACAAAATTAAACACAAAACTATATTGCAATACTTCGATTTCGTTTAGTTCTTAAAGTCGCCAAGGCCTGCCAAGTAATATTGGCGCATGAATAAATTGGCATTTCCACATATCACGTGGTTTCAATGATGGACACACGGAAATCAGCATTTTTATTCCTCTATCTGTATCATTACTCTATGGGAAGGATGACTTACCTTACAATAAGAGGCGTGTAACTGTCTGACGGACGGATCGTTAGCAGTTCTTCCTCAAATCAGGTAGATTCGCAGATGGGGGTAGGGGCATTGAGGGATTGCAAAACTGAAAAGCCGAGCTGAATGCGAACTGTATAAACCATTAGTCAAACGTCACATATCCGAAACCATGTAAATAGGTGTTCTGAAGCAAACAGCATAAATAAGACCCCACATGCTTTAAAAATTATTCCCCCATATGTAAGTGTCCCAAGTCCATCGTTCGACCTGTAATATCTATACCACAGATGCTGCTCCAGTCCACACGTGAAGGTAGGTTAAACTAGTATTAGTTTGCATTAATTATAGTTAAACTAGCGGACACATAACAAAATTGAGTTTTCCCTTTCGGACACGAACCCGCGACCTATTTTTCCGAAATCTCGCGCGCGACCGACATAGCTATACATGCACGTTTTAGGTCTTGGAAGTATTGTGTAAGATGTTTCTTTTTGCAATATTTGTAAAAATGTTAAAAAGATTTAAAAAAAAAAAAGAAAGTCAAACGAATATTACAAATCCGACCCTTAAGTACACATCTTCAAGATTAATAATTTTCCAGAGAGTGATACGCATAGGAAGTAAGTGTGTTGCGGTCCACTGCAAGACCTTTTCTGTTATTTAAAACAACAAAAAACATATAATAGTCCGCAAAAAAGAGAAGCTACCGTTATATTTTAAGGTTTAGCATGTTGCGTATGCATTAAAGGTTTAATAATTACAATTAATGTGTCCAATCAAAAGAAAACAAATAACATATCGTCGCATCAAGGCAATAGTAGGATACGAGCAAGAAACAGAGTTGCCTATAAAATTCATTTTAAAATTAGCGTTTTTTTCAATGCTGAATATCTAAGGCTCTAGTTCAGGGATTTCAAAGAAGACATAAAAATGTCCGAGTGTTCCACTAAATAAAGGCACATTTTTTAATATTAGCAAGACCGAAACTCATTTTCGTTTTTTTTTTTTTTTTAGATGTCTTACTCTTACTCTGAGGCAACGATATGACCTTTGATGTTGGAATAAATATTGCTATATGAAATTAAAAACCATATTAGAAAAACAACTACTTCAAAATACAACTATTATTGAGAAAGTTTCTGGTTAGGATGCATCAGCTGTATACAAAGCTACTTGGAGACGAAATTCATGTGATTGACTTATATTGTTCCAATTTAATATTTACAGGTAAATCACTTGAATTTCGTTGAAAAGCAGGGCACATACTGTCTTCTTTTTTCTAGCTAACAAATTATTTCTAGTCGCCATTTCTACACTAAAATAGAATAAATTTGGTTGAATAACGTCGTACTAAAAATGCAGAATGGGCTATTGGCGACGGTTTGAGGGCAACCTTGAAACTTGATGCTCAATTCAAGACATTTGAACCCAAAAGAATTTAGTGAAAGGTCTAACATAATATTCGGAATCATCTGATGATGACTGTGCAAAAAAATCAGCATAAAATCTTCTTCAAAATAGGGAATTATATTAAATTTTTTTTATTTTTTACATAAAACTTTTTAAAATATACATTTTATTTTCCATGATTTCGAGGTTTCAAAACTCAAGGTTTTCAGCAGATTTTTTTAAAAGGTTTTTATTGATGGATATTAAAACAAAAACGTTTACTAAAAATCTACTAAATTACTAAAATTTTGTAGTAACTTGGTAGAAGTTTAAAAAAATATATACAGTTTTCCTGCATAAAACCTTCAATTTGATAAATTTGACAAAGTTTTTACGCTGACTTTTATTTTTTGCTGGTGAGTTTGCTCCTACAAAATTAGATTGAGGTTGCGTCGGGTGCCAGTTCAGGTGTTGTCCTCGTCATCTGACCATGGTTCAAAAATACGAAGGCATCGTTCCCGGGTCTTTCCTTCGAGATAGGCCCCGAACCGTCGCCAATAGCCCACTGTGCAGCTTTAGTGCGCCGTTAATTAAACAAACCAAACCAAACCTACAAAATTAGTTCAAAACTCACAACCTTCCGATTACGCGTTCGGTACTCGTCCAACCAGGCAACATCTGGCTTCTTTGGATTAGTAAAAAAAAGAGGTCTTAAACGTAAAAAAAAAAACTCCAAGGCTAAAAATAAAATGTTCTAAGACTACAAAATCCACATCCAAAGTCATTCTTACCTTCAAAACTGCTTAAGCTTGTAAATTGGCTTACCATTCCATCCCAGACAATACAGGGAAAACATAAAATTCCCGGAAAAACTCCGGAATTTCCCGATCCAGATCAGAAGTGATGAGACTGGTCGGTGAATCGATTAAAGATCCGGGATTTTTTTTTTCTTTCCGGAAAAAACCGGAAAGCAACCTGTTTCTTACATTCTTTCATTTTTTTCTCCTTCTTAACTTCTCTTAATTCTCAAAGAAACCTCCAAGTCGCAGTATCGTGGTACTCCACTACCACACTTGGCGATAAATGATTAATTTGGTGTTTTGGATTTTAAACGTTTTTAAAATTAGATGCATATTATAGAAGGACAATATTATGTTACGACTTGAGGGATATATATATATTCCAACACTATAACAAATAGCACGTTTGGTATACATTTGTTCGCATTCGATAGGAAATTAGGCGTCTATGCATGTAAAATATTTTCTAAATAACGGCAAAGTACGCGCGGGGCGTGGATTGGGGCCACTACGTCAGTGGAGATGGATAAATTGAATATTTTTTTCTAAACAATTAAATACACTTATATAATTAGTACACTTTAAAAAAAGGTACTTAAAATGAGAACCTGCAACCTGAATCTACTAGCTTTTCACTTAGTACAATTGCATCGTAAATAAGGGGTGAAGTACTCAAATTTCAGTAATCGTACTTTCGCAAAAATGAGCAGTATGGTTTAGTATTGCTAATCTCAGCTGCTTTTCAAGCCATCTTAACAAAGCGAACTGACACACTTAAAATAGTTAATCAGAAGATGGTTTTCCACATTATTTGATGTCTATTTTTTAAATGGAAAAACTGAGTTATTGCAATTCAATTATCTTGCTTCCCATTCTTTTGGTACACTTTTTAAACAGTTCTTCTGTTTATATCATCTTCACGTCGACCTCGTAGAACAACAGATAATACACTAGACTGCGGTTCCTGAGGATCTGGTTTCGATTCCTGGTAAGTCTTCGTTGCAATTGCTGACATTTATTGAAAGTGATTTATGAAGACAGCTTATGTAAGCAAGCAACTGCTCTTTTTATTCATTTTTACGCATTTTGTAGTACATGTTTTTTTTTAAAATGAAAGTTATGTATTCGAAGCTGTGATAATCAATGTGCTCATTTTGAGTAGATTGTACTTATTTTTGAGAACCTATTTTTAATAGTGTATGATTGGCCAGGTTCTAAAGAAGCTTTTTACACTTTTAACTTTTTATACTAAATCGCAAAAAAACTTCAAATTTTTTAGGGGTAAAAGCTAAGAAACATACAACAGTTTCACTGATATGTGTATAGTATGCGATATTTTTGAATAAATTATAATCTAAACTTTAATTTTCACATAACTTGTTTTGTATCTGGATGAATTAAAATTAATACGTTCTGTTAACTGGTTCAGCAAATGTATTCATCGCCATGTTTTAACCCTTTACACTCCACGAACACTTTGCGATTTATGTTCTTTCTATGGAACAGTTATTCCTTTTTACCGTTCTTTTCCACAGATTTTTTTTATACTCATAAAGAGGAAAAAAATCTCATCTGTTTTGTATTTGCAAGAGAACAAGTTGAAAAAAAGATTGATGTTCTAAACACAAGATCATGCTGTTCTCGTTTATTTTAAAGAACAGGGAAACAAAAGAACGGGTCGTTATGCTGACGCTTCAGAGGCTATATCGGAGTGCAAAGGGTTAAGAAAAACTCGTTATATCTACAGGCCAGCCAATCAGAAATAAAACTACCTCAAACGCAATTGTTCACTGGATATAGCTACTTCTGCTTCTGATGACTTCTTTTTTAAATTTTCATCTCTAAATAACGCTTTTTACAACCGTTACAAAATACTTGTAGATACCAAAATCTCATTTTTTTAATTTGCATCCGAGCAACTGAAATATAAATACACTGCATTATCGTCTTGGCGAGCTCCCTGGCTCAATTTGGCGACTTTCTTAATGCCCTCCCAGACAGCCCTGCAGCAGCCATGCATAACACATGTGGCGTCTTATCTCTAAGGGGTGGGAGGGGGGGGAAGCTTTTTTTGTTATAGTTATTATTGTTATTTAGTGAACGTGTTACCAGGGGTTTAAGGTGTAGAATATTCAGGGTAGAATGTGGTGCTTGCCTCTTAAGGCTTAAAGTAGTTTGGCCGAAGTATCTATTTAGTTTTGTTTTGTGTTCTATTCTTTCTTTCTTTTGGGGTCTTTGTCCTATATTCTGAGTTAGGCCTAACTGAAATATAGGGAGGTGGGAGTTTTGTTTTGACATTCAAATATACCGAGTTTTTCATATCCCTTCATATTTAAATTCTACAAAGTACATAATTATTTTATTCAAATTAATTTGTGCAGTATTTAAATTTTGTTTGTCTGTGAAACGTCTGCCGTAGTGCTTGGGGTGACGATTCTCCGTATATTAAAATTTCGGAAGTAAATAAATCACAGTGGTTACGATGTAACGATTAATCGATTTGACGATTGATACATTTTACGATTAATCGAAGGTATTCTCAGAAGTCCAGAAGAACGATAGGGTTGATTGGGACAAAAGTGGCAAAGTATCTATTTTTTTTTAATAATAAAGGGGAAAACGAAATTGCACAAGTCCTTGATTTTAAAACAAAAATTCCAGTTCCTATAAATTTAAGTCATACATATTTCTGTTTACATATTGCTACTGTACTTTTTATACTCATAAAATATCGGTATATCGGAAATATATATATATACCAACAATATCCATATATCAGAAATACCGATTTATTAAAAATATCGATTAATCTAAATTATCGATTAATCTGATTTATAAATCGATTAATCTGATTTATAAATCGATTAATCTGATTTATAAATCGATTAATCAATTAATAAAAAAATACCAATTAATTGGGAAATATCGATTAATGGCGGGCGATTAATATCGCTGACAAAATATCATCATCGTTCAAGCCTAGTGTTAATACCATAGAGTAATGATATAAATAGAGAAATAAAAATGCTGATTTCCGTGTGTCCAACATTGAATCCACGTGATATGTGGAAATGCCAATTCATTCATGTGCTTTATATATTACTTGGCAGGCCTTGGCGACTTTAAGAACTAAACGAGATCGAAGTATTGTAATAAGGTTTTGTGTTTAATTTTGTATTTAAATATCGTTTTTTTGAACGAGTCAATTTAAGGGAGTTTAACAGATATATTAAGGAGATTTTTCTTACTTTGTAGTTTTGAAATAATTGTATTACGTTTTTATGCAAAAAATTTACCATAAGCGAAGTTCTTTCAATTGTTATTTTGTATACTTCAATAAGAAAATATGAACAATAAAACCTGAGAAATATAAAGAGTTTCGCTTCTTCGAGTATTGAACACAAATAAAATATTTTCGTTTCGTTAATGAAGAGGAAATATTTAGCACATATTGTTTGAAAATAAGTAAATACGTACATATATGTTAAAAAGTTGAATACAGACAGAACTCCTTATCACCAAAAAAGAAGAAAGTGCGCCAAATTTGAAACTCCTGCAGATGTCTGTACTCCAAATGTGGTAGCGCTATAACCACGTGATGTAGGTTTTTCTTTTCAATTTTGACACCGCGGCCTTATGAGAGTCTGGCATTGAAGGCGTTCTCTATTTAATATTACAACTCTCTGGTTAATACGCCTTAAGTAACAAATCCGTATTCTTGGTCATGATGATAGTTTTGACCACGAGGGATTATAATTATCCACTCGAAATGAGAAAAAAGAAACTTTAACTAATGGCTGACAAAAGAACAGGGAACGGGGGGGGGGGGGGGACGTAACTGCTCCCCAAAAATAACGCAAATATCAAACATGTTCTTTTCGTGAAAAGACTTAGACAATCAGCAACAAAAACAACCCCTTATCATAAAAAAAAATATATAAATAAAAAAAAAAATCCTAGATTTCAACTCACCTAAGTACTTTTTTTCCTTCTAATACATATTTCCTCTTTTTATGACTTTCCAAAAAACAACACAACAGACTCTGGTGAGCATCAACTCGCAAGAGAAAAAAAAATCACATTTTCTTAAAACAACGCAATCTAGACGAAGAAAACGGAAAATATGCATAAAAATGCGTTTGCCGAAACTTTTCCGAGCGTCCTGAAACCCATTATAACTTCCATCTACAGATTTTCCTGATAAGCGCAATAAATATGAATAAAGAAGAAAATATGCAGTTGGAGTTCGTGTCGAGAATTTTTAGTTTGAATAATATCGCAAGTGAATATGTCTCAGTTATAAATTTATGATTTTGTTTTATAAACTCATGCAGATTTTTATAGTGTTTTATTATATTTTTATTTGGTTAAAGTAGAATATAAATGTGATCGTGATATTGATTAAAGTTAAAATAATATAATTTTTTAACTTTTTTTATAGCGTTGATGCATTTCGGAATTTAATGTTATTTAAGAATTAGTATAAAGATGGAATACACATTGTATTCAGTTAATTGCCTAACGGATAAATAGTATAGATAGATAGATTGATAAGTTTTTAATGTAGTGGGATTGCGCCCATTTACAATGGTTATCAACAATTTTTACAGATTTTCCTGATAAGTGCTGTATATATGAATAAAGAAGGAAATATGCAGTTGGAGTTCGTGTCGAGAATTTTTAGTTTGAATAATATCGCAAGTGAATATGTCTGAGTTATAAATTTATGATTTTGTTTTATAAACTCATGCAGGTTTTTATAGTGTTTTATTATATTTTTATTTGGCTAATGTAGAATATAAATAAGTGTGTGATCGTGATATTGATTAAAGTTAAAATAATATAATTTTTAAACTTTTTTTATACCGTTGATGCATTTTGTAATTTAATGTTATTTAAGAATTAGTATAAAGAGGAAATACACATTTTATTCAGTTAATTGCTTAACGGATAAGGAGTATAGATATATATATTGATAAGTTTTTATTGTAGTGAGTTTGCGCCCATTTACAATGGTTATCAACAATTTTTACAGATTTTCCTGATAAGTGCTGTAAATATGAATAAAGAAGGAAATATGCAGTTGGAGTTCGTGTCGAGAATTTTTAGTTTGAATAATATCGCAAGTGAATATGTCTGAGTTATAAATTTATGATTTTGTTTTATAAACTCATGTAGGTTTTTATAGTGTTTTATTATATTTTTATTTGGCTAATGTAGAATATAAATAAGTGTGTGATCGTGATATTGATTAAAGTTAAAATAATATAATTTTTAAACTTTTTTTATACCGTTGATGCATTTTGTAATTTAATGTTATTTAAGAATTAGTATAAAGAGGAAATACACATTTTATTCAGTTAATTGCTTAACGGATAAGGAGTATAGATATATATATTGATAAGTTTTTATTGTAGTGAGTTTGCGCCCATTTACAATGGTTATCAACAATTTTTACAGATTTTCCTGATAAGTGCTGTAAATATGAATAAAGAAGGAAATATGCAGTTGGAGTTCGTGTCGAGAATTTTTAGTTTGAATAATATCGCAAGTGAATATGTCTGAGTTATAAATTTATGATTTTGTTTTATAAACTCATGCAGGTTTTTATAGTGTTTTATTATATTTTTATTTGGCTAATGTAGAATATAAATAAGTGTTTGATCGTGATATTGATTAAAGTTAAAATAATATAATTTTTAAACTTTTTTTATACCGTTGATGCATTTTGTAATTTAATGTTATTTAAGAATTAGTATAAAGAGGAAATACACATTTTATTCAGTTAATTGCTTAACGGATAAGGAGTATAGATATATATATTGATAAGTTTTTATTGTAGTGAGTTTGCGCCCATTTACAATGGTTATCAACAATTTTTACAGATTTTCCTGATAAGTGCTGTAAATATGAATAAAGAAGGAAATATGCAGTTGGAGTTCGTGTCGAGAATTTTTAGTTTGAATAATATCGCAAGTGAATATGTCTGAGTTATAAATTTATGATTTTGTTTTATAAACTCATGCAGGTTTTTATAGTGTTTTATTATATTTTTATTTGGCTAATGTAGAATATAAATAAGTGTTTGATCGTGATATTGATTAAAGTTAAAATAATATAATTTTTAAACTTTTTTTATACCGTTGATGCATTTTGTAATTTAATGTTATTTAAGAATTAGTATAAAGAGGAAATACACATTTTATTTAGCTAATTACCTAACGGATAAAGAGTATAGCTAGATTGATACGTTTTTAATGTAGTGGGCATGCACCCATTTACAATGGTTATCAACAATTTTTACAGATTTTCCTGATAAGCGCAATAAATATGAATAAAGAAGAAAAATGCAGTTGGAGTTCGTGTCGAGAATTTTTAGTTTGAATAATATCGCAAGTGAATATGTCTCAGTTATAAATTTATGATTATGTTTTATAAACTCATGCAGATTTTTATAGTGTTTTATTATATTTTTATTTGGCTAATGTAGAATATAAATTAGTGTGTGATCATGATATTGATTAAAGTTAAAATAATATAATTTTTAAGCTTTTTTTTTATACAGTTGACGCATTTCGGAATTTAATGTTATTTAAGAATTAGTATAAAGAGGAAATACACATATTATTCAGTTAACTGCCTAATGGCTAAAGGGTACAGATATATAGATTTATAAGTTTTTATTGTAGTGGGCTTGCGCCTATTTACAATGGTTATCAACAATTTTTACAGATTTTCCTGATAAGTGCTTTAAACATGAATAAAGAAGGGAAAATGCAATTGGAGTTCGTGTCGAGAATTTTTAGTTTGAATAATATCGCAAGTGAATATGTCTCAGTTATAAATTTATGATTTTGTTTTATAAACTCATGCAGGTTTTTATAGTGTTTTATTATATTTTTATTTGGCTAATGTAGAATATAAATAAGTGTGTGATCGTGATATTGATTAAAGTTAAAATAATATAATTTTTAAACTTTTTTTATACCGTTGATGCATTTTGTAATTTAATGTTATTTAAGAATTAGTATAAAGAGGAAATACACATTTTATTCAGTTAATTGCTTAACGGATAAGGAGTATAGATATATATATTGATAAGTTTTTATTGTAGTGAGTTTGCGCCCATTTACAATGGTTATCAACAATTTTTACAGATTTTCCTGATAAGTGCTGTAAATATGAATAAAGAAGGAAATATGCAGTTGGAGTTCGTGTCGAGAATTTTTAGTTTGAATAATATCGCAAGTGAATATGTCTGAGTTATAAATTTATGATTTTGTTTTATAAACTCATGCAGGTTTTTATAGTGTTTTATTATATTTTTATTTGGCTAATGTAGAATATAAATAAGTGTGTGATCGTGATATTGATTAAAGTTAAAATAATATAATTTTTAAACTTTTTTTATACCGTTGATGCATTTTGTAATTTAATGTTATTTAAGAATTAGTATAAAGAGGAAATACACATTTTATTCAGTTAATTGCTTAACGGATAAGGAGTATAGATATATATATTGATAAGTTTTTATTGTAGTGAGTTTGTGCCCATTTACAATGGTTATCAACAATTTTTACAGATTTTCCTGATAAGTGCTGTAAATATGAATAAAGAAGGAAATATGCAGTTGGAGTTCGTGTCGAGAATTTTTAGTTTGAATAATATCGCAAGTGAATATGTCTGAGTTATAAATTTATGATTTTGTTTTATAAACTCATGCAGGTTTTTATAGTGTTTTATTATATTTTTATTTGGCTAATGTAGAATATAAATAAGTGTTTGATCGTGATATTGATTAAAGTTAAAATAATATAATTTTTAAACTTTTTTTATACCGTTGATGCATTTTGTAATTTAATGTTATTTAAGAATTAGTATAAAGAGGAAATACACATTTTATTTAGCTAATTACCTAACGGATAAAGAGTATAGCTATATTGATACGTTTTTAATGTAGTGGGCATGCACCCATTTACAATGGTTATCAACAATTTTTACAGATTTTCCTGATAAGCGCAATAAATATGAATAAAGAAGAAAAATGCAGTTGGAGTTCGTGTCGAGAATTTTTAGTTTGAATAATATCGCAAGTGAATATGTCTCAGTTATAAATTTATGATTATGTTTTATAAACTCATGCAGATTTTTATAGTGTTTTATTATATTTTTATTTGGCTAATGTAGAATATAAATTAGTGTGTGATCATGATATTGATTAAAGTTAAAATAATATAATTTTTAAGCTTTTTTTTTATACAGTTGACGCATTTCGGAATTTAATGTTATTTAAGAATTAGTATAAAGAGGAAATACACATATTATTCAGTTAACTGCCTAATGGCTAAAGGGTACAGATATATAGATTTATAAGTTTTTATTGTAGTGGGCTTGCGCCTATTTACAATGGTTATCAACAATTTTTACAGATTTTCCTGATAAGTGCTTTAAACATGAATAAAGAAGGGAAAATGCAATTGGAGTTCGTGTCGAGAATTTTTAGTTTGAATAATATCGCAAGTGAATATGTCTCAGTTATAAATTTATGATTTTGTTTTATAAACTCATGCAGGTTTTTATAGTGTTTTATTATATTTTTATTTGGCTAATGTAGAATATAAATAAGTGTGTGATCGTGATATTGATTAAAGTTAAAATAATATAATTTTTAAACTTTTTTTATACCGTTGATGCATTTTGTAATTTAATGTTATTTAAGAATTAGTATAAAGAGGAAATACACATTTTATTCAGTTAATTGCTTAACGGATAAGGAGTATAGATATATATATTGATAAGTTTTTATTGTAGTGAGTTTGCGCCCATTTACAATGGTTATCAACAATTTTTACAGATTTTCCTGATAAGTGCTGTAAATATGAATAAAGAAGGAAATATGCAGTTGGAGTTCGTGTCGAGAATTTTTAGTTTGAATAATATCGCAAGTGAATATGTCTGAGTTATAAATTTATGATTTTGTTTTATAAACTCATGCAGGTTTTTATAGTGTTTTATTATATTTTTATTTGGCTAATGTAGAATATAAATAAGTGTGTGATCGTGATATTGATTAAAGTTAAAATAATATAATTTTTAAACTTTTTTTATACCGTTGATGCATTTTGTAATTTAATGTTATTTAAGAATTAGTATAAAGAGGAAATACACATTTTATTCAGTTAATTGCTTAACGGATAAGGAGTATAGATATATATATTGATAAGTTTTTATTGTAGTGAGTTTGTGCCCATTTACAATGGTTATCAACAATTTTTACAGATTTTCCTGATAAGTGCTGTAAATATGAATAAAGAAGGAAATATGCAGTTGGAGTTCGTGTCGAGAATTTTTAGTTTGAATAATATCGCAAGTGAATATGTCTGAGTTATAAATTTATGATTTTGTTTTATAAACTCATGCAGGTTTTTATAGTGTTTTATTATATTTTTATTTGGCTAATGTAGAATATAAATAAGTGTTTGATCGTGATATTGATTAAAGTTAAAATAATATAATTTTTAAACTTTTTTTATACCGTTGATGCATTTTGTAATTTAATGTTATTTAAGAATTAGTATAAAGAGGAAATACACATTTTATTTAGCTAATTACCTAACGGATAAAGAGTATAGCTATATTGATACGTTTTTAATGTAGTGGGCATGCACCCATTTACAATGGTTATCAACAATTTTTACAGATTTTCCTGATAAGCGCAATAAATATGAATAAAGAAGAAAAATGCAGTTGGAGTTCGTGTCGAGAATTTTTAGTTTGAATAATATCGCAAGTGAATATGTCTCAGTTATAAATTTATGATTATGTTTTATAAACTCATGCAGATTTTTATAGTGTTTTATTATATTTTTATTTGGCTAATGTAGAATATAAATTAGTGTGTGATCATGATATTGATTAAAGTTAAAATAATATAATTTTTAAACTTTTTTTTATACAGTTGACGCATTTCGGAATTTAATGTTATTTAAGAATTAGTATAAAGAGGAAATACACATATTATTCAGTTAACTGCCTAATGGCTAAAGGGTACAGATATATAGATTTATAAGTTTTTATTGTAGTGGGCTTGCGCCTATTTACAATGGTTATCAACAATTTTTACAGATTTTCCTGATAAGTGCTTTAAACATGAATAAAGAAGGGAAAATGCAATTGGAGTTCGTGTCGAGAATTTTTAGTTTGAATAATATCGCAAGTGAATATGTCTCAGTTATAAATTTATGATTTTGTTTTATAAACTCATGCAGGTTTTTATAACCTTTTATTATATTTTTATTTGTCTAATGTAGAATATAAATAATGGTGTGATCATGATATTCTTTACAGTTAAAATAATATAATTTTTAAGCTTTTTTATACCGTTGATGCATTTCGGAATTTAATGTTATTTAAGAATTAGTATAAAGATGGAATACACATTTTATTCAGTTAATTGCCTAACGGATAAAGAGTGTATAACTAGATAGATAGATTGATAAGTTTTTATTGTAGTGGGCCTGCGCCCATTTACAATGGTTATCAACATTTTTTACAGATTTTCCTGATAAGTGCTTTAAGTATGAATAAAGAAGAAAATATGCAGTTGGAGTTCGTGTCGAGAATTTTTAGTTTGAATAATATCGCAAGTGAATATGTCTCAGTTATAAATTTATCATTTTGTTTTATAATGCGGATTTTTATAGCGTTTTATTATATTTTTATTTGGCTAATGTAGAATACAAATAAGTGTGTGATCATGATATTGATTTAAGTTAAAATAATATAATTTGTAAACTTTTTTTATACAGTTGACGCATTTCGGAATTTAATGTTATTTAAGGATTAGTATAAAGAGGAAATACACATTTTATTCTGTAAATTGCCTAACGGATAAAGACTATAGATAGGCAGATTTATAAGTTTTTATTGTAGTGCGTCCATTTACAATGGTTGTCAACATTTTTTTTACAAAGGCGGATACAGAATTAGATAAAAGAACAAAGTACAAGATAATTAAACACATTTTGAACAGAAATACAAAAAAAGACAAAAGTAAATTACGCGGAAAATTGGATTATGGTTTTAATCTGTTATTCAGAATCAATCAAATGCTGACTGATCAACCCTCCCCCCCCCCCTCTTCGGAATTTTAGAACTGAGATTACATAATTATTAAACACCAAGATATTCTGTTTTTTTTTAATTTTAGGATGGTGGAAATGTTACTGTTGATGAGTATTATCGCCTGAATGAAACCAAAATTGGACAGATTAAAAATACACGATTCCAGGTTTCGTATTCTGTTGTGTTACAAAATTTACAAGGATTATTCGGAACAATTTCGAAGACAACTCCTTCTAAAAAAAATGTACGTGATTGAGTACAACGCATTTTTGTCTAAAAATTCTTTTTAAAATTATTTAAATCAATAAGAGTGAAAAGTTCATCCAGAGTGGAGTCGAACCCGGGACCCCTTGTTTAGCACATAAGTGCCACTGAGCTTTCCGGACGACGACACCAATATTCAGAAACTTTTTACTCAGAACACCGATCGGAAGAATAGGCACATACAGACACACTACATGTCTGATTTATTCTGTGTATTTGTTTATGGCTGATATATATATATATATAAATATATATATATATATATATATATATATATATTATATATATATATATATATATATATTATATATATATATATGTTATATATATACCTACACCTACACTCATACCTTTTTGAATCGATAAGTATATCTATTTTTTCTTTTAACGTTATTTTATTATGGTTTCTGTTACAATAATTAAAGTTGTTGTTCCGATAATATTTGAAGGAAGTAGTCGGGAGGGGAGAGTTACAATTAAAATGGTAACTTTGCCAGGGGGCTAGAAAGGGGACGTGAATTTGAATATACCATTTTATGAGAAAGGCCAAGATGTGATAGTGTAGTACAATAAACGAGTGCACCCACCGAGACCTAAATATGCTTAACATCAAATTCAACATTAATATTGCTTAAATGACTTTTGAATAAGGTAGTTAATATACCCATTAAAGTAAGATCTAAGATGAGATATACTTGCAAATTAAGAGAACTTAGTGATAACTCTACTACACATAAATTCAAATGGGTTTTCCCATCAAGAGTGTATATTTTAAATATACGAAACAGATTCACATGAGAATTGAATAAGATGAATTAAATATAAAAAGGAACGATACCAATAGTAGGAGATATTCAGAATTGAGTACTATTTTCTTTATTTTTCATTCTTGACTAAGTGATGTTTCTTCTTCTGATGTTTTACTCAGAACACCGATCGGAAGAATAGGCACATACAGACACACTACATGTCTGATTTATTCTGTGTATTTGTTTATGGCTGATATATATATATATATAAATATATATATATATATATATATATATATATATTATATATATATATATATATATATATTATATATATATATGTTATATATATACCTACACCTACACTCATACCTTTTTGAATCGATAAGTATATCTATTTTTTCTTTTAACGTTATTTTATTATGGTTTCTGTTACAATAATTAAAGTTGTTGTTCCGATAATATTTGAAGGAAGTAGTCGGGAGGGGAGAGTTACAATTAAAATGGTAACTTTGCCAGGGGGCTAGAAAGGGGACGTGAATTTGAATATACCATTTTATGAGAAAGGCCAAGATGTGATAGTGTAGTACAATAAACGAGTGCACCCACCGAGACCTAAATATGCTTAACATCAAATTCAACATTAATATTGCTTAAATGACTTTTGAATAAGGTAGTTAATATACCCATTAAAGTAAGATCTAAGATGAGATATACTTGCAAATTAAGAGAACTTAGTGATAACTCTACTACACATAAATTCAAATGGGTTTTCCCATCAAGAGTGTATATTTTAAATATACGAAACAGATTCACATGAGAATTGAATAAGATGAATTAAATATAAAAAGGAACGATACCAATAGTAGGAGATATTCAGAATTGAGTACTATTTTCTTTATTTTTCATTCTTGACTAAGTGATGTTTCTTCAGTCTGGAGTCTTGCATGATGTATCAAAGGTCTCAAGAATGCGTGGGTGAGGTTTCTAGCAGGGAGTTCTTTAGAGAGGTATGATGAAAATTGAAGATCGGCACGAGGACAACTGTTGATTTGGGTTGAGCCTTTGTAGACGGAAGACAAGGTGGATCTGAGAGAATGATCAGAAATTGACATCAGATGCTTGTATGGTCACCATCCACCGGATGGTAATTGCTATGCAAGGCATTTCTATGACTGGGCATCAGACACTTCGGCGGGGTCTTCTCAAGAGCCGGAATGCAGAGGAAATTTACCAATGACAGGGTAAATTCGGGATGGGGTTCCTGATCGTTCTTAATCGTCCATGAACAACGATTAACACCATAGCTTGTAGAAATCAAAATCGGAAGAGAAATGCTCGTATAGGAAAGATGGTGCGATCAGCAGAGTTCCATTGTATTCTAACCCTACTTCGGGTTTGGGGTACATCATGGCGTGAAAAAGAGGACTTCTCACCTCAATATTATTTCTCAGTCCTTAGCCACTTCTGGCTGATGAAGATGCGAATAATTGATTTACATTGGCATATTTCAATTTTGGGATGGGTACGGATAGTCAAGGTAGACGCGAACCGGGTATGGTTTCGCCATTTTCATCTTCGAGACGAGAGCAAATCTACATGCCCTCCTTACCTATCGGTGTCGAGTCAAAGAGTGCTGGGACGCTACCCAAAAGCGTTGCCAATCACAAAAAGGACAACTCGCCTGCCGCGAGAAACTCTGCGTTGCCACTGCTGCTAATTTCACCCCTCGCTTCTTCGGAGCGCGTACTGGGGAAAGGACACGTCACAGCGCGGCTTGCGCTCGGTGACGTTGGTAGGCAAACAGTGTTTGTGCTGGAGATGCGAAGACGTGGCACTGATTAGATGAGTTCACACAGTGTCGTAATGAGAATCATTACGACAATTTCTTAACAGTATTTAGTATTTTTTCGGGTGAATAGAAGAAACGCCATACCATCATGTAGAGAAAAGTAAGAATAGTCGACCAGGCCGATTATTAACCCATTTTATACAGTGTGGGGAAATTTTGCACTTTGCTGCTGGATACGGCTGCTTGCCCTATAATTCCACAGGAAATCTGCATGTAGAAATAAACGACATACCACCATGAAGAGAAAAGTAAGACGAGTCGAGCAGGCCGATTATTAACCAATTTCCTATTTATTTTGTCTGGGGAGGGATGTTGCTCTTGGATGCAGTATTCGTTTCCGCCACCTTAACTCAACGGAGAATCAGTTTAGTAGAATAAATAACCTACCATCGTGTAGAGGAAAGTGAGAAACTCAGAACCTATTCAATTTTTATTCATTTAAAAAATGCTTGTTTTGAAAATTTGGATGACACTCCCTCGCAATGTATATAAACTTACAGTTTTGACATTTTCCTTGCCCGTCAAACGATTAAAATGCAAACTATAAGGTATTAAAACAAATATTCTATATTTTAATTTTACACAAGTAATTTTAAATTGATGATTCTTAAGGGGGACTTGAGCCCCAAAATCCGGAAAAATTGCTAATTTTTTTTTTCATCATGAAACGATGCTAAAAGTTCTTAAGAAGGTGTGTACAAAATTTCAAAACAGTAAAAGAAATGGAACATATGTTTTTAGATGTTTATATACCATTTATCATCTTTCTACATACTTTTCCTCTGCTAAAATCGTCATTTACTCAAAATATTTTTTTTTAATTTTGGTTACGTTTAAAATGCTAAAGCTTTGTAAATAATTAACTTAAAACTAAACTGTTAAAAGTTTGTGAAGCTCTAATATTTTTTTTATAAACGTATACATAGCTTTTTTAAATTAAGTTATAAATTATTTTTTTACAAATCATTAAACTTAAAAATGTGAATATTTTTTGGGTTATGAACTTAAAATAAGTTTTTTGAAGACAATTAAAACACAAATCTGCAAAAGTCTATTCATGCGTTTGTAGTATATATATTTATGTTATTTAATGAATTAAAAACAATTGAAAACATTAAAAATTAAAAGAGGAGTATTTTAGAAAAAAATATTTTTAAGCTAAAAAAACGCAAAAAATAACAAAAATAAATTTTAAAAAAATATTTTTATTTTTGATTATTGTTTAGAAAAAGATGTTCTAATAATATTAAAAAAAATGGTATTTCTGAATTCATTAATAAACAAATTAGGATTGTGGGCTCGGGTCTCCCTTAACCCCCCTAAAAATCCACCGTTCGATTAAATACAAGACATAAAACCTTACGACGCAGGAAAAAGACCAACAAACCACTAAAAATACCCTCCTTTAAATTCAACTCCTCAAACTTTTCCCCCCTTCTTAAAAGTTGAGTCACGGAAGCCTGGGATTCAAATGTGAACAAGCCTGATAACAGACGCGCAGGCAAGAACAAAAGTTCGGCGTGAAACTCCGTGTTTTGTTACAGATAACTCTTATGAAAGAAAGGATATTTATTAAAAGGGCCGGTTGGCTGTCAACCGGCGCAAGTCCAGACACTGAGTTCGGAGATAAGAACGTTTAAAGTTTGCAACTCGCATTGGACATAACGTCAAGTGGAATGACATGCTCCTTGTTATTGGGCGACTTATTGAATTATGTACCCCATGTCACTTGGCCAATTGATGGGAGTATCTGTCTGGTGATGGGAAATAATGTTGGATCATTTTTGGGGTTTTTCGGACTTGGATCGCTTGGCAGGCAAACCGCCCCCCAAAACGTATCTTCGCTGCTGTGAAAGTTGAAGGGTATGTGTAAAGACAATTATGAGTACGCGGCTGGGTTTTGATAACGTTCGCTGTTTTATGAGAGGGGAAGTTTTTTTAGATAAATGTAAGCGATGCTTTTGGTTGGTTTGGTTTGGTTAATAAAAGTCGCAGTAGAGCTGCACAGTGGGCTATTGGCGACGGTTCGGGGTTTATCTCGAAGGAAAGACCCGGGAACACATACACATTCATACATACATACACACACATGCACCTCGTTATTTTAGGACCATGGTCAGATGAACCTGGAAAGACAGGAAACACCTGAACTGGCATCCAACGTCTTCAATTGACGTCGGGACTTTGGATCCCGATCAGATGTATCGTGCACCAGTCCCGTATACACGCCGTTAATTTTTTGTGGATGTTCTGGACGACTTTTCTAGTATTTTTGTAGCGAAGCTGGCAACCCTTCGATCACAAGATCACTACTTTTTACTTTTCTTTGTCAAGTCCATCGCACGGGTTCGAACCACCAATCTTCGGATTAGTAGCTAAACGCCTTTAACCGCTCGGCCACGGAGTCCTCGATGCTTTTGGGAATAGGTAATTAATAATCAAGTAAAAGGTGGGTTTATATATTCAGTACAAATGGGTCGACTCTTCCATAACAATTACAATAAAACTAGATACTCTATAATGGATTTAAACAATACGTCTTATTAATTTACACTACCTAATCTATCATTAAATTGTGGCGGCCCCAGTTGCCCAGTGGATAAAGGCTTTCAGCTAGTAATCAAAAGATCGCTAGTTTGAGCCACTGATCTGTAACTGTAACTTCTGGATAGGGAAATACATTTTGTTGATTTGAAGCTGATGTAGAGTCAGCCATGATGCACCCCACTTTCTTTGCTACCGCCATATTTGGTATATTTTCACGTTAAAATAAGCCGACGTGTATTGCTTTTGGCTGAGTTTTTTCCTATTTTCTTTTTAAACCCATTTGAAATGCAATCTGCTGCTAAAATAGAAAGGCATTTGCAAGTCAAAGTCGAAGTAGATAAAAAGCAAGAGCAAAAACTATTTGTTTGGCAATATGAAAATTAATTCAATAAGAAGAAAATATAATATTTATATACATTTAATATTTCTACAATGCTATGGTAATAAAAAACACCACTAAATCATTTAAAAAAAATTTGGGGGCACAGCATAGCTGCTTTCATTTGGCTTCAACGAGCCCATAGAGAAAACGAGGTTTCAGCTTTCCAGCAGTTACAGTTCAGTGGTTTGTGCTCGTGTGATGGACTTGACAAAGAAAAGTAAAAAAGTAGTGATCTTGCGATCAGAGGATTGCCAGCTTCGCTACTAAAATAGTCGTCTAAAACTACTAAAATGGTCGTCTAAAAATATCCAACTAATTATACTGGCATGTATACGGAACTGGTGCACGATAACTATGATCGGGGCCCAATGTCCTGACGCCTGTTGAGGTTGCGTTGGGTACCATATCAGCTGTTGTTCTCGCCATCTAACCATGGTAAAAAAAACGAGACTATGTTCCCGGGTCTTTTCTTTGGGATAGGTACCGAACCGTCAACAATAGCCCAATATGCAGCTCTAGTGCGACATTTTTTTTAACCAAACCATTAAACTGTGTGAGGCACTAGACTACAAAGTTCCAATGCACAAACATATAAATTTAACCACAACTGGTTACAAACCCTTACAGTAACAATCTAGGCCTCCGTGGCTTGCGAGATAATTCGACTCCCTCCCCAGTCTCCTCCCTCCCCTTTTCGTTAAAGCTCAATCTATGAGGTATACCTCAAAGGCCAGGTTAGTTTGGTTTGGTTAATCAACGTCGCACTAGAGCTGCACAGTGGCCTATTGGCGACGGTTCGGGGTCTATCTCGAAGGAAATACCCGGGAACACATACACATTCACACATACATTCATTCATACCTGCACCTCGTTGTTTTAGAACCATGGTCAGATGACAAGGAAACACCTGAGCTGGCACCCAACGCCTTCAATAGACGTCGAGACTTTGGACCCCGATCAGATGTATCGTGCACTAGTGCCGCCTCAAAATCCAGAGGAGCCCCAGTAGCTCAGTTGGTAAGGCGTTCAACTACTAATCAGAGGATTGGTAGTTCGAATCCATGAAATGGACTTGACATAGAAAAGTAAAAAAGTAGTGATCTTGCGATCGGAGGGTTGCCAGCTTCGCTACAAAAATACTAGAAAGTCGTCCAGAATATCCAACAAATTATACTGGCGTGTATACGGGACTGGTGCACGATACATCTGATCGGGGTCCAAAGTCCCGACGTCTATTGAAGGCGTTGGGTGCCAGTTCAGGGGTTTCCTCGTCATCTGACCATGGTTCTAAAATAACGAGGTGCAGGTATGAATGTGTGTATGAATGTGTGTGTGAATGTGTATGTGTTCCCGGGTCTTTCCTTCGAGATTGACCCCGAACCGTCGCCAATAGCCCACTGCGCAGCTCTAGTGCGACGTTAATTGACAAACCAAACCAACCAAACCAAAATCCAGAGGTGAACACAACGTTACTCTGTTTGAAACAACCCGCATACATTTAATTTCATGTATTAAATCTGCTTAATAAATTTATAATCCATTTTTGATCGGGGTCGCATTTCATACGTAATTCAGTGTATGGTTTGTATGGTCCAGCAGGTCGTACATGACAAACAGTGGGCGAGATGATAGAACAGATAAAGGCCTAATGGAAAGCCAATTAGAATTCAGAAAAGTAAATACTTATTCTTGAAATTGATTGTTATATATTTAAAAAAATTCGGGTTGGTACAGGCCGCACTACATCGAAATGTTAACTCGTAAAAACTTATGAGCCCCACGCGGTACAAAGATCAGAGGGCGGGAAAGGATAAATGACCAACCTGGTTGACGTGGCCTACTTTCGTCTACATAATGGTATACCCTATATCTCTCTAAGATGATTCCACATGGGAATATGTGGGATATAGGGTTACTGCAGCCGAGGGCAGCATTCCTCCTACGTGGTAAAGGGATCAGAGGGTGAAATGGGTTAATAATCAGCCTCGTCGACGAGGTGCACCTTCCTCTATACTGTAGTTTGTATTTTATCTACAATATGATGGTCAGATGTGGCGTTATGTGGAGGAATCGTACTCTGCAGTGGGTCGAAACTCCTCCCCCACGTACAAAGGACAGATTGGGTTAACAATCGACTTGTTCGAAACCTCTTATTTTCCTCTACACGATGATCGGAAAGTTCCAATTGCGGCCCACGGCAACCTTTTGTCTGGGCGATAAACAATTGTTTTATTCTTTGAGAATATGGTAAACCCGACTCCCTTCGGTCGCAATTGGGCTATTGCCACGATGATATGTCATTTATAGCCAGATTTAAAGGATTTTACAAATGCCGTTTTCTACAACGCTACTCCATGCAACTGTGCACCCCTACGAAAATTAAAGACATATTCTCATAAAAATCGACTAAGAATAGGATAAAAGCAAGGCATTATTACTGTAAGGGCTAAAATTAAATTGTAGGAGGCTTACAACTTATGCTTATAACAACTTTAAAAAAATGTTAACTTGTTATATGCATAAGTAGTTTCGAATAAACATGCATACCATTAAAGTATAGAACATTTTAAAATCTTCAAAGGCTCTTCAATCCACGCTGCAAAACTGACGAAACAATTAACTTTAAAACCGTTTTATAAAAGATGCGCATAAAAATATGCACTTTCGAAATTCTACTCCCTTTTATCAAAACGTTGATAAAAAGAGCCAACACACTACGACAACTTGAACTAAATGGATTAAAAGAAACTGTTAAAGCGAACATTCCTCGGATATTTTTCATTTTAGAACGAAAAAAGGATTATGGAAAAAAAAAAGAAATTAACTCAAAGTTAGAACACCTGAAGCCTATTCCATTTTCGCATATATGACGCTCGCATTAACATTAAGTTTAATTCGAATACAAAAGAGATCCTTCTAGAAGAGGATAGAAACAGTCGAAAATTTTACTAATGGTTTTTAAACGGCGTATGAAATATTTTTACGCTTTTCTGGACGTAAGCTAATAATCCTTAAACACGTTATAGAGAAACACTTTTTCGAGATAGAAGAACTTTAAAGCTTTTGGGTCTTTTTGTTTACATTTTTTAAGCGCAGATAATGTGCTGCTTGTAAATAAAATTATTTGCTATGTTGAACATAAATGGTTTGTTTGGGCCATAACTATGTAGATGGTTTTGAATAATATTTTGGTTTGAATTTTTGACTGGAATACGTCTTTAACCCTTTGCACTCCGATGTCGCCTCTAAGGCGCCAACATAACGACTTGTTCTTTTGGTTCCCGGTTCTTTAAAATAAACGAGAACGGCGGCGCGATTTTGAGTTTAAAAAAAAAATCGATTTTTTTTTCAAATTGTTCTATTGCAGATCCGAAACATATTACGATTTTCTCCAGTCTATGAGCATAAAAAATTGTGGGTAAAAGAACAGAAGAATAACTGTTCCGTGGAAAGAACGCAATGTTAAAGGTGTTCGCTGAGTTCAAAGTGTTAAAATCGGTCCGTGACCCAAATATTATCGATATTTCAAAGTTAGAATCAACGTATTGGGATTAATTTAGTTTAATCATATATATAATATTATAAATAAGAAAAATATACTCATTATTGAGTACAGTCGATGATCATCATAGCTCATAATACATAAGTTTTATTTTTGAAAAAGACGTGTACTCAAAAATTTATACAATGAACAAAAATAGCAGTTGATTGCCTACGTAGACGGCCTTCATAAATCAATTTCAATAAATATCAATTACAACCAAGACTTCAGGGAATCGAACCCAGATCTTCAGTCCAGTGCATTACCCGTTGTACTACCAGGTCGACGTGAAGAAGTTATAAACAGAAGTAATGTTAAAAAAGTGTACCAAATGAATGGGAAGTATTGAAATTGAGTTGTAATAACTCAGTTTCCATTTTAACAATCGATGTCAAATAATGTGGAAAACCTTCTTCTGAACAACTATTTTAAGTTTGTCAGGTCTGCTTTGTTGAGATGGCTTGAACAGAAACTGAGATGAGCAATATTAAATCACACTATTTATTTTTGAGAAAGTACGATTACTTAAATGTGAGTACGTCATCGCTCATTTTTGATGCAATTGTATTCAAAGAAAAACGAGTGTGTTAAGGTACTCATTTTGTAAGTACCTTTTTTACAGTTTGGGTTTGAATTTTTAACTGGAATACATCCTCCAAAACGGTCCGTAAACTCTAAAATTGTCGATATTTCAAAGCACCATAAAGCATCAATTGGAATCGACGTATGTTGATAAATTAAGCTTAAGCATGTAGAGAAAAATTGGCCGCGTCGTTCAGGTTAGTCACTAATAGTCTGACCTATGTTTCGCGTGTGGAGAACTGAGTTTTATATTGGGCATACACTGGCCTTCATAACGACTATAACTTCAGATCGTAGTGAATACGTGCTTAAGGGAGACCAGAGCCCCAAATCCTAATTTGTTTATTAATGAAATCAGAAATACCATTATTTTTATATTATTAGAACATCTTTTTCTAAACAATAATCAAAAACAAAAAGTTTTAAAAATTTATTTTGGTTATTTTTGCATTTATTAAGCTTACATATACTTTATTAAAAAACACTACTCCTGCTTCAATTTTTAAATTTTTTAAAATTGTTTAATTGATTAAATAACGTCAAGGTATGTACTAAACACGTATGAATAGAATGTTGCAGATTTGGGTTTTAATAGTTTTCAAAAATTTAATTTAAGTTCAAAACCTAAAAAATATTTTAATTTTTATGTTTAACAATTAGTAAAAAATAATTTATAACTTAATTTAAAAAGCTATTCATACGTTTATAAAACAAATATTAGAGCTTCAAAAGCTATTTACAGTTCAGTTTTAAGTTAATTAGTTACAAAGCCTTAGCATTTTAAACGTGACCAAAATGTAAAAAAAAATATTTTGAGTAAATGACGATTGTTGCAGACGAAAAGTATGTAGAAAGATGATAAATGGTATATAAACATCTAAAAAAACATAGGTTCTGTTTATTTTATTGTTTTGAAATTTTGTACACACTTTATTAAGTATGTATAGAATCGTTTTATAAAGAAAATAATTGCACTTTTTTTTTTAAATTTAGGGCTGAATTGAAGTGAAGAAGATTTTAAAGTGAAGAACACGACGATTTATAAAATTTCATTTGACTAGTTGACAGTTTAAACCATTTGTGAGAAAGTTGTGTTAAGTTACGATTTATCGAAGATTTCACTAAGAAATTAAAATACCAAACCAATATTCAATTTCGGCAAATGAAACTAAAACAGGTTGAAAGAACATTTCAAGACGAACAAAATGATATCAAGAAGGCCAAAGTTACAAGTGCAGAGATATCCAGAGCTTACGGAAGACTCATGTTGGAACAGGTGCGATAAATAAGTAATCACGAGTCAAAAGACACAGTGGAGACTGAATACCCGACTTTTTCGTGTTGCTTGTTAATACACAAAATTTGCAGCTTCTTGATTTCCAGTTTGTTATGTAAAAATTGTGGTATTGATATTTTATTGGACATTTGGCGCGGGTTTTTTTTTAACGCTTTTTTTGGACGATAAATGCGTATTATGGCAAACCTACCTGACTTTGATGATATTTTTCGATTCCTGCGATGTCTTTTAATTTGGCAACTGTATGACGTCATCGTGCTGCGTATTGGTTTGTGCAGTTCCCGGAACTATTTTGATTTTGATTTGTCAGTTAATTCACTGGAAATTCTATAACATTTCTGTTTAATTTTCGTGGATACTACAGTTGTAGAATAGGATACTTTTTTTGGAGTTGTTTTATGGGTCAGTTGTTTTCAGATTTATGTACCATAATCAACTGTTCGAAGGATTGTCTGTAAGCACCTTAATCAACTACTCGAATAGGGTACCAGCTTTGATCCTGAGTAGTCGAAAGGCGAAGGCCGTAGACCACAATTGCCCGGAGCCATAACCGAGGTACGAGTTTGTGACATTAACTCACGGTACGTGCATGCGCTTACGAGTGTCGGTCAATAATTATAAACACCAGGAAAGTCTAATAACCGTTTATGCTGCAAATAATTTCATGATAAATTCTAAAATTCATCGGCACAAATCGAAAAATAATTTTGGCGACTTTTTTCGTCGCCAAGAAAGAAAGTTTGTTTCATTTTATTATAACACAAAAAGAATTATCCGTCTTAACAGGGATTTAAAATCAACATCTCTTTGTGATAATAAATAAGTCATTAAATAAAAATTATATATAATAATAACGTTTTTTTATATTATATTTTTGGGAAAACTTTAAAACTTTATGGCTTGAGAGCAACATATAACAACCCTCTATAACTAAAAATTATCGCACTAGATACAAACAGTAAACTGCTATGTACAGAAACATATATTTTTAAAAACAGATCCAACAACATGAACATTAAAATAAGTTGTAATAAATAACTTTTTTTTTATATTATTGGACACACGATTCAAGTATTTTCTTCCTTTAATACTACTTTCAGTTTTTTAGTTTAGTATAGCGGAAATAGATATTAGCGCGTACATTTTTTTAATATAATTTCGAAAACTACATATGAAAATAAGTTTATGACTATAATTCACTGTCCAGATAACAAATAGAAAAAATCGACTTTTAAATATCCGACAGAAAACTGCGATTGCATTACGTTTCTTCAAAATATAAATCGGATTAATGGTTTCCAAAATATGAGCAAACAAATAAAGAAAATTTTGTAATTGATTAAAAAACATTCCCTTCAGCCTTTGGCAAAGTTCGGATTTTGTAGTTCCGTATTCCGTTTTTATTATGAACTGTTGTTGTAAGAAACTAAAGAAGCTTGTGCCAAAGTTTAAAAAAATATAGATAAATTACCACCTATTGTCAACGACGATGTAAAAGATGACTTAAAAGAAATTTTATAATTGGATTAAATTTTATTTTGCTTTCAAATAATAAGTGCAGAATAAAAGTTACAAAAGGTACGAAAATAATGTTGAATTTATTATTTTAACTAATATATTATTTACAGTAATAGAAGCCATTGTGGTAAGTGATTATACGTACTCTATTTAGGTTTGTCAAATATATAATTATTAAATTTCAAAATTAAAAGGACTTACCTTTGATGTAGAATGTGATGATAACTTGTCTTATTTAAGTATACATAGATCTTCGTTGTAGCTTCAGACAAACATATAAGGTTAAAATTTGGTAAGAGCATTTGTTGTTGTACACATATTAGGTCGTATTTACTATTTAAAATGTAAACAAAAACCAAAGAAATGGAGTTACAAATAGGTGTTCCAGGTAAATAGTTGGCCGAATTAATATCGTGGCCCACCTGTAGCCTGGCGGTAAAAGATTTGGTTAAAAATCGGTAGATTGTGAGTTCAAATATTGTCATCGTCAGTGTAGATAGCTCATGATAGGAGGGTTGCGAGTTTCGTTTCTCTTCTCCCGGACAAAAATGTATGTTGCGTAAGGAACTGGAGCAAAATAAATCCATTGTGGCCCAATGTTCTCACGCTTGTTCTAGGCCGATAGTTTACATATTGTTTTTGACGTCTAACCCTGGTTTAAAATTACAAAGCAATAATCCCTGATCTTACCATTGGAATATATTCCGAACTGACATAATAGCCCATTGTGCAGCTCTAGAGCGACGTTAATTAAACCTACAAAACAACCACACCGAATTTACGTTGCACTAGATCTGATTACTAGCGGTGCTAGTAATCAGAGGATTGCTGGTTCAAACCCGTGCGGTGGACTTGACAAAGAAAAGTGAAAAAAGTATAGGTCTTTCGATCGGAGGTTTTCCAGCTTCGCTACAAAAGTACTATAAATTAATCTAGAACATCCAACAAATTATATTGGCGTGTACACTGGACTGGTGTACAATAAATCTGATCGGTGCCAATGTCCTGGCGCCTATTGAGGTTGCGTCGTGTGCCAGCTCAGGTTCTGTCCTCGTCATCTGACCATGGTTTAAAATTACAAAGCAATAATATTGGATCTTATCATCGTGATAGATCCTGAACCGATATAATAGCACATTGAGAAGCTCTAGAGCTACGTTAATTCAACCTACCAAACAACCAACCGAAATAATGTTGCATTAGATATGACCAATGGACAATTAGCGACGTTTCGGGATCTATCCCCGTAAGTAACGGCTCTAGATATATTTGTTCTTTTCTTACTATTTTTAAGACTATAGTTCGGTTTGGGTTTGGTTAAATAACGTCGCACTAGAGCTGCACAGTGGGCTATTGGCGACGGTTTGGAGCCTTTCTCGAAGGAAAGACCCGGGAACACATACGCATTAACACACACATTCATACCTGCACCTCGTTATTTTAGAACCATGGTCAGATGACGAGGAATCACCTGAACTGGCACCCAACGATTTCAATAGACGTCGGGACTTTGGACCCCGATCAGATGTATCGTGCACCAGTTCCGTATACACGCCGTTCATTTTTGCGGATGTTCTGGACGACTTTTCTAGTATTTTGTAGCGAAGCTGGCAACCCTCCTATCATAATATCACTATTTTTTTACTTTTCTTTGTCGAGTCCATCGTCTAGGCCCGAACCAGGAACCTTCTGAGTCCCAGCTGACGCCTTTAACCGCTCGGCCACGGAGGCCTCAGACGATAGTTCGGAATCTATCATGAAGAAGGGACTGCCTTGCTTTTTGAACAAAGGTCAGATGACGAGGCCTATACCTGAGTTGGCCCCTCTCACACCATATATACTTGAGGATATTTTCTATACGAGATATTTAACTTACAACGACGCCCTGGTTTGGGCGCTTCTTGTCCGAGACACTGGACTGGCCAGTTGATGGTTGATTGCTTTAACCAAGTAATGCAACGTCTCGGGTCAAAAATGCAAGTACCACATAAAAAAAGCGCAAGGACTTTTCCCCCAGTTTTACATGAAAATTGGTCGGAGGTAAGTTCGGACGACGTATTGTTACTTCGTTATCTGGCATCCCTCCGATCACGAGTTCACTGCCTTTTACAATGTTTGCCAAATCTCTTGTATCAGCCGTATTCAAACTCGCAACCCACTGGTTACTAGCCGACGACGGTATCTCATATCTACGCCCCCCCCCCCCCCTTGGTATAGAGAAAGCTTATGAAAATTTGTTATAGGAAAAAAAATTTATGGGAAAAAATGTGAATGCAACTCTTTTTCTTATATATACTTATGAAATTACCAATCCTTAAGAATGGTCATATTACATTTAACATTCTAAAAAAAACACATTTAAATGAAAACCACTGCCTATAGAGCAATTCCCAATATTCCCTAACTTCGCTACCAAAATACTAGAATGTCGTCCAGAACATCCACAAAAATTAACGGCGTGTATACGTGACTGGTGCACGATACATCTGATCGGGGCCTGTAGTCCCGACGTCTATTGAAGGCGTTGGGTGCCAGCTCAGGTGTTTCCTCGTCATCTGACCATGGTTCTAAAATACGAGGCATCGTTCCCGGGTCTTTCCTTCGAAATGGGCCCCGAACCGTCGCCAATAGCCCACTGCGCAGCTCTAGTGCGATGTTTATTAACCAAACCAAACCAACCCAATACTCCCTACGCTTTTCCCTTTTTGGTTTGAAAAGAAATGTCATTGTTTGTTGTGTTAACTCTTTGTCCTTAAGAATATGCAATTTTTTAATCTATATTGTTCTAAATATAAAGTCAGAGAAAGTATATATAACAATACATTTTATTTATAAAATAAATATGATAACGACTTCTGTTATAAAAATCCGGAACCGTATTATTTGTTTTATAATAAGTTTCTTCTGTTTATGTTGGGGATAGTGGCCAAAAAAAAGCCGAGGACGCAGATACACTCCCTACATCATTAATGGTTAGGTTAGGAATGCTCTGAATACGAAGGATTACCCAAGAGATGTTGCCACCGCCAGATAGAGTTTTGGTTCTCACGGATTCCATTGACCATATAAGGATATGGAACAGGGGATTTGACGTAACTAGAAGAAATAAATGTAATTTGCGTGGGACTGATGTGCAGTTGAAAACTAACTGAAAGGTAATTTATAAGATCATTTAAAAACACTGAACTCTAATTGTAACTTATGGAAAGCTCAGATCTTATTTTTTCTATGGGCGCATTGAAACCAATGTGGAAGCAGCCATACTAAACTCAAATTTTTAAAAGTGATTTAGTGGTGTTTTTTAATACCATACCATTGTAGAAATATTAAATGCATATAAATATTATATTTTTTTCTTATTGAACTAATTTTCATACTGCCAAATAATTAGTCTCCCCCCCCCCCTTTTTAACTACTTCGACTTTCACTTTCAAATGACTTTCTATTTTAATAACAGATTGCATTTGAAATGGGTTTCAAAAGAAAATAGAAAAAAAATCTGCCAAAAGAAATACATGTCGGCTTATTTTAATATGAAAAATATACGAAATATTGCGGTAGCGATTAAAGCGGTGTACATCATAGCTGCTTCCGCATTGGCTTCAAGTCAACAAAATGTCTTGACCAATCCAGAAGTTACATTTAGAGGTCAATGTTTGAAAACAGAAATGATTTAGGAATGGATCAGGAAATAAGAGTTGAAAGACACATGTGTAAATTACACGTATTCGTATAACTTATTCAATTTCAAGAATAGAATAAACAAGTTAATGTTACTTACAAAATAGTAGAATGTCAAAATTTATTAAGAAAGTGTAATTAAAATTCTTTAAACAAAATATTATAAAACAATGCATGTTTTAAATATATATTCATTGTACTTGCATAAAATAGTTTGTTGCGTTGAAGGCACAGAAATATTCTTACACAATTTTTTATAATAACCAAATACCAATGCAATATTTTGATATAAAATTTTGAATATCAAAAATAAAAATTTAATATAATATTAAGTTAAACTTGCTATATGTACACACCGCCAGTTCCTATCTACCAATTTTATAAAACCCAACTATTTATATTTTTTTTATACTTTTCTTTTTCCATGTATTTCCAATAATAATACACATAAAATATTTATACTTTGTATCAGCGTAAGGAAATCGCACCGGTCCCCGTATTAAATATGTATGGCTTTCAAAAGAAACACATACAAGGAATACTTTATTTTCATATAAAGTCAGCAGTAGCAATAAGGATCTTGTCATATGATTCTAAAATATATTAGGCTATATATGTCAATATATAAAATATATAGATAAAAAAAATGAAATGTCAATAGATCAACTAACCGAATACCCGTCCTACGCACGGTATAAAAAATAACGCACACTGCACTGTAAAAAAAATGCCCTTAAAATGAGTACACGGACGTACTCGTTTTTCTTTGAGTACAATTGCATCGTAAATGAGCAATTACGTACTCCAATTTAAGTAATCGTACTTTCTCATATATGAGCAGTGTGATTTAATGTTGCTAATATAAGCTTCTGTTCAAGCCATCTTAACAAAGCGATCTGGCACACCTAAAATATTTGTTCAGAAGATAGTTTTCCACACTATTTGATGTCGATGACTTAAATAGAAACTGAGTTATTACGACTCAATTATTTTACTATCCATTCTTTTGTCACGCCTTTTTAATATTACTTCTGTTTATAACTTCTTCATGTAGCTTTCGTAGTGCAACGGATATGGCCCTGGACTTCGGTGCGGAGGACATCAGGTAGACGGATTGGGTTCGATTCCCGGTAAGTCCTGGTTGTGATTGTTGAAATTTATTGAAAGTAATATTTGAAGGCATCCTATGTAGGCAAGCAAATGCTCCTTTTTTGCATTTTAACTCATTTTTGAGTACATGTCTTTTTTAAAAATGAAACTTATGTATTCCCTGCTATGATAAAAATCGAATGCAATAAAAAATGAGTATATTTTACTTACTTTTAAGTACCTATTTGTAAGAGTGTGTAGAGAAATTATAATATTTATAAGAGGTAGAAGTTATATTCCTAATTGTAATATTTCTTTTCTTTTCAAAAGTTTAAAATATTTTACTTTTAATTGTGGAAACAGTCGACCTCAAAACCAGAAAAAAGGCATAAGGCGATTTTAATGACTTCAAGGAACATTAATGCCAAATTCGAAGAAACTCGAACAACGCGTGTGGTAGTAACTGCGTAACAAACATATGCCGAAAGGTCGAGTTAAAACAGAGACCTTTCTATCTTCACTGATCTCTAACTGTAACTTCTGGATAGGGCAAGACATTTTGTTGACTTGAAGCCGATGTAGAGGCAGCCATGATGTGTCCCACTTTCTTTGCTACCGCAATATTTCGTATATTTTTCATATTAAAATAAGCCGACATGTATTGCTTTTGGCTAATTTTTTTTTCTATTTCCTTTTTAAATCCATTTTAAATGCAATCTGCTATTAAAATAGAAAGTCATTTGAAAATCAAAGTCGAAGTAGATAAAAAGCAAAAGCAAAAACTATTTGTTTAGGAATATAAAAAATAATTCTTTAAGATGAAAATTTAATATTTATATACATTTAATATTTTTAAAATGTTAGGGTAATACAATACACCACTAAATCACTTAAAAAATATATTGGGGCACAGCATGGCTGCTTTCAATTGGCTTCAACGCGCCCATAGAGAAAACAAGATTTGAGCCTTCCAGCAGTTACAGTTAGAGTTCAGTACTATCGCTCGGTCAATTATTAGAATGATGTGTGAGTGTTAATTTGATCCCGTGCGCAGAATGGGTATTAGAAGTATTAAAATGGGTACCAGAAATACATAAATAGCTTCATTATTTTCTTAAGGTATAAAAGGAATCACAAGGGTGTTAAAAAAAGGTTTGAAATATTTTGTAAATCGGTTTCAGTTTAAAAGAAACGCAAATTAATTATATGTATAAAACAATTTGTATATAAAAGTATATTGGAAAAATGTACACGTCATTTATGACGTAATTTATTTGTGATTTATAATCATATATTCTAAAACTAACACTTAATTCTATTTTAGACAATAAACATTTAAATAGATATTATTCAAATTCATAACGGAACATTTTTGTAAATATCTAAAATTCGACATTTAAGAAATATTTTAATCTAATTGAAATTAATCCCCCAAAATACAATACACGAATTTATCAACCTATTTAAGGCAAAACTCATATTTCAATAACTGTATTTCACAAACCTAAAACAAACATTTACCCTTAAAATTAATTTAAATAACCATTAACTCTACATCACCAAACAGTCTAATTAGCATAATTTAATACTCTATTTACAAACCCCAACCACAACAGTATTAATTAACAAATCTAATTAAACTCCTTCCCTAAGAACGGCATTTTCTTGAATCCACAGAGTTTCAAATACCCTGTAATTGGTGAGTTTTAATTAAGCAATGCAACATTGAGAGTTTAAAGCCTTCCTTCGCAATGTTACATTTATTAAATCCCGTTCCCACAAGACCCCCGCCAAAAGACTAACAGCGGCGACATTTGGCGTGTATTTTAATGAGTCGCAGGAAAGAAAACCCGTTTTAAGGGTTTTAAATTTTTAGATGGGGTATTTTTGAATTAATGAGCACGCGCAAATAGTTTTTGGAATTTAAGAGTCGAAGATTCCACGCGAATAGATGAGAATGTACTAATTCTCGGATTCCATTGAATTTTTTTATTGTTTGTAATTAAATATATACGCAATTTTCTCGTTAAAAGTTATTACAATGTTTAATTGGATTACATTAGATTTTGAGGTTTAATTTCGTTTTAATTTTGTAACCAAGTGAATTTTTCTGTACGATTTCAAAGTTAATTTTGATGAACAAAGTCGCAATAGCATTGTTATAATTGAACAATATTCGGAATCGGATGGCATTCCTGGTAAATCCAATCATCGAGTGCAGTGTTCGAACATTTAATATATTTATGGTTACTTTAAACTCGCTTAACCCTAAAAGGGTTGGTTCTGTGCCTTAGAAACAAATCCAAGGCTAATCGATTTGATGATGGGTTGGTTTTAGGTTTTATTAATTAACGTCGCGCTGCACAGTTGGCGACGGTTCTGGGCCTATCTCGAAGGAAAGACCCGGGAACGATGCCTCTTATTTTTGAACCATGGTCAGATAACGAGGAAACACCTGAGCTGGCACCCAACGCCTTCAATAGACGTCGGGACTTTGGATCCCGATCAGATGTATCGTGCACCAGTCCCGTATACACGCCGTTAATTTTTGCGGATGTTCTGGACAACTTTTCTAGTATTTTGTAGCGAAGCTGACAACCCTCCGATCACAAGATCACTGCTTTTTTTTTACTTTTCTTTATCAAGTCCATTGCCTAGGTCCAGAATATCCGACAAATTATAATGGCGTGTATAAGGGACTGGTGCACGATAAATATGATGGGGGTCCAAAGTCCCGACGTCTATTGAAGGCGTTGGGTGCCAGTTCAGGTGTTTCCTCGTCATCTGACCAGGGTTCTAAAATAACGAGGTGCATGTTTGAATGTGTGTGCGAATGTGTGTGTGTTCCCGGGTCTTTCCTTCGAGATCGACCCCGAATTGCCGCCAATAGCTCACTGTTCAGCTCTAGTGCGACGTTAATTAACCAAAACAAACTGATCGGGGTCCAATGTCCTGACGCCTATTGAGGTTGCGTCGGGTGCCAGCTCAGGTGTTGTGCTCTTCATCTGACCATGGTTCAAAAATACGATGCATGATTACCGGGTCTTTCCTTCCAGATAGGCCCCGAACCGTCGTCAATAGCCCACTGTTCAGCTTTAGTGCGACGTTAATTAAACAAACCAACTGCGCATGGTTCAAAAATACGAGGTACCGTTCCTTGATCTTTCTTTAAGGGTAGGCCCCGAACCGTTGTCAATAGCTCATTGTCCAGATCTAGTGGAAGTTTAAGTGACAAAACCAAACAGAACAGAGCATTAAATACTTAAAGCATTAAACCCATTACTACTTAAGACCACTTCCCCTGCCCAAATAAATCCCGAACATTTTCCATTAATTAATGGTTCCCGGATGCAAATAAGTCAGTCGTAAAGGTGTTGCTCAACATCCTTTTCGCGTGGGCCATTTAACATCTTCAGGTGTGCAAAAAAAAAGCTCCGGTGTAATCAATCGTGTTGTTCTCCTTAATAGAGGGGTGTTTGCTGCGAGTTATACATTATGCATGCATCTCTCTGAAAATAAATTACAGAGTTTGGAAGGGCTTAAAAGAATACTCTTTAAGTTAAAGGAAGGAGGAATTAAATGAGGGTATGTATTTTTTTATGTTGTTTTTTGATGGGTTGTAAGATGTTGCACGTGTTTTTCTTTATAAAATAATATTGTTTAGGAATTTATATAGTAAGCTCAAAATCTCTAAAAATTTAGTTAATAGTATCTATTTTTTTTTTAAATCTTGGCATGGGTTTGGTTAATTAACGTTGCACTAGAGATGCGGAGTTGGGCTATTAGCGACGGTTCGGGGTATATCTCAAAGGTTTGGTTAATTAACGTCGCAATAGAGCTGCACAGTGGGCTATTGGCGACGGTTCGGGATCTATCTCAAAGGAAAGATCCGGGAACACATACAAATTCATACATGAACCTTGTTATTTTATAACCATGGTCAGATGACGAGGAAACACCTGAACTGGCACCCAACGCCTTCAATAGACGTCGGGACTTTGGACCCCGATCAGATGTATCGTGCACCAGTCCCGTATACACGCCGTTATTTTTTGCGGATGTTCTGGACGACTTTTCTAGTATTTTTGTAGCGAAGCTAGCAACCCTCCGAAAACAAGATCACTAGTTTTTTACTTTTCTTTGTCAAGTCCATCGCGCGAGTTCGAACCACCAATCCTCGGATAAGCAGTTAAACGCCTTAACCGCTCGGCCACGGAGGCCTTGTATATCTCAAAGGAAAGACCAGGTAACGATGCCCCGTATTTTTGAATCATAGTCAGATGACGAGCACAAAACCTGAGCTGGCACCCGACGCAACCTCAATAAGCGTCAGGACATTGGACCCCGATCAGATGTATCGTACACCAGTCATGTATACACGCCAGTATAATTTGTTGGATGTTCTTTACGACTTTTTTATATTTTTGTACCTCCGATCGCAAGATCACTGCATTTTTAGTTTTCTTTGTCAAGTCCACCAGTCGTGCTCGAACTAGAAATCCTCTGATTACCAGCTGATCGCCTTTATCCACTAGGCAACTGAATGCTACGGTTTTATTTCGAGGCCTCCGTGTCGGAGTGGATTAAGGCGTCAGCTGGGAATCAAAGGGTTCCCGGTTCGTACCTGTGCGAAGGACTTGACTAATAACAGTGAACTCTAACTGTAACTGCTGGAAGGCTCAAAACTTGTTTCCTCTATGGGCGCGTTGAAGCCAATTGAAAGCAGCCTCGCTGTGTCCCAATAGTTTTTTAAAAGTGATTTAGTGGTGTTTTTTATTACCAAAGCATTGTAGGAATATTAAATGTATATAAATATTATATTTTCTTTTAATAGTGTCTTCTAATATTTTCTTATATTGCCAAACAAATCGTTTTTGCTCTTGATTTTTATCTGCTTCGGCTTTGACTTGCAAATAACTTTCCATTTTTATAGCAGATTGCGTTTAAAATGGGTTTAAAAAGAAAATAGAAAAAACCTCAGCCAAAAGCAATACACGTCGGCTTATTTTAACATGAAAAATATACGAAATATTGCGGTAGCAAAGAAAGTGGGGCGCATCATGGCTGCCTCTACATCGGCTTAAAGTCAACAAAGTGTCTTGCCCAATCCAGAAGTTACAGTTAGAGATCAGTGGTTTCATCCCGAGTGAAAAGATCTATGCAAATTAGACAATAGCTTTCTGCTTTGCATTATGCAAATATATGTATGTGCTATGACGATCGTTTTTTACTGTACTTTAGTCAAATGGCTGTTGTTGCTTGGCAGAGTTTAATGAAAAAAGAGAAAGCGGATCAAATCCACTGATCTTTAACTGTAACTTCTTGATTTGGGCAAACCAGTTTGTTTAATAAAAGTCAATAATGAAGGTTAAAAAACTGTTCCCCACTTCCATTTCTACCTCTATATTTCATATATTGCTCATGCTAAAATATGCCAAAATGTAATGTTTTAAAAAAAAATTAAAAAAATTTCCATGAAAACCCATTTTGAATGCCTAATCTTTGATATCTTTTTTAATCTATAATAAGTTGATAAGCAGCAAAAAGAAGAGATACTATAATTTTGGCGATATACAAATGATTCTATATAAAAAAAAATATCTAAACATATTTTACATTTTTATAACGGTTTGTGTCCTCCAGTTGCCCAGTGGATAAAGATGATCAGATAGTAATCACAGGATAGTCAGTTCAAACCTTTGCGATGGACTTAACAAAGAAAATTAAAAAAAAGTAGTGATCTTGCAATTGGAGGGTTTCCAACGTCGCTACAAAAATACTAGAAAGTCTCTCCAGAGCATCCAACAAATTATCATGGCGTGTATACGGGACTGGTGCACGATACATCTGATCGGGTTCCAATGTCCTGACGCCTATAGATGTTGCGTTGGGTGCCTGATCATGTGTTGTCCTCGTTATCTGGCCATGGTTAAAACATACGAGGCATCGTTCCTGGTTCTTTCCTTCGAGCATGGGTCCCTCATAGTAGACAAACCATAAGGTTATAATCTCGCTAACATCAAAGTGAGGCCAACATGTATGGCCTCAGACATGTGGTTTATTACGTCATCCATTCATAAATTTTTTCTGGTTCATTCATAAAAATATCCTGTACTTTATGAAGTAACACATTTACTATTAATTCCAAATCACAAGTCAATCGCGAACGTTTTTTCATTCATAACTTCTGAGAGGAAGTCACGTGTCTGGTGCCAAGAGGTCTGACATGTTTGCATCACGATGATGACGTCATATTCGCTGTATTACAGTGTATTCATGATCGAAGGGTCTTTCCTTCGATATCGGCCCCGAACCGCGCCAATAGCCCTCTGTGCAGTTTTAGTGCGACGTTTTTTAACCAAACCAAACGAACTGTAACGGTTTGGGAAGAAAAAAACAACACAAACTCACTTAAAAAAATTAGTTGGGTTACAGTGTGGCTTCGACCGCATCCATAGAAGGAACTGGTTATGAGTGTTCCAGAAGTTACAATAAAAGTTCAGTGGTGGAATGTAGAAGTGTGACAAAATAATGACGAACCCTCACAAGAATATGCTATCCCATTCCTTATTTTCCCTCAATTTCGTCCCACCTCCAACTCAATTCACCTTGGATTGCTCTCAGGCACAACACGAGCTTTTCACAGTGATCTTTAACTGTAACTTCTGGATAGGGCAAGATATTTTGTTGACTTGAAGCCGATATAGAGGCAGCCATGATGTGTCCCACTTTCTTTGCTACCGCAATATTTCGTATATTTTTCATGTTAAAATAAGCCGACGTGTATTGCTTTTGGCTGAGTTTTTTTCTGTTTTCTTTTTAACCCCATTTTAAATGCTATCTGCTATTAAAATTGAAAGTCATTTGCAAGTCAAAGTAGAAGTAGATAATGAACAAGAGCAAAATATTATTTGTTTGTTTTATTATATGCTATTTGTATACGTTTAATATTCCTACAATGCTAGGGTAATAAAAAACACCACTAAATCACTTTAAAGAAAATATTGGGACACAGCATGGCTGCTTTCAATTGGCTTCAACGCGCCCATAGAGGAAACAAGGTTTGAGCCTTCCAGCCGTTGCAGTTAGAGCTCAGTGTCTTTTCAGTGTTAATTTAACAAACCATACTGGGCATTTATCCGCCTAATAAACTTATCCACCAACTTTTAACGCCCATTCATCACACCAATCTAAACCTAATTCAACATTTACAATGTTACCTCAACTTATCCATTATTATCCCTTATTCCGTATAATATTACACAGAGTTAAGAAAAGTCCTGATTGATTATACACCAGCCTCCAAAGAACCCAACATTAATTTCCTCTACGCTTTTAGACGGGCAATAAATCTCAAGCACACACTGAATCGCAATAGAGATGTAGATCAAGATTTTCGATAAATCATGCAGGACGTTTATGATTAATAATGTGGGTAAAATCGAGTGCAGATTGCAAAGCTTGAGGCTTCAAATCTCAATTTATCAAAACTGGGATATGTTCTTTTTTTTTTTTTTTTTGAGTTTGAATGATGTTGGTTTGGTTGAGCAAAAAAAAACTCTGTATAAAGTTAACGACGCTCTTTTTGGTCGCGGCTATGGTTTTATAAATAAATAGAAAAAAATGTATATTTTTTTTGCAAAGAATTTTTTAAATAAAGTTATGTTTTCTCTCTTAATCTTTTTTTTAAATAATTAATGAGGAACACACATTTAAAACGTGTTCTCACCTCTCAATTTTTTTTAAATGGATTTTCATTCCTAAATTTACCTTAAAATTTACTGTCAATTATTTTATTAGTTCTACACACTTTGTCCCAATGAAATTAATTTGCGATGATTATGATTTGTAAAAGATCCAATGCAGTTAGGAAAATTAATTACGTTTTCTGTTTTCTTTTTTTTTAAGTTTTGAGTGTGTTTTCTTTTTTAGACAAAACACACACCAGTTCGTATTTTCAACCTTTTATTTCGGTTTAATGGACTGTAAACAATGCGAATTGAGTTGCAGTTAAAGTTGCAGTTACAAAATATTAATCAAAATATCAATATACACATGTGCCATCTATACCGACATTACGAAAGCAATTGTATCAAACATTTTCTTAGCACGACTCACCTTAATGTTTTAACTTTCCATTGGCCGCAATTTGTTAAGGGGGTCCGTAACCCCGATGATCCGTCGTCGGCTAGCAACCAGAGGTTTGCGAGTTTGAATACGGCTGATACAAATGACTTGACGAAATATAAAAAGGAGTGAACATGTGATCGGAGGGTTAACCTATTCCTTGCAAAGTAGCAATACATCGTCCTAACTTATCCTCCAATTTCTAAGGCGTCTACCAGGACTGATTCACGTTAAATCTGATCGGGGTCCAATGCCCTGACACCTTTGACCTAACGTCGGGCGCTAACTCAGTCCCCCTCATCTGACCATGGTTCATTAATTCGAGCCAAAGTTTTATTTATTTTCCTTCGAGATAAACCCTGACAATAGCCCATTGTGGAGCTCTAATGCGATACTAATTTATCAAACCAAACCATCCTTTTCTCCAATTAAGCTGTACGTATATACTTGAATTTTTTTTTTTAATTATGGATTTAAAAATCAATTTTTTTCATGTAGGAAAACACTATAAAAATAGTGATGACTCATTTTAAAAAACCCTGAATAAAATAAAATACTAATTAGCTAATTAGCATTTTATGTGTTAATTAGCATGATATTCCAAACGTGATTACGCAAGTTGTAATTAATCTAGAAGCATAATTTTTGTTAGAAATTACTCGCAGTATTTTTCTTAATGTTATGACCTTCCAAAAAGTTTATAGCATTTAAAGTTGTTTTTAAATAATGTTTTACCTCGACAGTCCCTAAAAAAACACTTTTTTATCCAAATTTTCAACTTTAAAATTGTATTAAAAATTATTTTTTGAACGAATCGTTATGATGGAGGGTCATAACATCTCACAACTAATGTAAACTTAAAAGAAAAAAATAATTGTCTCTAAATGTTTAAGCAAACTTGAGTTATCATCTTTCGAATGAAGGGACATATGTTAAAAATACAGTTCTTCAGAAATTGTGTGTAACGTTTACAAAACATATTGCCATTGCAAGCGCGGCCATAGAATGACTCTTTTTAAATAAGTTTTTGGAATATTTATTCAATCTTGGTATCATCTGAAAGATACTGAATTCGGGAATACTATAAAATCAAAAAAAATATTTTGGAATTTTTTTCCGATTTTCGTTTTTTATAGTACACCTTAAATGCATTCACCCTAACCAATAGACTGAACTGTAGCACCTTAGGATCTGGGTTCGATTCCCGGTATGTCTTGGTTGTAATTGTCGTTATTTATTGAAAGTGATTTATGACGGCAGGTACTGTATGCTAACATCGGGTCTTTTTATTCATTATGCTTATTTTTAAGTACATGTCTTTTTCAAAATTTAAACTTATGTATTCGGAGCCTTCGAGCATGAATGGACTGTAGTAGAGCGAATATGACGTCATAATCGTGATACCAACATTTCAGACCGAATGGCATCAGGCACGTGACTTCTGTTCAAAATTATGAATTAAAAAATACTCGGGATCGGCTGATGAATTGGGAAATGTGTAACAGTGAAAATTTATGAATGGAATGACGTAATTAAACACGTGTCTGAGGCCATACATGTTGGCTTCACTTTGATGTTAGCGAGATTATAACATTATGATTTCTCTACTATGAAGGTTCCATGCTCGAAGTTCGGAACATTATAAGTATTGAATGTAATCAAAAACTTACTTATTTTTGAGAACTTATTTTTAACAGTGTTTATATGATATACTGAAACATACAGAACACCCTGAACAGATGGCAGCCGGTAGGCTAGCATCTGCTCTTTTTATTCATTGTGCTTATTTTTGATGTATTTTGTCATTGTGCTTATTTTTGATGTCTTTTGATGTTTTTTACATGTCTTTTTATTGAAGCTTATGTATTTGGAGCATGATAAGCATTGAATGCAAACAAAAACTTACTTATTTATGAGAACTTGGTTAGGTCTGTTTAAAAAACGTCGCACTAGAGCTACATAGTGGGCTATTGGCGACGGTTCGGGGCCTATCTCGAAGAAAATACCCGGGAACGATTCCTCGTATTTTGGAACCATGGCCAGATGACGAGGAAAACACCTGAGCTCGACACCCGACGCAACCTCAATAGGCGTCAGGATATTGGACCCCGAACAGATTTATCGTGAACCAGTAACGCATACACGCCAGTATAATTTGTTGGATGTTCTGGATGACTTTCTAATATTTTTGTAGCTAAGCTTGCAACCCTCCGATCGCCAGACCACTAATTTTTTACTTTTCTTTGTCAAGTCCATCGCACGGATTCGAACCACCAATCCTCTGATTAGTAGCTGAGCGCCTTATCCACTGAGCAACTGGGGCTCCACTAACCAATAGACTTCCACAATCACAATCAGTAAACTTATATCCATATTACATAGTGACACAGGAAAAGAGTTTACCTAATAATAGGCATCTCTATAAATATGTTATTGTCTCAAAAGAGATATATGCAGAAGTATATGCATTTTATTTTATATAAATTAGATGTATGTAATTATACAAAAAGAGCCAAATTTACTGATTTATTCACAGTAAACAAAGGTACTGAAATTAGATTACCGGAACCTACTCGTTTTTCTTTGAGTAAAATTGCATCGTCGTAAATGAGCGACGGCGTACCCTAATGTAAGCAACCGTACTTTCGCAATAAAAGAGCAGTGTGGTTTTATATTGCTCATCTCAGCTTCTGTTCTAACCATCTTAACAAAGCGACAATATAAACTTAAAATAGTTGTTCAGAAGATGGTTTTCCACATTATTTGATGTCGATTGCTTAAATGGAAACCGAGTTATTACAACTCAATTATCTTACTTTACATTCTTTTGGCACACCTTTTAAACAAGTCTTTGGTTTATAACTTCTTCACGTCGCCCTAGTGGTACAACGGATAAATCAATGGACTGCGTGCCTTAGGATCTGGGTTCGATTCCCGGTATGCCTTGGTTGTAATTGTCGATATTTATTGAAAGTGATTTATGACGGCAGGCATTGTCGGCCAACATCGGCTCTTTTTATTCATTATGCTTATTTTTAAGTACATGTCTTTTTCAAAATTGAAACTTAGGTATTCAGATCCATGATAAGCATTAAATGTAATCAAAAATGATTACATTTTACTTAATTTTGAGAACCTATTTTTAACAGTGTTCACACGATACACTGAAACATATAGAACACCCTGACAACGCTTCACTGAACACCCAACGCTAATAATTACCACCATTTCCCCCCGATTCAATCCATTACACTCGTAACTCACTCCGATAGACTTCCGCAATCACAATCCGCAATCTTATATCCACAATCCAAAGTGGGCTTCCATGCATATCGGAAAAGAGTTTACCTAATGCAATCCTAAGTGACAAAGTGTGACTATAGGCGTCAGCGTCAATTACGCCTGAGAGTGAAGCGCCAAGGCGCTTTCGCCTATTTGCTGGAAATCAGTGGGACGCATTTGCCTAAATAGGTAGTTAGCGATGCGCATATGGAGGTGTTGATTGGTCAATGCCGGAGAGGGTAGTGTGACGTGTTTATTGGAAGGGGCGGAGTTTACTCAAGTGAGTTACTGCTGGATTGGATTTGATATCGAATTGGGTTTGGGTGGGGTATGGATATTTAAAGTAATGAGACATGTGCAATGAACATATTTAATTAAAAGTTATTATGTATAAAAATCATAGATAATATTTATATAGTGTTGATCATAGCATTCTGCTATATTGATTAGTGAGGTATCACAGGAAAAATAATTTCCCGTACGTTCATTTCGTAAATATTGACGGTTTGTTTAAAAAATGAGTTTAAATGTAATATTGTACAATGAAATATCTTTATAAACGATATATATATATATATATATATATATATATATATATATATATATATATATATATATATATATATATATATATATATATATATATGTATATATATGTATATATGTATATATGTATATATATATGTATATATATATGTATATATGTATATATGTATATATATATGTATATATGTATATATGTATATATATATATATATATATATATATATGTATATATATATTTATATATATATATAAATATATTATTATATATATATATTATATATTATTTATATATATATATTTATATATATATATATATATATATATATATATATATATATATATATATATATATATATATATATATATATATATATATATATATATATGTATATATATATATGTATATATCTATATATATATGTATATATATATTTATATATATATATATATATATGTATATATATATATATATATATATATATATATATATATATATATATTTATATATATATATTTATATATATATATTTATATATATATATTTATATATATATATATATGTATATATATATATGTATATATATGTATATATATGTATGTATATATATGTATATATATATATTTATATATATATATATATATATATATATATATATATATATTTATATATATATATATATATATATATATATATATATATATATATATATATATATATATATATATATATATATATATATATATATATATTTATATCCATATTACTAATCCCAATAAATAAATTAAAGTAATATTTTTTGAGAATACACTGTAACAAATGTGGAAGACCGTTTTTTTCAAATTAAACTAAACTTATATGAATTCAAACAATAATTTATATTCAATATAAATTCGAAATTATAATTATAATTACAATTGAATAATGTGAATAAATATTTTAAGTTTGGTCGCTTTGGTAAGATTTCTTAAACAGAAGCTGATATTAGTATCTACTTCTTATTTTTGCGAACGTATGATTACAGGACCCAATCCCCAAAATCCGGAAAAATTGCTAATTTTTTTTCTTCATAAAAAGATGCTAAACGTACTTAAGAAGGTGTGTAAAAAATTTCAAAACAGTAAAGAAAGCAGAACATATGTTTTTTAGATGTTTATATACCATTTATCATCTTTCTACATACTTTTCGTCTGCAACAATCGTCATTTACTCAAAATATTTTTTTTTAATTTTAGTCACGTTTAAAATGCTAAGGCTTTGTTAATAATTAACTTAAAACTAAACGGTTAATAGTTTTTGAAGCTGTAATATTTGTTTTATAACCGTATGTGAATCTTTTTAAAATTGAGTTATAAATTATTTTTTTACAAATTATTAAACTTAAAAAAAATGAATATTTTTGGGGTTTTGAACTTAAAATAAGTTTTTGGAGACAATTTTAACATAAATATGCAAAATTTTATTCATACGTTTATAGTATATACTTTGACGTTATTTAAGCAATTAAAAAAAATTAAAAACTTTAAAAATTGAAAGAGGAGCAGAGTTTTTAAAAAAAGTCTTTTTAAGCTTAAAAAATGCAAAAAATAACAAAAATAATTTTTTTAAATATATTTTTGGTTTTGATTGATGTTCAGAAAAAGATGTTCTAAATATAAAACAAATGCATTTATGATTTCATTCATAAACAAATTAGGATTTAGGGCCCGGTTCTCCTTTTTGAATTTGAGTACGTCATCGCTGATGTACGATTGCAATTTTACTCAAAGAAAAACGAGTAAGTTCTTGTACTCATATTTAAGCAAATTTACAGTATGGAAATATAATTTAGGTGTTGTTGGATTAAAAATGAAATTAACTAGTTTTAATAGCAATAAAATATTTAATGATAATTTTGATGGTTTTCTGTCCTATATCAACATTGTATATGTAAATGGGCATTTTGGGTACGTCTTCGCTCATTTACGATTCAATCGTACTTAAAGAAAAACGAGTAAGTTCATGAGATCATTTTTAAGCACATTTTTTACAGTATAGAAATATAATATAGGTGTTGTTGGAATCAAACTAAAATGAACTATATTTAATAGCAATAAAATATTTACGGATATTTTTGAGGATTTTGTGTCTTATATCAACATTGTATATGTATATGGGCATTTTGGGTACGTCATCGCTCATTTACGATGCAATCGTACTGAAAGAAAAACGAGTAAGTTCATGTACTCATTTTTACGCAAATTTACAGTATAGAAATATAATATAGGTTTTGTTGGAATCAAAATAAAATTAACTATTTTTAATAGCAATAAAATATTTACGGATATTTTGGATGGTTTTCTGTCCTATATCAACATTGTATATATAAATGAACATTCTAATAATCTAAACGAAAATCTCAAATCCCACTATCCTCAACTTCCCCAAAACTCCCAACTCCTGAATAATAATCCCGAAATTCCGGGTTGACAGCGCCCCCTGGTATCCCGGAAGCGTCCTGGAGTATCAGACCAGGGCGCATAAAGCGAGACGGCACCAGAGCGAACGGCCATGCAACATTTATATCTTCTCTAGTACCACAGCGCCAACGTGCTCTAGGAGTTGAAGATTGGAAACTGTACCGGCGATATTGGCTCCTGTTGCCTCTATACGGGATTTATTTGATTTTCGTGGATTTCGGATTTGACAGTCATTACCTTTGTGTTTTATTTTATTTGATAATTTTAAGGTTTTTGACCGACGAAACGTGTTGATACTGTGTTTGAAGAGTTGGTATCAACTGTTGCTTGATACCGAATGTGTTGCATTTCGAGCCGCGTCGTTTAAGAACTTACTGACTTTGAGTGTGTTTAATTGTTAGTGACCCATATTAATTTTAAATAGACAATTTGTGAATTTAATTATCGGCATAATACATTAAATTATCGAAACCCATCTACCGGACATCAGAAAATGTGTTATGTGAAAACCAACAATTCAGATAATACTGAAATTGGTGCTTTTTGAGAGCTGACTGATATAAAAATACTTAACCTTACTGGATTTTTAGGATATGTTTAAATATAAATAAACAATATACGAATTTAATCGTCATTAGAACCAATTTTTATTATCTAAACAAATTGTGTTTCATCTTATAAGTGTGTATTGAACTACAATAAATGTTTTATCAGGAAATATAATAATCGCATAATATGTGTGGATAGTTATATGAATTGTCCTGATATGAAGATGTATATAAAAGAAAATCTTTAAGATTTATGAAAACGGACATGCAATGGAAATTTTGATTTAAATGTACTGTCACTTGATTTAACAGATATTCCTAACAACGGACATAGTTACGGACTATAAAAGACTATTTACACAAAGTTTTAGAGAAGCATGATTATCGACATGAAATATATCGGGATTGTATTTGGACTATTCTTCATTGTGACTAAACAAGGTAAGATCTATAATTATAAATTATTAAATTAGATTTAAATCTTTTTTTTTTTTTTTGCGTAAATTCATTCACAGAAAAAATATTATTGTATTATTGATATTTTTAAATATTATTCTATTTAATAACTCTTCTAATAATTAAATTTCGCGTTTTTAAAAAAAAATTAATTTAAATTAATTTTTATTACATATTTTTTATTGTTATTTATTTTTACAGGGCATCTATAGTTGTTTAGAAGGTCATATTTACGGTTTTTTTAATATTCCCGTAAATTTCGCTTTCTTTAATTCCGTTCAAAACTTAAATTGTTTTTTTTATTTTTTTAAGTTTTATTGTAGACTATTAAATTTCAATATAAAGTTTGTAATTTTTTTTTAAATTCCACTAAAATATTTTTTTAAAACTACAATACGTGTTAAAATATGCTTGTAAATTTTAAATTTAACAAAAACAAATTAGTATTTTTTTTACTTCTCATATTTTTATAATAATTAATATATCAAACATACAGTGTGTACATAATTAATAATTACACATTATTAAAATTATTTTTATGCTATAGTTTATAATCAACCATAGCTGCTAAATAACTAAACAGAATTTGTAAAAACATAGTAAACTTCTTATATCAACTTAATACTAAACTAAATCATCTAAAAGTTTCGAAATACTTATTTTTTTTAAATCGTAATTTATATACAATTTTAGTAAGCTGTATATTTACACGTTACAAAATTATAATCGATTTTATTCATTTCAGTTTCGCTTAAAAAAATATACAATTTATTGTTGTTTGCGACGAAAACATTTGTTTGGACTTTGTTGTAAAAGGTTTTTCCTATTTCTATGCAATTTTAAATTCTAATTCTAAAGGTAATTTGTTCACAAAGGGATGGGTTGAAATATTTTAAAGAGAAAATAAATATTTTATGGAAAATTTATTTAATATAAGTTTGAATAAAAAATTAATAACTAAATTCAAATAATAACTAAATGCTTGTAAAAAGTGTTTCATCAACAAGAAAATAAATAAACATATATTTTAAATGTATACGTTTTATTTTATTGTATCAAGTTTATATATAAGACAAAATGGCGTATAGTATATATTTTCCTTATCTTGAAAGAGATGAGGTGGCACCCACTATTTCAATCATGAACAGCACGCAATATCACATATCAAAGAAAATATAGATGTGTAAAAATTCAAAAACTTTACTAATATATACACTGTTAAAAATAGGTACTTAAAAATAAATCAAATGTACTCATTTTTGATTACTTTCGATGCTTATCATAGCTCCGGATACATAAGTTTCATTTTGAAGAAGAGATGCACTAAAAAATGATTAAAATGAACAAAAGAATAGTTGCTTGCTTACATAGACTGTCTTCATAAATCACCTTCAATAATTACAACTAGGACCTACCGGGAATCAAACCCAATCCGTCTACCTGATGTCGTCCGTACCGAAGTCCGGTGTCTTGTCCGTTGCACTACCAGAGCAACGAGAAGAAGTTATAAATAAAAGTAATATTAAAAAGGCGTAACAAAAGAATGGGAAGTAACAAAATTGAGTAGTTATAACTCGGTTTCCATTTAAGCAATCGACCTCAAATAATATGGAAAACCATCTTCTGAATAACTATTTTAAATTTGCCAGATCGCTTTGTTAATATGGCTTGAACAGAAGCTGATGTTAGCAATATTAAACCATACTGCTCATTTTTGCGTAAGTACGATTACTGAAATTTGAGTACGTCATCCCTCATTTACGATGCAATTGTACTTAAAGAAAAACGAGTACGTCCGTGTACTTATTTTTAACCACATTTTTTTATAGTGTCATAATAGTACATATATCTGTGTTTTTTTAAAAAAAAAAAATGGGAATTGTATTATTTTTAAAAAATATTTTGAATTTATCAATTTCAAACTTCTAAATAATATAAAAACTAATATCGTTTAGTTTCTCTAAGCTTTCAAATCAAACCATTCCTTGATTTCCGTAACAATGCCACGAGGCTTCACTTCTTAAGAATAAAAATGGCGTCGCTTCCTTAAAACGCAAAAAAAAAATTATCCTCATGCAAATATTAAAAAACTTTCGACTATTGATTCATTGTTTAAGCGAAATCCCTTTAGTAAATGAGTTTTCAAGAGCTATCCTTTAAATTATACTTTCTTCCAATCGAGGCTCGGAATGATCTTGCTTCCTTCCAAATCTATGAATAAATATTTAATTTGCTCGTTCGAAGATAGGCCCGCTTTCGAAAATGTCGGCTTTAAAGAGAATAAGAGAAGAGATACTTTATTTTGAACCTCTTGCTTTTTGTTCGAGAGGTAGATAATGTAGGAAAGGGTAACATACTTTTAGTGGTATTCTCTTTACTTCAACTAAGTATCAACTTTTTATAACATTTGAAACGAATTAAAATTCATTCTTGATTTATCTGATACTTGTTTTTATTTTCGAAATTGTTATATATGTTCTATTTAATAATTGGTGTTTTGTACGATCAATTCTTATGTATGTGTATGTATGTGTAAGTGTATGTATATGTATGTATGTATGTATATGTGTATGTATATGTGTATGTATGTATATGTATGTATATGTGTATGTATATGTGTATGTATGTATATGTATGTATATGTATGTGTATGTATATGTATATGTATATGTATGTGTATGTGTATGTATATGTATGTATATGTATGTATGTGTATGTATATGTATGTATATGCATGTATATGTATGTATATGTATGTATGTGTATGTATATGTATGTATATGCATGTATATGTATGTATATGTATGTATGTATATGTATGTATATGTATGTATATGCATGTATATGTATGTGTGTATATGTATATGTGTATGTATGTATATGTATGTGTATGTATGTGTATGTATGTATATGTATGTATGTGTATGTATATGCATGTATATGTATGTATATGTATGTATATGTATGTATATGTATGTATATGTATGTATATGTATGTATATGTATGTATGTATATGTATGTATGTATATGTATGTATATGTATGTATATGCATGTATTTGTATGTGTGTATATGTATATGTGTATGTATGTATATGTATGTGTATGTATGTGTATGTATGTATGTGTATGTATGTGCATGTATATGTATGTATATGTATGTATATGTATGTGTATGTATGTGTATGTATGTGTATGTATGTATATGCATGTATATGTGTGTGTATATGTATATGTGTATGTATGTATGTGTATGTATGTGTATGTATGTATATGTATGTATGTGTATGTATATGCATGTATATGTATGTATATGTATGTATTTGTATGTATATGCATGTATATGTATGTATATGTATGTATATGTATGTATATGTATGTATATGTGTATGTATGTATGTATATGTATATGTATGTATGTATATGTATGTATATGTATGCATATGTATGTATTTGTATGTGTATGTATGTATATGTATGTATATGTATATGTATATGTATGTATGTATATGTATGTATGTGTATGTATATGTATGTATGTATATGTATGTATGTATATGTATGTATGTGTATGTATATGTATGTAAATGCATGTATATGTATGTATATGTATGGCATGTATAGGTATTGTATGTATATGTATTGTATGTATATGTATTGTATGTATATGTATGTATATGTATATGTATGTATATGTATATGTATATGTATGTATATGTATGTATATGTATATGTATGTATATGTATGTATATGTATGTATATATATATATGTATATATATGTATATGTATATATATGTATATGTATATGTATGTATATGTATTTGTATGTATATGTGTGTATATGTATGTATATATATGTATATGTATGTATATGTATTTGTATGTATATGTGTGTATATGTATGTATATGTATGTATATGTATATGTATGTATATGTATTTGTATGTATATGTGTGTATGTATATGTATATGTATGTATATGTATTTGTATGTATATGTGTGTATGTATATGTATATGTATGTATATGTATTTGTATGTATATGTGTGTATGTATATGTATATGTATGTATATGTATTTGTATGTATATGTGTGTATGTATATGTATATGTATGTATATGTATTTGTATGTATATGTGTGTATGTATATGTGTATATATATATAATGTGGAATATGTCACATGTTTGTATGGAATACAAATGTACAGTTTTATTCTCATCTTGGGGGACTTTTGCGCACTTGATCGTCAAAACATGGGGAAAATGACTGTCTACATGCGATTTCGAACAACCACTCCTTCTTTCTTCCCCACCCCTTAACACGTTTAAGAAGTGCAGTGGGCTATTGGTGAAGGTTCGGGGCCTATCTCGAGGGAAAGACACCCGGGAACGACACCTCGTATTTTTGAACCATGTTCAAATGTCGAGGACAACACCTCAGCTGGCACTCGACCCAACCTCAATATTCGTCAGGGCATTGGATCCCGATCAGACTTAATGTGCACTAGTCTTGCATACACGGAAAGTATAATGTGTTAAATATTTTTAGACGACTTCCTAGTATTTTAATAGCGAAGCTGGCAACCCTCCGATCGCAAGATCACTGCATTTTTATTTTTATTTGTCAAGTCCATCGTACGGGTTCGAACTCGCAATCCTCTTATTACTAGCTGGAAGCCTTTATATCCACTCGGCAACTCGACGCCCTTAGTGTGTTTGAAACTTATTTTCTACACTTTTAAAAATAATCGAAAGTAAGTATAATGTACTCATTTCTGATTACATTCAATGCTTATAATGGCAAATAAGCTTCAATTTTGAAAATAAACCTGTACTCAAAAATGAGTAAAATTAATTAAAAAGAGTATATGTTTGCTTACATAATCTGCCTTCATGAATCACTTTCAATTAATATCAACAATTGCAACCAAGACTCACCAGGGAATCGAACCCAGCTCCTCAAGGAGCGCAGCCTAATGCCTTATCCGTTGTGCTACCAAGGCGACGTGAAGAAGTTATAAACAGAAGAAATGTTAAAACGGTGTGTAAAAATAATGGGAATTAAGATAATCAAGTTGTAATAATGTACTTTCCATATAAGCCATCACATTAAAATTAAATGACCTACCGTTGTGTAGAGGAAGGTAGGCCGCGTCAACAAGGCCGATTATTGTGAGCAATCAACACCTTAGGGAAGCTCTAAAAACAAGAACGATACAAGTTATCGCGTTGAGCTAAATTTTCATGTGTCAAAGTTGAGATATCGCCATGTTTAGGCCGTATGAATACGTATATATAAGTTTCTTTCTCCACATTCTACAAACTGTATTCGCATTGATTAAACCAAATACGAGTGCCATTTTTATTTATATACATAAAAAAAACGGGTACTTAAATTTTTATTTAGACGTTTTAAAGAGGGGTGGGGGTAATTATCCAATCTGAAGAAATCCATCACATGTATGTAATCCAAGCTTCCAATAAACAAGGCTTACAAAAATGTCTAAAAAAAAAGTTTAATCCTTATGAAAAAAGTGCGAAACAACAATTTACTAAATTATTGATATTATACAAAAAAAAACGATTTTTTACACAATATAACGTCAATTTGTAAGGTTTATCATTTGACTACGGCTTAACCTCGATAAATAAATTCGATTTCTTAACCTACGTCAACCATTAACCAAAAATACAGGGTGTCACAAATAGTTGAGTCACAATAGTTTAACTACACATAATAAACCATTATTTTTGCTAGGTTTTAATTAGTTTGTTGCTACTATAACTATGGTACTCTTTTATTTAAATGTAAGTGAATTAGTTGGGCAAAAAATATTGTTTTTATGATTAAACAGCAAAATGGGATTCAACCATGCAATAGTCATCTGCCAACAATTCGCTACCACCTTGTACAAAATATATGTATTAAGTTAACATACAATTTTGTTAAATTACAAATATTCATATATTTTAAAATATATAAGTTATTATTTCGATAGTGAAGATCCCTTTTATGTCCATCGTATTCAATGGATCTTAACACATGAGGTATCAAAAGAAAGAGAATTTTCATGAGCAGTGACGAATCGTACGGTCATCTTATAAATATCACCGTTTTTTTTTTAAAATGAGTATAAAATAAGTAATTTAAACGGTTATTTTTAAACAAACCGTTGATAATTCTGCTATCTATGCATGAGCAGAACCGTTAAACTTTTATGGGGTTTTTTGTTTATAAGAAATAAGGTTTTAAATATAATAAGTTAATAAATAATTTCGCCCTTACTACGAATGTGTGTGTATGGGGGGGGGGGGGGGGTCCTGCGGACATGCTAGTTAAATTATTTTTATAAACTTTATTTTTAATTACGGCTCATTAAAATTATTTCAAAATCCATATATGCTAAAGTATAACCTTTTATTTTGCATCTTATTTCAACAGATTTTGTGCAATGCAATAATAATCAAAAGATTATTTTCTCGTTTTAAAAATGATATATAAAAAAAAAGATAAAACTCATTCAAAATGCATAAAAATATTCCATAAATCGATTAAATCTAACGCATTTTCCAATCAAGTGAACAAAAAAAAATCGTTATTAATTTCCCTTCTCAAAAGAAAATTTCCCCTAAATAAAAAAACTAGCGGAAAAATCTTTCCTTCATTTTCTTCGGCAACAATGTGAAGATCTCAAACAATGAAACTCGATTACATATTTCGACGTTTGAAAAAATCACACGGGATTTTGCATGCCTGATAACTATAATAAGATAGTGGAACATGAAAGGAGCAGGTTTCCAGGCCGTACAACATTTCCTTTCGTCTTTTATCATCTAATGATATGTTACGAGATGAGACTTTTAATTTATCGCAGATGAAAATTAACATGGAAAACGTGTGTGGGTGTTAATAAATTTCAGTGAAGCAGCCCAAGCTTATTTGTATTAGTTATATTTAATCACGTAGTAATAAGGAAATTTATTTTATTCATCTTGAATGTTAAAGGAAACTGGGACTTGAATTTATTATTTTTTTTGTTTTTTACATTTCTAAGAAGTAGGAATTTTTTTAAAAAATCCATAAGAAGTAGGGATTTTTTTTAAATCCCTAAGAAGTAGGGAATTTTATTTAATCCCTAAGAAGTAGGGATTTTTTTGTTTTTTTTGCAAAATAATATTTTAATCATATATAATTTGACATCAATTTTTTTTTATAAATATCTGAATAAAACTATGTTAATTTTTAAGGATATTCCACTGTTTCTGTCACAAATAGCACGATTGACATTAAATTTTATATCGTTTTATAGTAAATAGGGATTAGTAAAATCTTGAAATAAAGTAAATAACGAAATGGCAGTAACTATAAAGCACCGCAATTAGACAATATAGGTTGCAAATCTTCCTTCTATTAACAAAGAACTTGTTGGCGATCAATCCCAATTTTTATAATATGCTGAAAGGTTTTAATCCCTATGAAGTAGGGACTTTTTTTTAAAAATAATATTTTATTCATATATAATTTGACATTTTTTTTTTATAAATATCAGAATAAAACTATTATAATTTTAAAAGTAATTCTATTGTTTCTGTTAAAAACAGCACGATTGACATTTTTTATCGTTCTATAGGAAATAAGGATTAGTAAAATCTTGAAATAAATCAAGTAACGAATTGAGAGTAAATGTAAAGCACCGCCGTTATACGTAATATGTCACAAACATTCCTTCTATAAGCGAGGAATTTGTTGGCGACCAATCCATATCTCTATAATCTGCTTAAAGGACGATTTCCGAAAAACCCTTCTGCCGTACTTTGTCACAGATTTATTTTTCTATGCACAGTGCAAAATCGATTACAATATCAAGCACACCGTCCCAAACTTACACACCGCGACCAATCTAAAGACATTTGAGCAGCGAAAACTTTGGTTAATTGTCTAGTTTGGTTAATTAACGCCACACTAGAGCTGCACAGTAAGCTATTGACAACGGTTCGGGGCCTATCTCGAAGGAAAGACCCGGGAACGATGCCTCGTATTTTTGAACCATGATCAGATGACGAATAAACACCTGAACTGGCGAACTCAACGCCTTCAATAGACGTCGGGACTTTTGGGCCCCGATCAGATTTATCGTGCACCAGTCCCGTATACACGCCGTTAATTTTTGCGGATGTTCTGGACGACTTTTCTAGTATTTTGTAGCGAAGCTGGCAACTCTCCGATCACAAGATCACTACTTTTTTTACTTTTCTTTGCTAAGTCCATCGCCTAGGATCGAACCAGGAATCTTCGTATTCCCAGCTGACGCCTATCCACTCGGCCACCGAGGCCGCCCCGAGTAGAAGGATCTGGTGTCTATGTTAAATCCGCCGTTGCCTAATACCATCAGACCTATTCAGGTTCCAGCTCGGATTTTCTTCTCGTCATCTGACATTGGTACTACATTACGAGTCATACAGCTACACAGCTACATTACATATAGCTTCTGAATCTCTTTTTCGAAATGGACCCTAACCGTCTCCGACATTTAATTTTACAGCTCTGTTTCACGTTAATTTAACCAACCACTACAAAATAACACTGTTATTTGGCAATAAAACATCAACATCCAAATCATACACGTACACTAAACGCGTTTTATACTCAACCAATCCAAGTTTCTGCGAATTTTATGCTAATATTCCCATTCATGTCTCTATGAAATTCCACGCACTTTAAAAACATTAACTTCAACAAAAAAACTACACTTCTTCTATTCCGTTTATTTTTAAAAAAATACATCTTTCAAATATTCATCACCCACGCTTCCGAAGAATGAATAATTTTGTAGCCAACGAAATTCGCCAATTCCGCATACATATATGCATTTTCCCCTACTTGTGACTGTGCGTAGGGAAATTATTATCCACGTAGGGATAAAACAAGCCCTTTGGTCGTTTCTACCAAAATACGCATAGTATTCTTTATCAGTCACTTTTTTTAAAAAAAGTTGAATTCATGTTACCGCTTAAAGGCATGAGATGGAGAAAGCGACGGATAAGATATGTAATTTGCGTTTTAAACCGGTTTCTTTTTAGAAATATTTTTTTTATATTTTATGCATCAGTTGTAAGATGATGTAGATGTATTATTTTTTATGGAAAGAGATTTTTACTTTAAAAAAAAAGGGAGGTATATAACCAATCAATGTTGAAAGTTGAGATGGTAAAATGAAGATTTGTCAAAAAGTAAAATCCGAAACTACACTTAGAAAAGTATTTATATATATATATATATATATATATATATATATATATATATATATATATATATATATATATATATATATATATATATATATATATATATATATATATATATATATATATATATATATATATATATATATATATATATATATATATATATATATATATATATATATATATATATATATATATATATATATATATATATAAATACTTTTCTAAGTGTAGTTTCGGATTTTACTTTTTGACAAATCTTCATTTTACCATCTCAACTTTCAACATTGATTGGTTATATACCTCCCTTTTTTTTTAAAGTAAAAATCTCTTTCCATATATATAAATATATATATATACATATATATTTAATATATATATATATTTAATATATATATATATATATATATATATATATATATATATATATATATATATATATATATATATATATATATATATATATACATAAATATATTAAATATATATATATATATATATATATATATATATAAATATATTATATATATATATATATATATATATATATATAAATACTTTTCTAAGTGTAGTTTCGGATTTTACTTTTTGACAAATCTTCATTTTACCATCTCAACTTTCAACATTGATTGGTTATATACCTCCCTTTTTTTTTAAAGTAAAAATCTCTTTCCATATATATAAATATATATATATACATATATATATATATATTTAATATATATATATATATATATATATATATATATATATATATACATAAATATATTAAATATATATATATATATATATATATATATATATATAAATATATTATATATATATATATATATATATATATATATAAATACTTTTCTAAGTGTAGTTTCGGATTTTACTTTTTGACAAATCTTCATTTTACCATCTCAACTTTCAACATTGATTGGTTATATACCTCCCTTTTTTTTTAAAGTAAAAATCTCTTTCCATATATATAAATATATATATATACATATATATATATATATTTAATATATATATATATTTCATATATATATATATATTTAATATATATATATATTTAATATATATATATATATATATATATATATATATATGAAATGTTCCACTGGGTGGTCATTTCATTAGTTTAATTGCAGTCGTGACTAAATTAATCCATGATTGGGCCGAGTAGATTTCACAGAAACATGTTTATTCAGAGAATTAGCTTACATCCTTTCGTGTCGGCAGCCGAACACCAAGTGTCGTGAGATGGGGATTTTTCATATTACCAAGAGGGAAAATGGGGAATTCGTATCGGTTCGGAAGCACAGTCGTTGATTGGTAGGGATAATCCTTTAGGGAAAAAGGGAGTTCTTGGAATAAGAGAGCAAAGGCACAGACTGTGCTTAGTTAAATTAAGGGATAGATGTTAAGGGATTTTACAAGGGGTCAGGATTAGAAAAGGGGGTGGTTATAGGAATTTTCTTTCATCTCCCTCCCGCAAAATCATACACATCGGCCAGCGATGAGCACAAATGCGAGAAAAGACATGCAAAGAAATGAAGAGAATGTTAACCAAATGGTTGATCAGACCACAAGCTCAACATGAAGAATCTGAAAGTGGAAAAGACATATTAATGACGGAGGTGGAGTGAAAATTTTGAATATTCATGGACATACGGTGTGTAAACGACGGTGCCCCGGTTCGATTCACAAGAACATAAAAATTGTTATCAAAAACAAACATTGACTGCTGGAGACACAAAACACAGAGAAAAAATTATATCATCAAACATTTCAAAACATCAAAAGTATTTCCATACACAATATTTCAAAAGAAATGCACGCGCAATAGATATGATATACAAAATGACATGTCGACAAAAATAAAATCGAAGGAAACATTTGCGTGATGTTTCACACATGTTGAAAAAAGAAAAAAAAATGAAAATGGTAGGCTTCAACAAACATCTTCATGTATAACGTTATTCAAAATACCCTTCTTTTTGAAAATTCAATTTTTGTCTTGAACTTTAAATGAAAGACTAACTCAACTTCATCAGTTCGAGTTGTCGCCAAAAGTACCTGAAAACGAAAAAACAAATTTTTTTTACAAATTTTAATACGAGTTTTGTATCAAAATTGCATGTTTTATGAAAAATGTTGTTTTGGCCGCCATTTGTTGAAGGACCTTTTACATGAAAAAGGTGTTGAAAAATAAAGATGGCCATTGAAGAAAGTTTGAACTTTCTGAAAACAGTTCACTTTTAGTGAGTGAATGTTGAGTGATGAGGATCCTCGTGAACCTATGTTAGGTTGATTGTTCCAAAGTTCTGTATTATTCCATGGAATAGTGGAAAATAAGTGTACTGACATACTATAACACTTTGGGTACATTTGAAAATAATTATACAAATAAAATGAACAACTTAAAATAATAAAATACATGGTAATACAAATTTAAACAATAATATAATTATATAAAGTTGAAGCCATGTCAATGAGGCATTCAACTGGTTTGGTTTTTATGTATCCGGACGTAAAAAATAGTTACAAATCAGGGTCAGGTTCTGGTGTCTCATCGGGATCTTCCCTTTTTGCGACATTTTGTGGATGTCGCACATGTTCAGTGTTTGATGGAGTTTTGACATGTCTAAATTGACATGTGGACATCCAGTGATAAGCATTATATATCCCATTTTGTTCACATAACCTACAAGGAGTAGGAGGAAGGCTTTTTTGGTAATAAGAGGTGTTGGTATGATTTTGGTTAACTGGGCGTTTAATATCCTGCGACGGGACAACTGAGGGCCGATTATTTTGGAACGCCTTAGGGCGGTGATTAGAATAATATGGCTCTCGAGGTTGAAAAGGGCGAAAATTTTGTTGATATCGATTACCTTGGGGATATTGGAAACGTCCAAAAGGTCTGTTGCCAATATTGCGAGGTTCATAAGAAGTTTGGTGTGAAGGGGGTGGATTGATTTTGTGTACTTTATTTGCTAAATTTAGCCAATCACTGGTGGAAGGTATGGTATGTCCAACAAGAGCAGTTTGCATAAAATTTGGACAACCATCCGTCAATCCTTGAATGATCAACTCGGTCGAAAGACCTAAATGCCTACCTGCTTGAACTTTACGATGGAAGTACAAAGAAATATCATCTCTCGCATAGAATCTTAGATTTGTGAAAGTATTAAACGAAATTGATTTGGGTTCGAGGAAAGTCTCAATAAGTAATTCTTGCAAAGAGTTCCAATCATTTAAGTGTAATCCATCATTGATATAGGTCTTAAGAGCATTTCCTTTTAAGAAGGAACTAATATTTTCCAACTTCCATTGTTCATCTTTAGGTGCATGAGTATTAAAATAACACAACCAAGAAGTGATGGACATACCTTCATCAAAACATACTAAAGACGGAAGATAATTGGGGAAAATTAAATTCGTAGCCTGAGTTAAATTCGATGAACTAGCTTCAGTTTCATTTACAGAGGATTGTTGGTTCATGGCAGAATTAGAGTTAGTATTGTCAGTTGAAATTAAAGTAGCTTGACTACTCGGTGTGTCTTTGTTTACTGTTATTTTAACTTGACGTTGTACCAATATAGCAAATTAGATAATGTATAATAATAATTAGAATAATTAAAATTCAAAATCAATTTCCTGATCACAAAATTTTACACAATAGCTCATTAATGATCATATTCAAAACAGTTTTTGAAATAAACTATCAAGTTTAATTAATTCTTTGAAACTATTCAACATTACAAACTGCTAACTCTTGTATAAAAAAAAAATCTTTGTTTACAAAAAATAAATTTAATTGGAAACACTTAAAAATAATTAATATGAAAAACTAACATCAGTTAATTAGTAAGCATTTAAAATTAATTAATTAAACAGTGAATTATTCAAATAAAATTCAATTTAAACTTCTACAATTTAAATTAAAAAAAATCAATATTGCTTAAATTTGAAAACTATTAAGTTTTAAAAATATTTCAAACATTATCAAAAATACACATGGTTTCGTTTCGAAGCATTGGCACTGGTCAATGTTTTGACCGTAATCGACGCAGCACACACATTGTAGAAATGCACACAAAAGGAAAATCGAAACTAACATTCGTCGAGAACATTCATTTCTTGGTCTTTCACACTGATCACGGAGATTTATGTAACTTGCAGAACTTTGATTTCACGAACATTGATACTGGTGAATATTTTGATTCGTATCGAAACAGCACACAAATTGTAGAAATGAACACAACATGTGAATCGAAACTAACGAGCACATTCGTTTCTTGGTGTTTCAGTTTCACTGATCACTTTGATTTCGCGATGGGCAGAGTACTCACTGTTTCGAAGACACTTTATTTTGAAGATGAGGAGTTTAATTTCTCAGCAGGTTGAAAAACACACGAGTCGGCGGTTCAGGGCAAGCCGGGAGCTGGCTCCGTACGTCATGGCGCCGCAGGTAACGGTCGCTTTCGTTTCTGTAGGGCGCTTCTGGAGTCGCTGCCGTTGCAAGTTCGAATCGACCATGTTTGTCGAAGCGGTCGTCGCATCTTCTAAAAGGTAGACGGGTTTCTGTTCTTTCGGAGCTTGAACGTGTACTGGTGTTTGCGGATATCAACTTTCGGTTCGGCTTTCTATGTGCCAGGAACTACGCAGTAGGACTCATTCTCGGCAACCGGCTTACAAATCCGTCGGGATCGGTAATGAACGATAGTTTTTCACGGCAGGAAACCTCCTAGGATGGATGCGTTTCAGTTCCAGAATGGTATTCCGGTTGGCCACTTATCGCTGTACGTTGGCTCGGACATCTGCTGGATTAGTGTTCGGCTAGCAAGGCTATGGGAAGCTATTTGCGCTAAAATTCGCCGTAACAGGACTTCAATCGCTGTCGACTTTTTGAAATGTTCCACTGGGTGGTCATTTCATTAGTTTAATTGCAGTCGTGACTAAATTAATCCATGATTGGGCCGAGTAGATTTCACAGAAACATGTTTATTCAGAGAATTAGCTTACATCCTTTCGTGTCGGCAGCCGAACACCAAGTGTCGTGAGATGGGGATTTTTCATATTACCAAGAGGGAAAATGGGGAATTCGTATCGGTTCGGAAGCACAGTCGTTGATTGGTAGGGATAATCCTTTAGGGAAAAAGGGAGTTCTTGGAATAAGAGAGCAAAGGCACAGACTGTGCTTAGTTAAATTAAGGGATAGATGTTAAGGGATTTTACAAGGGGTCAGGATTAGAAAAGGGGGTGGTTATAGGAATTTTCTTTCATCTATATACATAAATATATTAAATATATATATATATATATATATATATATATATAAATATATTAAATATATATATATATATATATATATATATATATATATATATATATATATATAAATATATTAAATATATATATATATATATATATATATATATATATATATATATATAAATATATTAAATATATATATATATATATATATATATATATAAATATATTAAATATATATATATATATATATATATATATATATATATATATATATATATATATATATATATATATATATATATATATATATATATATATATATATATATATATATATATATATATATATATATATATATATATATATATATATATATATATATATAAATATATTAAATATATATATATATATATATATATATATATATATATATATATATATATATATATATATAAATATATTAAATATATATATATATATATATATATATATATATAAATATATTAAATATATATATATATATATATATATATATATATATATATATATATATATATATATATATATATATATATATATATATATATATATTTAATATATTTATATATATATTTTGTGTATTTTATGTAAATCATGATTAGTTGAAAGGATATTAGCAGAAAGAAGAAACTGATATCCTAAAAATGTTGGTTAAATTAACGTCTGTTTAAAATTTCTGTTCAGCGATGTACCATATCTTGGTGCAAAAGAGAGGTCTGCAGCAAATCACACCATATTATGGTGGAATCTAGGTTGAACCAAAAATTAGGTATCGGGAAAAAAGTGGAGGTTTCACCGATAATTGATTCAATCTCTTTAACTGTAACCGAAATTTTCCCTGTCCCTACATCAACCGAGGAATCCCAACCAAGAAAGACAACGACGAACAAGGGCTTCCTTGACCCAGTGGATAAAGGCGTTCAGCTATGAATCAGAGGATTCCTAGTTCGAGCACGGTCGGTGGACTTGACAAAGAAAAGTAAAAATGTTGTGATCTTGCGGAGGGTTGCCAGTTTCACTACAAAAAATACTAAGAAAATTCGAATTTCGGTTCAACGTTTCACCATAAAATAGTAAAGCGAAAATATGAGGTTTGGTGCTACGTTTCACCACTAAATGGTATCCGTGGTAGCACCGTAAAATGGTGAAATTAAGCATTAAATGTTGGTTGCAGCTAAATGGGTACCAAATTGTGGTGCAAGTTCAATATAATTTTGAACAGTGTAGTGATTGTTGCAGTCAATGTAAACACTCAACTGTACACGGTTAAAGGTCAGAGTGATGGGTTAATAATCGGATTGGTCGACGTGAACAACTTCTTCTACACGATGTATATATCATTACCCCATACGCTGAGTTTACAGTTATTTATGTGGTCAGAAGCATATACTGCTACTAAGAGAAACATTCCCTTTACGCGGTATAAAGGTTAGAGTGGGAAATGGATTAACAAATAAACTAATCGATGTGTCCTATTTTTCTCTACACGACGGTATATAATTGTAATTTATTTACATAGGCGCTGATTCACGCTGAGTTATTTGTAAAAAAGATAAAGTGATACTGCCACACACACAATTCTGATGGTAAAATAGGCTTATATTCAGCATGTTTGATGTGGCCTAACATCTTCTGCACGATGGAATGTCATTTATCTCTATAGGACAGTGTCACGTAAATTTATGGGGAGGAATTGTATACTGAAGTGGTTGAAACTCCCTCTTTACGATGTTAAAAAGTTGAGTGGGTGGCTTTATAAACGGACTGTTTTGACGTCACAGCTTTCTCCACACGATGATATGATCGATGATCAGATCTGATTTCACATAAAGTTATAAGGCTTTTACAAATGTAATTTTTTTACTATGCGACTCCGTGTATTTATGGAGGCCTCTGTGGCCGAGCGGTTAAAGGCGTCAGAAGCAAATACGAAGATTCGTGGTTTGATGCCAGGCGATGGATTTGACAAAGAAAAGTAAAAAGTAGTGATCTTGTGATCGGAGGATTGCCAGTTTCGCTACAAAATACTAGCAAAGTCGTCCAGAACATCCGCAAAAATTAACGGCGTGTATACGGGATTGGTGCACGATAAACATGATCGGGGCCCAAAGTCCCGAAGTCTATTGAAGGCATTGGGTGCCAGTTCAGGTGTTTCCTCGTCATCTGATTATGGTTCTAAAATAACGAGGCATTGTCCCGGGTCTTTCCTTCGAGATTGACGCCGAACCGTCGCCAATTGTCTACTGTGCAGCACTAGTGCGACGTTAATTAACCAAACCAAACCTAACCGTGCATCTATGTGCCCGTACCGAAAGGAAATAAGTATTCACTTAAAAAAAATCTGTTAGATTTTTATGTTGTATAAAATAATAAACATTAAATGAAATCTCAAAAAACGTTTTGGTTTCAGACACTATTTCTACAAACAACTTCAGACCCTCACATCGAAAATGGGTGCGCAAAACCGCTGGAATAGAGGATAGACACTTTACTGCACCTAAACGCCACTTTTAAAAGGACTTTAGTAGACAACTGTATAAACATGCACCTACGTAATGATAAAGGAATGCGGTACTTTGATGTTATTTTATTTTCAACTTACAGCACCATAATAAACATCAAACGTAAGAGAGCAAACCCACAACTGCCCTCCCCAAACATGCAACATCTTCTCAACTTAACATCATCTTAAGTTGAGCCAGAACCTAAACGGGTGCGATCTCAAAGAAACCAAAAAAAAATCGCCAAAAACGTCTTCTCTCTCTTTCCCAAGTTAAAAGTTTCGCTACTCGCTTTTAATGGTAGCCCCAGTCAGAATCTCTTTATTTCAAAAACGGCGAAAAGAAGTTTTGCTAAGTGCTTTTTCACTCAAGAGTATTTTTATAAAGTGTCAGGAGCGAGGCCTTAACGTGTCCAATTATAACGTTAGACACTTGTCAGAGTAACGCTGCTATAAAAGGTGTATCGGTTTTATGATGTGAAATGTTAGTTTTTGAGATAGAAAAGCACGCATCGTTAAAAGTTCTGAAGGATGAAGTTTTAAGGGTTGTGAATAATAAAGTGCTTTGTGACAAGTTTAAAAGGTTTCCTCGCTTCATTAGTATTCCGTTTAATTAGTATATAGTGTGCTAGGTAGATACATTAAACCTTAAATGGTTGCTTTAATGAAACGTTGGATTTCAGTTACAGCAATTGGTAGTGATATGGGACAGCAAAAATAAACAGTCAGACAGATCGTAAATCGCAGAGCGCCGTAAAAAAATGTGACGTATGTATTTTAAAATGAGTGGCCCAGGTGCAAAAGCAGCTATATCCTCGAAGAGCGATTTTTAGTAAATCGGGGCGTTAACACGTGAAATTATAACGTTAGACACTTGTCAGAGTAAAGCGTAATAAAAAGTGTACCGGTTTTATGATGTGAAATGTTAGTTTTGAGTTAGAAAAGCACGCATCGTTAAAAGTTCTGAAGGGTGAAGTTTCACAGTTCTGCATAATAAAGTGCTTTGTGTCAAGTTTAAAGGTTTATTAGTATTAGGTTTAATTAGTATATAGTGTACTATGTAGATACATTAGGTTTTAAATAGTTGCTGTAAACGTTGGAGTTGAGCCACAGAAGAGTCAATTGGTAGGTGATATGGGGAAGCAAAAGTAAACATATCAGTCAAATCGCAAATCACAGAAAACCGCAAAAACGCTTGGTGTATGTATTTGTGTGGACCTGTAATTTTTCACATTTTAAAATGGGTAGACCAGATGCAAAAGCAGCTATGTGCTCGAAAAGCTTTTTGTAGTAAATCACATAACAAAATAAAAATTTAACTATTGTTAATACATAATAATATTAACTGGCTGATCGTCTGTGAGAGGGTCTGAAATAGTCATTGAAACACCTGTTTAATCACTACAAAAAAAAAGTTAAAATTTCATTTTTCTATGTTTATTATTTTAAAAAAAATACATAAAAATATGGAATCAACAAGCTATTTGTTTGCAATAGAAACAACTCTGTAATGAAGTGCATTATGTATTTTCTTGGAAACAATATTTTTATGACACCTTTGTTAGTATGTTCATCTCTCTCTCTCTGTCTCTCTATCTTTTTCTCTCCTCCTCCTTCTCTCCCTCTCTCTCACTATATATATAGAGATAGATAGAGAGATACCTATACGTATAGGTATAGATATAGATATATAGGTATAGATATATATATAATTATACATATTGGTATATATATATATATATATATATATATATATATATATATATATATATATATATATATATATATATATATATATATATATATATATATACATATATATATACTGAGTGTGTGGGATTGTATTTTACACAAATTTACAGTGCTAATCCGAGCTTGATGAAATTTTGCAGACTTGACCTTCAAAATAATAGGACGATCACTGCATACATGTGATGTCAAAAAACTACCCACGCATCTCCTTCGACCTTCCTCCCTTACCACCATCTCCTAAAGCAGAAATGACTTCTTACTAAAACCGACAGATGGCGCCTCGGAAAAAAAATCATCCAACACTTTCCGTAAAGCCCGGGCAACGGGGGGAGGGGGGGGGTCGCTTCGTTATATTTGTAAAAAAAGGCGTTTCTTTAGACTAATTATTACCAAAAATCCTTACTGATAGATCCCAACTAATCCCTAAAACTTTCCCTCCATGCAACAAACTTCTGCATTTTATTCTAAAACTTTCTCCAAAAAACCCAGATCCTTGCAAAGAAGTGTCTTATACGGGTCAGCGGGATTTCCCAACAAAAACTATCTAATCCCCGTCCTGTCTATTATATCCTCAGTGGTGACCACAACTAACTCCTTATTCCCTTTTTGTTTTCGTTTTTTATCCCTTTCGTTTGTTTCTTTTCCCTTTGTAATTTGGTCGGCTTGAAAAGGGCGCTGCCTTATTTATTGTTGCGCCGCGCTTGTGTATCGTCCCCCTGTTATTCCCCTCTTTCTATTCATTGGATTGTTTTTTTCCCTACGGACAGGGAATAAGACCCGATTTAGTTAGGGTGGGAATTTAGAGAGAGTTTTTTTTTTTTGAATATCGTTATTTCGCTGTTCTTTTTTCTGGACTCGCTTTGTGATTGGGTGGTTTCGAATTGTTTTCAGGTTCGAAATTCTAAAGTTTAAATGAAATGTTTTAATTTGATTTGAATATATATCCAAATGACATTTGTTTGCCGAGTGAAATACTGAAGATGTGAATTTGGTTTCATTGTAAGACAATTTCATTTATATTATCACACACATTATAAATATAATTTTCGAAGCGGAACTTCTATTAAATATCAATGGGCTCTACAAGCAAATCAAACATGAAACGGAAGTATGAGTAGCGCATGCGCACAAGTGAACTACAAGTTTAAGTCGGTGTCTATGCTAAAAATATGACAACTTTGATAATTGTTTCGTCATTATTGATGTGCTTTTGACGTAACAAGAATACTCACATTTTGAACGAAAGTCGTTTACTCAGCTTCCTTTTCAACCCTTTTCTGGGTAATCAACTCATTTTTGGTTCTTATACGTATATTATCAATAAACAAACATGTTTTCTTGGCCGAGTGGATAGAGCATTGAATTCTGGAATTCTGGAACGAGGGGTCCGCGAGTAGAGTCAGATCGACTGTATTGAATTATTATATTATTTAAAATCACCCTAATTTTTGACGAAATAAATTTCGTTAAAAATAGACAAAATAAATGTCCTCAATTTGACGAAATAAATTTCGTTAAAAATAGACAAAATAAATGTCCTCAATTTGACGAAATAAATTTCGTTAAAAATAGACAAAATAAATGTCCTCAATTTGACGAAATAAATTTCGTTAAAAATAGACAAAATAAATGTCCTCAATTTGACGAAATATTTAATCGGAGGCATCTGTTTCGTCAAAAATGACAAACGTTTCGTTAAATATAATAATACATTTAAAAGTGAGCTTTCCGCTCCGCCAATTAGACTAAACGGACCCGTTATAATTTACACACATTTATTACCAATACATTGTAATATAAAGTCGCCTTCATTCACAAACTACGTGACCCCAGACCACAGATTCGGCAGCCATAAAGCTGTTTGGCGACAAAATCCAAGCTCGGGTATTCCAATCGCTTCTTGTTTTTAAATGATATCACATTTAGAAGTGAATCAATTGAATTTCGTCGCAAGGAAGTGTTCGCTGCAAGCTGCTGAGTCCGTGGTTTGGATAAACGTAGTTTATGATTTTACTCGACGATAAATATATTAAATAATTGTTTACCGATCTCAAGAATCAATTCTTCCTCAAGCTCGATAATTCAATCATCAAATCTCATTTTCTATCCGTTTCAATTTACAAATTTTCTCGATCTTTTCCCTAATACCGCTTCAATGAAATAAAATCATTTCAATAAACATTCCAAAATCACAAAACGGAAATGACATTTCACCCTACACCTTTATTAATAATGGAAATGTTTATATTTAATGTCGAATTACATTCGAGGAATTTATTTATTCGACATTTCAATCAACAGAGAGCGGGACATTTCAGAAAACAATATCTGGGTTTCATTCCATTTTCATTTTTCGCTTGATTGAGTCTGACATCATGAAAGATATAAAATATGCAATGGCTTCGCTTCCCTCCGAACTGAAACCGTTTCCTTTTTACATTATTATTGCTGAATATCACAAAAGTGACATTCGTAAATTGAAATATCTTCTGCAAAATAAATTTATCGTCTGTCAACCGGTGTGAGTCACAAAACATCGAAAATAATCTAACACCATTTTCTGTTACTACAATACCAAAAAAAATGGTGCTTAAAAATAAGTCCATGAACGTACTAATTTCTCTTTGAGTACAATTGCATTATAATTGAGAGATGACGTACTCAAATTTAAGTAATCGTACTTTCACAAAAATCAGCAGTGTGATTTAGTATTACTGATGCCAGGTTCTGTTCAAACGCTCTTAACAAGGCGACCTGACAAACTTAAAATAGTTGTTCAGAAAATGGTTTTCCACAATATTTGATGTCGATTGCTTAAATGGAAACAGAGTTATTTGTATGATGAGAAATTGTTTTGTGATACTACACTTTGTGATACTTTTTTACTAATATTACACTGTTTTAAAAAAAAGTGCTTAAAAATAAGTACAATGACGTACTCAAATTTAAGTAATCGTACTTTCGCAAAAATGAACAATATGTTTTAGTACTGCTAATATCAGCTTCTGTTCAAGCCATCTTAACAAAGCGACCTGACAAACTTAAAATAGTTGTTCAGAAGATAGTTTTTCACAATATTTGATGTCAATTGCTTAAATGGAAACTGAGTTATTTGTATGAGGAGAATTTTTTTTGTGTTTTAAAGTAGAAACACCATTTTTATTCTTAAGAAATTAAGCCTTGTGGCATAGTTACAGGTATCACGGAATGGTTTGATTTGAAAGCTTAGAGAAACATAACGACATTAGTTTCTATATTATTTAGAAGTTTGAAATTGATAAATTAAAAATATTTTTTTAAAAATAATACAATTGACATTTGTCGGTTTTTTTTAAAAGCCACATATGTATTTACTAATATTACACTTTTTAAAAAAAATTTGCCTAAAAATAAGTGCATGGACGTATTCGATTTTCTTTGGAGTACAAATGCATTATAATTGAAAGATGACGTACTCAAATTTAAGTAATCGTACTTGCGCAAAAATCAGCAGTGTGATTTAATATTGCTAATATGAGCTTCTGTTAAAGTCATCTTAACAAAGCGACCTGACAAACTTAAAATAGTTGTTCAGAAGTTGCTTTTCTACAATATTTGATGTCGATTGCTTAAATGGAAACTGTGTTATTACAATTCAATTATCATACTTCCCATTCTTTTGGAACACCATTTTAACATTACTGTTTATAACTTCTAAAAGTTGTCCTGATAGTACAACGAATGGGCATTGGGTTGCGATCCCTGAGGACCAGGGTTCGATTCCTGGTAAGTCTTAGATGTAATTGTCGATATTTATTGAAAGTGCTTTTTTAAAAGAGGCCTAAACTGTTAAAATTAAGTAACCAAAAATAAGTAAAATGTACTCATTTTTGAATACATTCGATGCTTATCATAGCTCATAATGCATAAGTTTCACTTTTTGAAAAAGACATATAGCCAATGAGTAAAAACAATGAGTAAAAATGAATAAAAAGAGCAGTAACTTGCCTACATACGCTGCCTTCATAAATCATTTTCAATAAATATCGCCGATTACAACCAAGACTTACCGGTAATCGAACCCATATCCTTAGGCACCGAAGTCCAGTCTGTTATCAGTTGTACTACCAGGCCCGCTGGTTTATATAAACAGAAAAAATGTTGTGCCAAAAGAATGGGTAGTACGATAATTCAGTTGGTATAACTCAGTTTCCATTTAAGCTATCGACATCAAATATTGTCGAAATTATCTTCTGAACACCTATTTTATGTTTTTGAGTTCGCTTTGTTAAGATGGCTTGAAAAGATACTGATATTAGCAATAGTAAATCCCACTTCTCAATTTTTAGAAAGTACGGTTTCTTAAATTTGAGTACGTCATCGATCATTTACGATGCAATTGTGCTCAAAGAAAATCGAGTAGGTTCAGGTAATCATTTTTAAGTATTTTTTATAGTGTAATAAATCGCATCTTTAATTTGATCAAGTGGAGTTGGTTTTAGTGTAATGGGTTGCCCAAAAATGAGTTGAATGCCAATCTAGCTATAGTTCTAACAAATACAAGTTGCAAATTTAAAATGCTCTTATATCATAATTCAGTTGTTGGCCTTATACCCCTTGAAATCCAAGTCTCCCAATTGTAAATTTTAAGGACTTACTTTCATGCATTTTGATATTAAACAAATACCTATCTGATATCGTGAAATCTATTTAATATTTTTAAAGTATTTATTTTCATATGAAATATCTCCTTGTATTAAATGTGTCAACATAGAGAAGTGTTATGGTGTTATATAGCTAAGATGGAAACGAATTTATTACACAACGTTTATTATAAAAACAAAACTTGGCTTTTGAATTAAATTGTATATCTAAAATATATAGATATAATTGTCTTTACTCAATAGTTATGAAGAAGTATTTTTTTGAAGTCTGGTTTCTACGTATATTTATTAAACGAGACGTATTTTTAAGATTAGAAATTTTTTAATAAAGTTGATATCAAGATTGGATAATATTGGTAATTTGATTATATAATGTCGATATCAAGATTAAATGTTTTATATCATTATTAAATACTGTTGATAATTTGTGTTATCATAATTATACAATGTTTATAATTTTGATATTATAATTAAATAATTTTACGATACATGATTTATAAGCAGGTGGTTAAAAATAGGTGATCAAAAATAAGTAAAATGTACTCAATTTTTAAATACATTCGATGCTTATGATAGCTTTGAATACATAAGTTTCATTTTTGAAAAAGGCGTGTTATCAAAAATGAGTACCATGAGTTAAAATAACAGTTGCCTGCCTACATTAGCTTCCTTCATAAATCACTTTCAATAAATACCGACAATTACAACCAAGACATAACATGAATCGAACCCAGATCCTCTGGCACCGCAGTCCAGTGCCGTATCCTTTGTACTATCAGGGCAACGTGAAGAAGTTATAAACGGATGAAATGTTAAAAAGGTGTGTCAAAAGAACGGGAAGTAAAATAATTGGTTTGCAATAACTAAGTTTCCATTTAAGCAATCGATATCAAATAATGTGTAAAACCATCTTCTGAACAACTATTTTAAGTTTGTCAGGTCGCTTTGTTAAGATGGCATGAACAGAAGCTTAGATAAGAAATATTAAATAATACTACTCAATTTGAGAAAATACGGTTGCTTAAATTTGAGTACGCTATCGCTCATTTACGATGCAATTGTACGAAAGGAAAATAAGTAGGTTCATTTACTCATATATAAGTAAAAGCATTTCATGTCGATTACTCTTAAAAGCAAACTGGGTTATTACAAATCTGCAAGTGAACAGGTTGAAAAAAAGGTTGTTGTTTTTTTAAACCCGTTATCATTATGTTCCCGTTTATTTTAAAGAACAGATAATAAAAAGAACTGGCCGTTATGTTGTAGTCTGAGAGGTGACATCGGTGTGCAAAATGTTAAATGCCAATCTTTTAAAATGAAAAGGTTTTTTTTTCTGTTATCCATCTTATATAAAATTCTTTTGAGGAACTGAATACACAAACCAAATTTTTTTTTCATAAATATAATTGGTTTATGACTAATCCATTTTTAAACTTGCGAATACAAAACGCATTGTCCGTTTTCTATTGACTTTTTCAAAGCTTAAAAATAATAATTAACCAACATTTACAAAGAGAGCGGGAAAGAAAATTTAAAAATATTAGAACATTGTGCAAATATAACTCGACTAAAAAACACGTTAAATATTAGTAAGGGAAAAAAAACTGTTAAATATTTGTTTAACATTTCATTGTTTGCCAAATTTATTGCGCTGCTTAAGTTCGTTTTTTCTGCTTCATTCTAAAGCTGCAAAAGATGGAAAAGCCATTAAAGAAAAATAGTTTTGTACTTAGAGGAAAGGCCTAACGTTAATAAAATATTATGTAGACATGTTTCCTTGAGTAATAAATAATTAAATTGTAAATATTAACTATTTGAAATTCATATTAACTAAACCATTAGGTGTAGTAAATATAATTTTGATAAATAGCAATTGATGCATTTTTAATAAAACGAATTATTTTAATGTTAATAAAAATAGGTTTTCAGTGTTTTTTTGCATAACAGAATTTATAATTACTTGATTGCCCCAAAAAAATAATTTATATAATTTTTATGGTTGTATGTTTGTTTATGTTATTTTTTTTGCATAGGGAAAGGTGGGAGATAATATGTCATGGGGTAAAACGGTTTTTTATATTAAATACACATTGTTTAACTTATGTTTTTATCTCATTTTTTTTAATTACTTCGTTTAATGGAGTACATTTAAAAAAATTCTACTTTTTTGGGTTATTTAATTTTAAGTCCAACAGACGATATGTTTCATTATTTTAAATTCTAATTTATTAATTTATTTTAAATTTTAATTTATTAAATAACCTTATAAGAGCTTTTTAAGGAGGAATTCTAAACTGGTATATGCGATTATTTCTAGGAGAAGAGAAAATGTATATATTTTTTGTCATTTCTCGGTATTTTATTTATCCCCGTGCGAAGAACGGGTACTTTTGCTAGTAGCTTAATAAAAATGAAGTTAAGTACCTGTTTTTTTCAAACAAACCGTCAGCAAAAGTACATATTTGTATAAAACTGCAATTAAAAGTGATATCACATCCCACACAATACACATGTCAGAGGGCGGAATGGGTTAATAATCAGCATGGTTGACACGCCCTACATTCCTCTGCGCAATGGTATGCCATTTATCCCTATTGAATGATTCCACGTGGAAGTTTGGAGCGGAATCGTATACTACAGATGTTCAAAACTCCTACTCCACGTGGTATAAAGTTCAGAGTGTGAAATGGGTAAACAAAATAGGCTTTTTCAAAGCATCTCATCTGTCTCTACACGATGGTATGTTAGTTATTGCCGCAGGATGTTTCCACGAGGAATTTTTAGGGATTTACTAGTGTAGTATTTTAGTATACAATTCCTTGCTGCGAGGTAACCCAAAACCGATTTTAAAGACGTGTTCATGTCGCAAATTATTATAGTAAAATATTAGTTTTCCAATATTAATTATAAAAAATATTAGTTTTCCAATATTAATTATAAAAAATATTAGTTTTCCAATATTAATTATAAAAAATAATTTAATCCAAATGAAACAAAATACTAATTTTTTGAATTTTCGGAATTGTCTCATTTGGAATTCGAGTTAATCGTTACTTTCCTTGACCAAATTATATCTAAGTTGACAGAAACCAAACACAAGGCCAAAATAAACAGCCAATAGGAAGTCAGATTTCTTGGCGGTTATTTCTATTCGAGTAATTCTTTTGGCGGAAAAGCGACTGCAATATTGCATGATTTCCCTACGGTCTCCTTAACGAGTTTGACCGGTCCGTAAGAATATTAGATCTAGAAAAAGAGGATGAGATAGAAATGTTCAATTATATATAAAAAAAAATACTTATGGATGTGACAAAACTAAGTTTTCTAATCATTGATAAAACTTTATTATTTTGTGGGTTTATTGTGTGTATAAGAATTAAGGTACACAGTACCATCTAAGTTATTTTTTATATTTGAATTTTCCCAATCGCGTATATTTTTTAAAGGAGTTGTTTATCGAAATTTTTCCGAATAATTCCTGTAAATTTTGTAACACAACAGAAAATGAAACCTGGGATCATGAATTTTTAGTCTGCCCAATTTACGATGCATTCAGACGAAAATACTTATCATCGATTGAATCCAGTAACATTTCAACCATCCTAAAATTTTACAAAAAAGAATATTTTTGTTTTTATAATTACGCAATCTCTGTTTTAAAATTCCGGGAGGACTTGATCAGTGAACCTGTGCAGGAATAACAGATTAAACCCCTAATTCTAATTGCTCATGTAATTTATGTTTGTCTTTTTTTTGCATTTTTGTTCAAATTGTGTTTTAAATTTTTTTTAAATGTATTATCTTGTATTTTGTATTATTTAATTTTGTATACACGTGTTAAATTATGTTGCCAACCTTTGTAAATGGGCTACGGCCCACTACAATAAACTTATATATCTATCTATCTCTATCTATCTATATTTGAATTTTCGAATCGAAGCTTTTTTAAGTATTTATATTCTTTCATCAACATTTTTTTTTCGCGTATTCTTTGAATAATATTACAAAATGATTAGTATTAGAATTTTGTATACTACATGTATTTGATATTTATATAAATAGTTATTCATAATAACACAAATATTTTCATTAAAAATTAATTTTTTTTACGTTAGTCAACTTTTGAAAAATATCCGGTTATACGGCATTTAAATGTCTGGAATTCTCAATTAACCGGACAGTTTGAAAAAAAAATATTGTCCGATTTTGAAAATTCATTTTTTTTAAATAGAAAAAAATATACTTTTACAAAAAATGGGAGGAAAAAAAAGCAGTTATCCAGCTGTTATATATCCGGAAATATCGATTAACTGGACTTTTTTTAAAGCAATTTCTCCAATTTAAAATATTTTCATTGCAGAATAAAAAATTGTACAACAATGGTATTTAGTTCACAATGCATTTATTAACATGTATAGCGACTGTTTTACAATATATATTGATGAGACAATATAGTATTGTTTACCCGGCATTTATGAACTTGGATCTGGGACGTTGAAAAATGTGAGCGACAACTTGAATTTCTTAGTGAATAATAGCAAAAGTGAAAAAAAAAATATTTTTAAAAATTGAAAACCGACTGTAAGGAAAATACGTTAAAAAGTTTTAAAAAATTAATTTTACGAACAAGGTGAAACAAATTTAATTATTTATATCAATTTTATACTTATTACAACTTTTTAAAGTAAGTTCTAATTCACAAAAAACACACCTAACTTTTGGCGCCGATTAAAAAATTGTAATAAGTATAAAAATAATAGTAAATCATTCAAGTTTTTTTTGTCTTTTTCGTAAAATTAAAAAAAAAAGAATACTTTTATCGCATTTTTCTTAAATTCAATTTTCCGTTTATTTTAAAGATAATTTTAGTACAACGAAATAAATATTATGTATCAACAACAGTTAACATTTGCACAGTTTTTCGCTATTTACTAAAAAAAAGCTAACATTCCTGCTTCTGCATCCGGGTATGTACTCAATCCATATTAAACTTGAGTCAACTCTATATAGTAGTTTTAGAAGCGACTTCAAACACATCAAGTAAAACGTGTTTGCTATGTAACTTAAATAACAAACACGTCTCGAAATACGACGATAGTTACCAAAGATTTTAGATTTCTGATTTTTTTATATCTAGTATATTTCCTTCCTATGTACTATCTTTCTTTTATATGGTGAGATAGTATGACACGTGATTTCCCAGCGGATACAGTTACCTTTTTTGGCTTTTCTGTACGGCCAAATGGCAGTTGACGTGTCAGTTACTTTGGATCTCGATTAAGATGAAAAAGTAATATATCGATGATGTGTTTCTTCAGGTTGCACTTGCTTTGCGGTATTTGGTTTCTTTTAGGAATACTTCAACAGCAAAATCGATGTCGAGAGAAGATGTCATCGATTTTGTTATGCATGCATTTTTATTTTATTCGAACACTGTACAAATAAAGTGCTTAGAAATGAGTACATGAAAATATTCTTTTTTTTAGTACAATTGCATCGTCAATGAGCGCGTACTCCAATTTAAGTAACCGGGTTTTCTCAAAAATGAACAGTGTGATTTAATATTGCTCATATCAGCTTCTGTTCAAGCCGTCTTAACAGAACGACCTGACACACTTAAAATAGTTGTTCAGAAAATGGTTTTTCCCATTATTTGATGCCGATTGTTTAAATTTAAACTGAGTTATTAAAATTCAAATATCTTATTTTGACACACCTTTTTAACATTACTTCTGTCTATAATTTCTTTGCTTAGCCTTGATATCTAAACGGACGGACTGTAGACAGCGGTGCTGCAGACTTGGGTTCGATTCCCGATAAGTCTGAGTTGCGATTGTCTATATTTATTAAAATAGATTTATGAAGCCATAGTATGTAGGGCTATTTTTACTCATTTTTGAGTACATGTCTTTTTCAAAAATAAAATTTATGTTTTCGGAGGTATGATAAGCATCGAATGCAATGAATAATTAATACATTTTATTTATATTTGAATACATATTTTTAATAGTGCATAATCGTATGTAGATTTTGTTCAAATTGAGAAATTGGGATAATTATGTTTTAATAAATTAAAACTAAAAGAGTTATATGCAACAAATATTTTTTAAAAACTTCGGCTAACCAAATATTTCAATTCCCCGTTTTTTTTTTTAAATGATTCAAAATAGATAATCATAGTGAATAAAAAAATAACTAATGCAAAAGGAAATGGAAGAAAGGACTATTCGGTATTCAACCCAACGAACATGCTGATTATTAATTAACCATATTATTTATAAAAAATATTACTTATTTCAAATTTCTTTAGTTGTGTGTATGTATATATATGTATATATATATATATATATATATACATACGTATTTATATAGCAGTGTTTACTCTAGAAATTAAAAGGGGCAGGGCGCTGTTAACAGAAAAAGGGCACCACGTTTTTAAAAAGGCACTTTCAAAAAAAAATGGGGTGGGCGTGGCCACCCGTTGACACATCGGACCCGTGACTACACAATTTTTTTTTCCGATTTATTGCATATTGGGCTATTGGTGACGGCTCGGAACTTATCTCGAAGGAAAGAACAGTAGACAATTGATGTCCTTTTGTGGAAATACTACTTGAAATCCAAAATTTGACATTTTAAAATTAATGTTTTCGCTAAAAACTGAATCGATAAGTAGCCCGAATTAGGCCCCTTACAAAACTGATGAAAAGTCTACTAAAATTCAAAATTTGGTAATAAAATGTATAATTTTGCAATCTCGCCCAAAACAATCTTGCAGGCAACCAACAGGATTCATGCAATGCCCCGTGTTCGAAACTACCGCGGAATCATCGCGATTTCACAACATGCTTAGTTAAAAAGAAGTTTGTTTTCTACTGTCATAATTCACTAATTCCAGTTTACACAAAAATTTATTTAATCGATGCCTTTTTTAAAGACAGCTAGGAAAGCAAGGATGATTGTGCTTGACTAATAAGAACAACAAGGGCGGAATTTTTTTCGAAAGAGGGCGGCATTTTTGAAAAAAAGGCATGAGGGCGCTATCGAGATGAAAAAAGAGCAGGCAGGGCGGACTGCCCTTCAAAAAACGTCTAGAATGAACACTGTATATATATATAGAGAGAGAATACATATCAATAATTATATCCAAGACTTACCGGGAATCGAACCCATATCCAAAGGCACCGCAGATGACTTATCCGTTGTACTACTAGGTCGACGTGAAAAAAGTTATGAACAAAAACATTGTTCAAATGTATGCCAAAAGAATGAGAAGTTAGATAATCCAGTTGTAATTACTCAGGTTCAATTTAATCAATCTACATCAAATGATGTGTGAAACCATCTTCTGAACACCTATTTTAAGTGTGTCAGGTCACTTTGTTAAGATGACTTGTACAGAAGATGAGATTATCTCATTTTTGAGAAAGTACGATAACTTAAATATGAGTACGCCATCTCTCATTTACAATGCAATTGTACTCAAAGAAAACGAGTATGTTCAGGTACTCATCATTAAATACCTTTTTTTTTTACAGAGTATCATTGAATAAATCCAAATGCTAAAAATATTATTTAAAAAAAAAATATTTTTTTAAATATAACTTGAACATAAATCCTTAAAAAAGATAAAAGTCGATGACGTATTCTTATAAAAAAAAAGTTACATCCCCAAAAAAGAAAGGTCAGTCATTCTTTTCTGGACAACGACAATTCTCTCCATATATATCACCGGAAATTCGTCAGTTACACTAAAATCCATGACTCGGCGACAAAAAATCAGAAGAAGAAAAAAACAACAAAAATCGCGCCAAGATTTGGTGAAATATCGCCTACCTTTCCTGAAGTCATAAATACACAGGGAGAAAAGACGCGCAGTAAATTTAGTCGCCGAATTCGAACTACTACTATAAAAAAAAGAAAATGGCGATTCCATGAGAGTTATACTATTCTGGAAGAGTTGTTTTCCCGCGGTTAGGTAAAGGGAAGGTTCTTGGGGTAAAAGGTTCTAATGGATTTTGGATTATTGCAGTACAGGAAATGGTTTGGCGTCGTAAATCATATTTGGCGATCGTTAAGGGGAGTAGCTGATTTTATGCATCCGTAGATGCGTAATTTTATGATGTTAAAATGGAAAGCGATTTTGTCATTAAATGGTTTGTAATGTAAATTTGATGTTTCGATATTTATGAACATTAAATAATATGGTATATGTAATACAGTGGTTCTCAAAAGGTGGTCCCAGACATGGATTTAGAGTTAGCGGGCCCCTAACTACGGGTGGTATGGAATACGCCATTAAAATAAGGAAGCGGATAATTTTTTAAAAATATATATATAGAACTATAAATTAAATAATTTCTCCCCGTGAATTCCTTTATTTCATTTTCCGAAGGCAATCTAAATGGCCTATTGTTCAGATAATTCTGGATACATCTACGAAAGTTATCTTTGCCGTAGCTTTACCGTTGAAGCATAATTGTCAGAAATAGTTATTTCGTCAAAGCAATTTTTGATCGCCGTCTTTCATTTGTATGAACAATAAATATATTTTAATTCCTTTTAAGGTGTTTCACTGATGTCAAAAGATCTTATGATTTTATAACAATGTAATTTTATAACAACGTAATTACTATTTTTTTATATTGGTGATTAAAAAGAATGGGTTTTAAAAATGTAGTAAACGGGAAAACTTAACAGATTTTTAAAATTTCAATCTTCAGGTGCACAATTAGAGGTCCAATCGTATAATAATAATAAATATATAAATTTTTATATCTGTGTATAAATTTTTAAACGTCCGAGCTGTAAAAGATGGCGTTTTGCGTAACATTCTATTTTTTTTATTATAAATAACTTACCATTTCAGAAATTTCTATAAAAAATATCAAAAATTCTTCAGTTATTATTACTTTCAGGGCCGCTTTTACGGTGTGCTACAGGTGCTGTCGCACTGGGCCCCGCGCTTTATGTGGGGCACCGCGTTGACAAGGAAACAATTAGGGTGGTCATTCCGTTACAACTCCTAGATGAATAGTTACGAGTGACATAAATTCGGCTTAGTTTAATAGGAAATTAGACGCCCCTGCGTATAAAATCATTATATAAACCAAAATATATACGGGCGGTGGATGGGAACCACTGCGTCAGACAAAACAGATTTTTTATCTTCCTTCTGTTGGCGTTGTCGACCAATCCCTATAAATACAATCTACTGAAAGGATATATCCCTTCTGCTCTTTCCCGATCTCTTCCCCTCCGATATTTTTATTTATTAAACTAAACTAGATTGCACAAAATTTTAACTAAAAAATATTTAAAATAATAATTAAAAAAAATGAATTTAAAAGCAAAAAAAAAAAGTTATCCCAATGCTACAGATAATATTTCTAATGCCCTTTTTTTATCTATTGGTAAAAAGAATGGTCAATCTATAAAACCCCCCCTTAAAATCTGGTTCCCGTTGCTTCCTTTGCACTGGGCCCCGTTTCTGCTAAGGGCGGCCCTGAGTACATTTAAAACAGCAGATTTTAAGTTGTCACAGTCTGAATCAATTCCAACGCTTCCCTTTCCAAGTTTTCGTAGAAGCGGACTCCACAGAAAACTAGACCCCGTGACCAAAATCCGATTGTGACAAAACATCTTATTGGTCGGGATCCAAACGTAATGAACTTGCGTTTTCAGAGAACAAGAGCGGCCGTAATTGGACCATCGACTAAGCAACAAAGTGCTTGTTCTATAAAGCTTGTTTGTTTCAAAAGTGGAGAGGGGGGGGGGGGGGGGTAGTCAGTGAATAACGTCGTAATTAAATATAGTGTGAGCGAGAACAGATTGGAAGTTTTTTTTTTGTGGATAACGGGGAAATAAATAAGATTCTTTTTGGTTTCGAGTATTTTTTTTGTTTGTTATGTCTAGACTCTAATCTAATTGTTGATTTGTTTTGAAAGACCTTTTTTACTCGTTTTTATGTGGGCGGGAAATGGTGCAATACCAAAAGATGCCGAAAATACCATTTTGCATTACTTCACACTATCATTTGAGTAAAAAGTGTAGGTAATAGTTGAGTGCACCCAGTGGCGGCGATTCGGGGGGGGGGGGCAAGGGGGGAGGGGGCATTTGCCCCCACATTTTTTTCAAATGTTGCTCCAGCGCTTTTTTAAAATTGCAATTTTTAAATTGTTATAAGTAAAATTTTTTTACTGCATCGCCAAAACATGTAAAAATTTCGTACCCCAACCCACTCCATGCCAAAATGAACCTATATCCCTGTATGAATTAATTTGATTTAGACAGTTTTCTGAGCAAACCGACAATAGTTTGAAAATTAATGTTTAGCTGTGGACCCAAACTACGCAAAAGTTTTTAAACAAGGCAATTTGAGTAATACTTCCAGATTTTCTTATGTATCCAGATTTTTCTTATTTAATCTAAATCTTTATATATAAAAAAATAAGTCAATTTTATTACAAAATTTAACAATAAAAACAAAATTGAGGGCTTTTTTTCAACTTTAACTAATCATACATATTATTAATTATTTTCAAAAATTGAATCGGCAAAATAAAAAATAAAAAAAATAATTAAAAAAATTGATCCTCGAATATGTTTAGAAATAAAGTTTGCAAACCTTAATTGTTAATTACGCATTGAAAATTAAAAAAAAAAAGCTTAATGTAAAAAACTGTTTTTCTTTTGACTTTGCCCCCTCACTTTTAAAACCCAATCGCCGCTACTGAGTGTACCGTAAAAAAAAGGTACTTAAAAATGAGAGACATGAACATACTCGTTTTTCTTTGAGTAGAATTGCGTCGAAAATAAGCGATGACATACTCAACTTTACGTAACCATACTTTCTCAAAAATGAGCAGTGTGTTTTAATATTGTTAATCTCAGCTTCTGTTGAAGCCATCTTAACAAAGCGAATTGACAGACTTCAAATAGTTGTACAGAAGATGGTTTTCCACATTATTTAATGCGAGTGTCTTAAATGGAAACTGAGTTCTTACAATTTAATTATCTTACTTCCCAGTCTTTTGGTACACCTTTTTAATATTAATTGTGTTTATAACTTCTTCACATCGCCCTGGTAGTTTAACAGATAAGGCTATATACTACGGGGTTTGCAGATTTTGCCTAAGTAGATTATTCTCTATCCAACCCAAAAATATTTTTCAAAATCGGACAACAGTTTTTTTCAAACAGTCCGGTTAATTAAGAATTCCGTATAGTTAAATGCCGGATAAACGGATATTTTTTTTCAAATTGATTCCAAGTGAAACATCGCCCTACCCAACAAAAAAATTTGGGCAAATATCTGAAGTAGAACCGAAATCTCACGCGAACATACATAAAAAAAATACATAACGGTCGAATTGATAACCTCTCGACGTGGCGCGCGTTGGCGGTTTTAATTTAATGTTTCTGTGGTTTTTATTTTAGAGTTTTTGTTGGCGCGCTGTTCAGTCGGTTAAAAAAAGCGGAGTCTGTTTTTTTACACTGGTTACACTTACTTATCAAATCCTTGTAAAATCTTCTTCGAAATCACCAATCCGATTGCAAAACATATCAAACTGCAAAAAATATTCGTTTCATTTAAAGATTGTCTAATAAACTCCATAACTCCATATAAGTATAGTCTAAAAGTCCGGTTACTCGATAATTCCGGATATATAACCGCCGGATAACCGATTTTTTTAGCAGTTTTTGCCAAAGTGGAATTTTTTATCCAATTAAAAAAAATCTAAATCGGATAATATTTGTTTTCTAACGGTCCGGTTAATTAAGAATTCCGGATAGTTAAATGCCGGATAACCGGATATTTTTTTCAAAAGGCGCCCAAGTGAAACACACCCTATCCAAAAAAAATTAAGTTATCCAAATATTTGAAATAAATATAAATCTTGCGTGAACATACATAAAAAAAAAATTCTTAAAAGTCGAATTCATAACCTCTCTTCTTTTGGCGCGCTTTGGCGGTTTTGGTTGGCGCTCTTTTTAGTCGGAATTTTGTCCTAATGGTAAATGCTATTGGCCATTTTTACGATTTTTTAAACGTAAATCATTTAATATAAATTATGTATTATTAATGTTATTATTAATGTAAATCATTAAAAATATTGTTTTGAATAAGATAACCTGAAATGAAAATTAAACATTTCAAATATGTATTTATCATTTGCAGAAAACTGTCCGTAATAAAACATTTGAAATGTCCGATTCGAAGAAGTATTTCATATTTATCTTGAAATTGCAATTTTAAAACAATAGAATCATTGTATATATTTTTTTAAATACAAAACAAAATACATTTTTAAACAGATATTCATCAAAAACACACAAATAGCATTTTGTTGCTTTATACATACATTTTGGATACAATTTATTTTCTGAAACATACAAAAGCATTGAATTATAAATAGATAGTAAACATAAGCCTATACAAAGATATTTAAGTATTTCAAAGAATTGCAGCAGTTTTTTATCAGCAAATCGTTTTAGCAATATAATTTATTCTTCTAAAAAAAATGTCTTTCAAATATATCGTTTCATTTCAATTCAGAAAATTGACTGAAAAAATATAAAAGAAAGAAGTTTTGTTACATTTTCATGCTTTTAAACAGGTAGTATAAATAAATAAATCCAATAATATGCGACTTCAATGTGTGTTTAGGTGATTTTGAAATAGGCAAATAGTCCCCCGCTTATGTGAGATGCTAAGATTAAATTGAGAAAATGTAGGGGCGTATTTACCAAGTTCAATGGTGTAGTAGAACATATATGAAAAGTTTTATAATTGTATTTTTGTTTGTCGTATTTGAAAGAGTCATTAAAAAAGTGTTAATTGATTTTGAACAAAACTTTTTTAATCACTAAAACAAATTTATAAAAACGATGAGACGTTTTTGATAAACATTTTCAAAGGTACCAATTATCTTCAATATTTGCGAACGAAATGACTTTATAACTCAATTTAGGTACTCTTTCGGGTGCAAGTAATTAAAAGAAATATTTTCTAATAACTTCCTGAGATCAGAGCAAAATATTTTTTTGTAAATATTCTTTCAATTACTAGTTTTTCTAAAGAAACTATAAAATGGGAAATATATGATTTTTTTAAAAAAAAATCAATAGATTTTAAAATTTAAATTTTGATGGAGCACATACATGTGAATGGATGTTGAAGTCATACACACAGTAGAAAAATGGAATCAATTTTGCGAAGTTTAACTATTAAAAAAAATTACATTAATTAAAATGATGCAGAAAAATTTAATACATTTTGAAAAGTTTAATTAGTAATTAATTTACATTAATTAAAGTTATGTAAAAAAATGTAATATATTTTGAAAAGTTTAATTAGTAATTAATTTACATTAATTAAAGTTATGTAGAAAATGTAATAAATTTTGCAAAGTTTATTTAGTAATACATTTACATTAATAAAGAATATTACAAATCGATAGCATCCTTTTCCTACTTGACTCACGTACATTGCCCTTCTGTAAACAAATAAACAAACAACCGTTGCCAGATTTCAAAAGCTAAAAAGTGATTTCGGATTCATCCTTTATGACGTCACTCCAGTACTTGTCCCCTACAATAAAAAAAATTTCACAATAGGAAGGAAAACGAGAACATCCATTTTAATGGATGACAGGTCACGGAAGGTTAAGTTATCATCTGCGTATCTCCCAAACAACATTAATTATATGTCTGAGAATCAGTACTAAAAACTGCTTAGCGACGAAATTGAAGCGATTCACATCTAAATGTGGAATATTTTTTTTAAAGAATGTGATGATATACTTCAGCTTAGAGTGTAGGTGACTGAATGGATTGTAAACTCGTGTCACTTCCGAAATCCCCTGATTAGATCAAATAATATGACGAGTAAACATTTTTGCAGTTTATATGGACGTATTCCTAACCCTGAAACTTAATCATTTTACAATAACACGTAATTCAAATGGCCTACGTTGGAAAACCTACTATGGAATTAACATGTTTCCCTACGATGTACTTTACGGTTGTCACGGTTACGAACCAACGATGAAAAAGAAGAAACCATTGCGATCAGCCAAATAAAGACACATGGGCCCAACGCGTCGGTCGATTTCAGTTTTTTTTTCAGAAATCGGGCAATGAGGGGTGGGTGTAACATATGTATAGCAAGTTAGTTTATTACACAAGTTCACCAATAAGGCTAATCTTGCATTGGCAATTATTGGAGATGCAAATAAACTATCTAGATGCCTGGAACTGGGCAACTTAAATTGTATCTGTTTATTGCGAAACATTTAATGCATCCAATGTCCTTTCGCAACAAGTAATTGACAATTAGTCGATTTTGTATGGATTGTGGTAACCCAAGATTGGCGATTTTTACCCTTTAAATTTGGCTATTCAGAAATATACTACTTGTCAGTCTTGAATTGGATTCAATTAAATAATCATAAACAATTGGTGTGTGATTTTTAATTGCTTATACGATTAAAAGTTGCAGCACAATTCTCGCTAGCTTAAGATTTTTTTTAAAGGACAAAACATCGATACCAAAAAAAGAATCGATTCCAACACAAAACGTGATCAGATACATCTTCCATCGATTCCCCTTCTACACTCCATCTTAATCTTTTATACAACAAAACCGGAGTTAGGGAAAAAGTTTCACCAGCTTTTCAATCTCAGAAAGTGTTGTCAGACGGTTGTCAAGGCTCCGATTTCCACCAGGAATTGTTCCTAGAATAACTAAGATAGAAAAGATTCCTACAAAAAAAAAAGTTACTTTCCTCGCCGTCCCCCCAATAAGATCATTTGAGTTTGAAATTTCTGTCAACTTGATCGGAATTGTCCGGTCTTATCTCTGATTGGTCGTTTTTTTTCCCCTTTTTCTACTTCTGAGTTATTCTTTCTCGGAAGGCATAATCAACTTTTCCCCGTTTTGGGGGTTTTTGGTGTCGTAATCGCTTTGTTGGAAATTTATGGGGATTTTTAGGGATGTGAGTGAACTGTGGTTTTTTTTTTTGTGTCGAGTTTAGTTCTTGTGAGATTGTAAGGGATATTTAAGTAGACGTGTGAATGGTTTGAAGGGTTTTGAAGAACTTACAAATTTTTTTTGCGTGTGAAATGGCTACAAAGACTCGGATAGTTTTAGTTTGCATTGAAATTAATCACCGCTTTCACACGTGCGGATGGACTTGCCTTTTAAAGGGTTGTTGTTTGTAATATCAGTAATACCGACTTACTGATTAAACTTCTATGAGATAAAGTCCGTAGGCCCGAGGTACCGTAGTCAGCGAGTTCGAACCCCTGATCTCTAACTGCAACTTATGGATAGGCAAGACATTTTGTTGACTTGAAGCCGATGTAGAGATGACATGTCCTACTTTCTTTGCTACCAAAATATTTCGTATATTTTTCATTGTCAAATAAGCCTACGTGTATTGATTTTGGCGGAGTGTTTTCCTATTTAGTTTTTAAACCCATTTTAAATGCAATCTGCCATTAAAATTGAAAGTCATTTGCAAGTCAAAGCAGAAGAAGATAAAAATCAAGAGCAAACACTATTTGTTTGGCTATATAAAAATTAATTCTATAAGAAGAAAATATTATATTTATATACATTTAATATTTCTACAATGCTATGGTAATAAAAACACCACTAAATCATTAAAAAAAAAATTGGGGGCCACAGCATGGCTGCTCGCAATTGGCTTGAACGCGCCCATAGAGGATACAAGGTTTAAGCCTTCCGGCAGTTAAAGTTAGAGTTCAGAGGTTCAAACACGGCTGATACAAAAGACTCGATAAAAATATTAAAATGCAGTGAATTTGTGATCGGAGGATTGCCAGATTTTCTGCGAAGTATGAATACATCGTTCGGACTTACCTCCAACAGCGTCTATATGGGTCGGTTTGGTAAATAAACGTCGCACTACAGCTGCACAGTGGGCAACTGGCAGCAGTTCGGTGTCTATCTTGAAAGAAAGACCCGAGAACGATGCCTCGTAGTTTTGAATCATAGTTAGATGACGAGGACAACACCTGAGCTGGTACCCGACGCAACCTGAATAGGCGTCAGGACATTGCGTCTATATGGGAGTTGCGCACGTTAATTACGATAGAGGTCCAATGTCCTGACGCCTATTGATATTGCGTCGGGTGGCAGATCAGCGTTGTCCCCGTCATTTTACCATGGTTCAAAATACGAGGCATGGTTTACAGGGTCTTTCCTTCGAGATAGACCCCGAGTCGTCGCCAATAGTTCAATGTTCAGCTCTAGTGCGATTCATTATCAATCATTATCAAAAACAAAAAATCTATGAGATAAAAGGATGGTTGTTAAATAACGTCGCACTAGAGCTACACACTGGGCTATTGGCGACTGTTCGGGGTCTATCTCGAAGGACAGACCCGGGAACACATTCACACACACATTCATACATGCACCTCGTTATTTTAGAACCATGGTCATATGACGAGGAAACACCTGAACTGGCACCCAACGCTTTCAATAGACGACGGGACTTGGGACCCCGATCAGATTTATCATCCACCGGTCCCGTATAAACGCCGTTAATTTTTGCGGATGTTCTGGACGATTTTTCTAGTATTTTGTAGCGAAGCTGGCTCACCCTCCGATCACAATAGTACTATTTGTTTTACTTTTCTTTGTCAAGTCCATCGCCTAGGATCGAACCAGGAATCTTCGTATTCCCAGCTGACGCCTTTAACCGCTCGGCCACGAAAGCCTTAGTCAAACATGAGAACATGAGTTGTATATCATCAGCATAATTCGTATATGTAACTGCAAACCGTGGATTTATCAGTTGTGGCAAAAACTACTTAGCGGCGAAACCGAGAATAGGTCTTCACATCACTTTTTGTTTTTAAGGAATTCTACATCTAGAACGGGATCACTTGCATTTCGTCGCCAAGCAGCTGCGGGTACGGCTGATAAATAAGTGGTTTGGAGTTACACGGTTTGTGAAATAAGCCGACGATATTCAACACGACGATCAGCGTGCGGATATTTGAAACACGACATATTTAAAGTGCACTAGCTCTTTCCACTCGGTGAATGTTTGCAGGACGATGGGAATTGAAACCGATATTCTCCAATTGCGACCTCGGGGGCCCAGTAGCCCAGTGGATAAAGGCGTTCAGCTAGTAATCAGAGGATTGCTGGTTCGAGCCCGTGCGATGGACTTGACAAAGCAAAGTAAAAAAGTAGTGATCTTTCGATCGGAGGGTTGTCAGCTTCGCTACAAAAATACTAGAAAGTAGTCCAGAGCATCCAACAAATTATACTGGAGTGTATACGGGACTAGTGCACTATAAATCTGATTGGGGTCCAATGTCCTGACGCCGCCTATTGAGGATGCGTCGGGGGCTAGCTCAGGTGTTGTCCCCGTCGTCAGAAAATACGAGGCATCTTTCCCGGGTCTTTCCTTCGAGATAGGCACCGAACCGTCGCCAAACGCCCACTGTACAGCTCTAGTGCGACGCTAATTAACCAAACCAAACCCATAGTCAACCGTTTATGAGCCGAATAGTTTAAAGGTAATCCAATGCTGACTTTAACCAACCAATTATCCGAATTTCTTTAAATCCTAATTGAAGCTAACTTTAACCAACTACTCGCATGACTCGATCTCATAGAAAGTTTATTTACTCTATCATTCTTAATGAGTTTTATAAAGCTTTGCCAATTTCCACACAATGGTTGCTTTACAAAAAAAAAAAAAAAAAATTGCTTACGCTTTCTACTTTAATTAAAAATATATAAATCTGATGGTTGTGTGAACAGTACATATCAGAATTTTAATATATCATGTGGAGTTTTATAATATATCTCATGGACAATACTTTGAAAGTAAGTAAACGTTTTATTTGATTTACGTATCAAAAAGTTCAGTGTATTTATTTCATGAAATGTGTATTATAATTTGATTACATTTTTACTTTTATTTTTATTAAGAATTTTCAATTCGAGTTAAAATGGTTAGTTTCAATTGATAATTTTTATGAGACTGGCAACTTGTGTTTGACATGTATTTCCAGAAGTAATTAGTTGGTTGAATTAACGTCACACTATACTGTTAAAAATGCATTCTCACATTTGATGAAACTTTTGCCATTTTTGAAGAGACAGATCCTGCTTTATGTTCCGATTAAATAATTCGTCAATATAAAGATATTAATTTCGTCGTTTTTTTAACGAAATCTATTTCGTCGGAAATGACTACGATTTTAAATAATATAATAATTCAATATTGACCTGTCGAAGACCTCTAGTTCTAGACTCGAACGCTCTATCCATAAAAAATCGATTGAATTCTGACAAGTATAAGGACCGAACATGAGCTGATGATTGAGAAAAGGGCAGTAAAGGAATCTACGTAAATGACTTTCGTTCGAAATGTGAGCGTTCTTTTTTCATTCAAAGTCACGTGATTAAACGGCGAAACGAGTGTCAAATATAACGAAAGCAGAATTCTCAAAAAAGAGTGTTATTTCTGTGATTATAAAGCTGTACATTGGGCTACTGGCAACGATTAAGGATATATCCCGAAATTAGAAAATCTAAATTATTTAGTAAGTATAGATCCCTTTGATAATCAGAGAGTTGTGAGTACGACCATTTTCCTCCTTCAAATATTCCAGAACATCCGCAAAAATTAACGACGCGTATACGGGACTGGTGCACGATAAATCTGATCAGGGTCCTAAGTCCCGACGTCTATTAAATGAGTTGGGTGCCTTTTCAGGTGTTTCCTCGTCATCTGACCATGGTTCTAAAATAACGAGGTGCATGTATGAATGTATTTGTGTTCCCGGGTCTCTCTGGAGCCTCAGTTGGTAAGGCGTTCAGCTACTAATCAGAGGATTGGTGGTTCTAATCCGTGAAATGGACTTGACATAGAAAAGTAAAAAAGTAGTGAACTTGCGATCGGAGGGTTGCCAGCTTCGCTACAAAAATACTAGAAAGTCGTCCAGAATATCCAACAAATTATACTGGCGTGTATACGGGACTGGTGCACGATACATCTGATCGGGGTCCAAAGTCCCGACGTCTATTGAAGGCGTTGGGTGCCATTTCAGGTGTTTCCTCGTCATCTGACCATGGTTCTAAAATAACGAGGTGCATGTATGAATGTGTGTGTGAATGTGTATGTGTTCCCGGGTCTTTCCTACGAGATTGACCCCGAACCGTCGCAAATAGCCCACTGTGCAGCTCTAGTGCGATGTTACTTAACAAAACCAAACCAAACCTTCAAATATTCGATCCGTAAATGGGACTGATAATTGTTAAATTTGTACAAATGTCCTATTGTTGGTCGCATTGTTTCCGTTTGAATAGTTGGATTCCATCCTGAGAATTGTACTCAATGTCTGACCATTGTTAAAAAAACCTTAGAGGCAGAATTCATGGGTATTTCCAAAGGAATATATACCAAAATATAATAACCATTTGTCTAACTCTAGTTTGAAGTTCATTTTGTAATCATCAACTTGTAATCGTTGTATAAAATTTATATCAATTTGTATGTCACGATTTTTTTAATAAATATATCGATTTTGGCGACTAGGATCTGAACAAAGTACAATAAGTGGTCTTGTGACAGACCACTTGAGCTAGTAGTCTATCAACATATGCGTAACCGTTCTCATCACAAATATACATAGTGGTCCTAGATGTCATATAATTTATATTAAAGTTTGTGAGAATTGTTCGCTTTCATTTTTGCAGAACAGAGAAAAAAAAACACGTCGTTATTTTGATGACTTATAGGCGACAAGTGCAAAAGACAATTTAGACAGGTAAAAAAAAATATGTTGATACCCAATATATGTCTTACTTTTCAATTAGAGTTTGAAGTTAGAAAAAGAACACTCTAAAGAAAGAAAATCGTTCTTTATGATGAAGAAAATGAAGTCGTGGTTTAACCCTTTGCACACCGTTGGCACCGCTCAGGCGACAACATAACGACTCGTTCTTTTGGTTCCCTGTTCTTTAAAATAAACCAGAACAGCATGATCTTGTGTTTAAAAAACACCGATATTTTTTTCAACTTGTTATTTTGCAGATCCAAAACAGATTAGGTTTCTTTTTTCTATAAACATAACAAATTTTAGGGAAAAGAACATAAGGATGAATAATGGTTCCGTAGAAAGAACGGAAAACCAAAGAGTTCTTAGAGTGCAAAGGGTTAATTTAAAGAATACTGGACACAAAAAGAACAGGTCGTTATTTTAGAAAATGGGTTATTTTTACTATTCGAAATTTTCTGTTGGTTAATTAGCGTCGCACTAGAGCTGCACCGAAATTGTCTGTAAACTTATTAGATGTATTGTTTAGTCATGCGAACTTGCTAGTTTTTGATCAGTTACATGTATATCTTGTAAAGTAATTTACCCCAACTCCACAGTCTTAGGTAATTTAAGAATATTAGTTCAAATAAGCGAAATACTTTTGCGCATAACTTATGCTTAAAATGTCTTTGACGTATTTTTTAATTAAAATGTCACGTTCCTTATCTCTTGCGTATTCTATCAAAACACGCTCCTTAAAATAATACCACTATTATTTTTACAAAACACAATTCAAATAAGTAATACTTATTTCGAACACTGACGGGTTGGTAGCCAACTGGCGTAAGTAAAAGAATATCCGGGGGCGTCCGATTGCCCAGTGAATAAAGGCATTCGACTAGTAGTCAGAAGATTGTGAGTTTGAGCCTGACTTATAAATTTGACAAGTAAAAATGTAGTGATCTTGCAATCGGAGGGTTGCCAGCTTCGCTACAAAATACTAGAAAGCCTACCAGAACATCCAACAAATTATAGCGGTGTGTATAAAGGTTGGTTTTGTTATTGTTAATTAACGTGGCACTAGAGCTGCACAGTGGGCTTTTGGCGACGGTTCGGGGTCAATCTCGAAGGAATAACCCGGGAACACACACACACATTTATAGATGCACCTCGTTATTTAAGAACCATGGTCAGATGACGAGGAAACACCTGAACTGGCACCCAACGCCTTCAATAGACGTCGGGACTTTGGACCCCGATCAGATGTATCGTGCACCAGTCCCGTATACACGCCAGTATAATTTCTTGGATATTCTGGACGACTTTCTAGTATTTTTGTAGCGAAGCTGGCAACCCTCCGATCACAAGATTACTACTTTTTTACTTTTCTATGTCAAGTCCATTTCGCGGATTCGAACCACCAATCCTGTGATTAGTAGCTGAACGCCTTACCAACTGAGCAACTGGGGCTCCTTGGTGTGTTTAAAAGATTTCTGCACGCTGAAACAGATCGGGGTCCAATGTTCTAACGCCTATTGAGGTTGCGTTGGATGCCAGCTTAGGTGTTGTCCTCGTTATATGACCATGATTTAAAAATATGGGGCATTGTTCCTGGGTCTTGCCTTCGGGATAGGTCCCTAACCGTTGACAATAGCTCAATGTGTAGTTGTAGTGTGCCGTTCATTCATGAAACCAAACCAACCCTTGACAAAAGTAAAAGTGTAGTGAACTTGGTTATCAGATGTTTTCCAGAATCGCTATGAGGCCCGGTTGCCTGTGGATAAAGGCGTTCAGCTTGTAATCTAAAGATTGCTAGTTCACACCCGTGCGGTGGACTTGACAAATAAAAGTAAAAACGCAGCGGTTTTGCGATCGGAGGGTATCCTGCTGCGCTACAAAAAACTATATTTGTAGTTTGTTGAATTAATGTCGCACTAAAGCTGCACACTGGGCTATTAACAAGAATTAAAGGTATATATTGCACCATTTGGATTTGTACTTGCATCGTTTGGAGTTGGACTTGCATCGTTTGTATTTGGACTTGCATCATTTGGATTTGTACTTGCACCATTTGGATTTGTACAGGCATCATTTGGATTCGAACTCCCATCATTTGGATTTGGACTTGCACAATTTCGTTTTGGACTTGCATCGTTTGGAGTTGGACTTGCATCGTTTGGAGTTGGACTTGCATCGTTTGGAGTTGGACTTGCATCGTTTGGAGTTGGACTTGCATCGTTTGGAGTTGGACTTGCATCGTTTGGAGTTGGACTTGCATCGTTTGGAGTTGGACTTACTTCATTTGGAATTGGATTTATTCAATTTGAGTTGGACTTACACCACTTGGAGTCGAATCAAAACCACTTAGAGTTGAACCAAAACCACTTAGAGATGGGCGTACACCACTTAGAGTTGAACCAAAATCACTTAGAGATGGACGTACACCATTTGGAGTTGAACCAAAACCACTTAGAGTTGAACCAAAACCACTTAGAGTTGAACCAAAACCACTTAGAGTTGAACCAAAACCACTTAGAGATGGACGTACACCACTTAGAGTTGAACCAAAACCACTTAGAGATGGACGTACACCATTTGGAGTTGAACCAAAACCACTTAGAGATGGACGTACACCATTTGGAGTTGAACCAAAACCACTTAGAGATGGACGTACACCATTTGGAGTTGCCCTTACACCACTTGACAGCCAACCCAACGATATGCTAATATCCCATCTCGGCAGTACATTCCAACAAAAACATTCCAAAATTCGAAATAAAGTTATTAAACTCAACCTAACCGAAACTAATTTAAAAGGCGCTATCCAATCTAAGATCTCGAATTATTACTTTACTTTCCCCTCAAAGTGCACAATACAAAAATGTCGACTTTGGGGTTTCAGACGGTAAAAATTAATTACTGCCGGTGTAATTAAAGAAAAACATCCAGAAATTGGATGAAGCGTGGACAAAGACGCAGAAAAAAAATAATCAATTTATCTGAGTTCCTTATTGAAACCACTAAGTATATTAAAGAAATACTATACGAAACGGGTAAACTTTCATTTCTAAGTTAATCTTATGGAATAATAATAAAAAAATAGTAAAGATTAACATTTGTTCGGTACCTGTTCCATGACCAATTTATTTTACGGTTCGGCTGCTCCGGCGAACCGCAGTCATGGATTATGGCGGGGGGAAAAAAGTGTTCGAATGTAGCCATTTTGTTTTATTATCAGATAGTTAGATTTTAATTCACGAATACGAAAAAGTAAATTTTGGTAGCAGCGAAATCTAATTTACATACTTTTTTTTTTATTTTTAGTATGCTTATAATTTGGAGATAAAAAGCTCGGATTTTATATTAAATGAGTTTTGTATCAAAATATATTTTGTGTTCGGTTTAATTTTAGAATTAAATGTGGGATATCACAAACTTTTTCTTTCAAATGGTAGAGTATCTCTGTTGTGTATATTAGGAATTTAATAAGAGTAAGAACATTAGTTTAAAAATGGTTCAAGTTGAAATACGTAGTACGCTAATGTTTTAAAATATAATCGAAAATGGATTGGCCACCATATTCCTTTGATTTTATCTTTTGTTCGATTACTTGATCAGTTTATTAAAGTCCATTATAATATAGAATAATTCATTAAAAAATAAAAATACTACATTAATATGTATATATCAAAAGGTTCACCTTTAATCGTTCATTCAATCAAAAATCTCCTGTACTGCTCATAATATACGAATAATTAAATTCAGCACGGTCAAACTTAAGTAAACCATTTATACAAAAACTTATTTATGAACAATGCCAAAACACATACAGTTCGAAAGCAAATTTTTAAAGTATTCTGCACAAACTATTTATACTAATTATTATTAAATTTTATATTATTGTACTTGTTGCATAACAATAACAAAAACATATTTTTTTAGATATCTTTCGAGCATCAAACTAAACACATTAAAAAAATTATTTTAACAATTATTTCAATTCATTTTATGTACTTGTAGAAACATAACATACTAATAAATTTTATTAAATATATTAGTTTATAACCGGTACATTTATGAACATAACTTTTTCGAATTTAAACAACACATAGTAAAAATATTCCGATTTAACTCTTTGATAATACTCCGACCTTTATAAAGTGTATATTCCAACGTTTATAAAGTATATATTTCAACCTTTATAAAGTGTATAATCCAACCTTTATAAAGTATATAATCCAACCTTTATAAAGTGTATACTCCAACCTTTATAAAGTGTATACTCCAACCTTTATAAAGTGTATAATCCAACCTTTATAAAGTGGTATAATACAACCTTTATAAAGTGTATACTCCAACCTTTATAAAGTGTGTATACCCCACACTGCTTGGTGCCAGATATAAGTTGGACTAATATAATTTAACAAGCTTGAAATATTAGTTTATAAGAAAGTTGTCAACTGTATTTCGTGTCGGCTGCTTCCAAACACTGAACTCTAACTGTAACTGCTGGAAGGCTTAAACCTTGTTTCCTCTATGGACGCGTTGAAGCCAATTGAAAGCAGCCATGTTGTGTCCCAATATTTTTTTTATGTTATTTAGTGGTGTTTCTTATTACCATAGCATTGTAGAAATATTAAATGTATATAAATATTATATTTTCTTTATATAGAATTAATTTTTATATTACCAAACAAATAGTTTTTTATCTTGCTTTTTATCTACTTCGACTTTGACTTGCATATTACTTTCTATTTTAATAGAAGATTGCCTTTAAAATGAGTTTAAAAAGAAAATAGAAAAACACTCAGCCAAAAGCAATACACGTCGGCTTATTTTAACATGCAAAATACACGAAATATTGTGGTAGCAAAGAAAGTGGGACACATCATGGCTGACTCTACATCGGCTTCAAGTCAACAAAATGTCTTGCCCTATCCAGAATTTACAGTTGTAGTTTAGTGTCTACGATTCCCAATCACTACTATTACGACTATTGCTGTCAGCATTCAAAAGTTAAGGGAAATAGAAAAAAGGATATTGGATTCACAGTACATCTGCAATTCTAAGTAACTTCTATGCGTTAATATATGCAGTATAAGGGAAGGGTTCTGGAGCATAGATTCCCGGAAGGATATGCAAGTATAATCCCGGTAAACATAAAGCGCGCATAATTGTAGCACACAATTAACTAACAGAAACAAAAGTTAATCCGACTATCCAATATTCAGTTCCCGGTCTAATTGCGCTCTTGCTAACTTCGAGTCGTTTAGGGAATATCAGCTGATTTATTTTGACTTTTAGGGAAAAAGTTCGGTGCGTAACGTAATGTACTACGTTCCGTTAAATGTAATCAAAATAGAGTATTCTACTATTCTCGATGCTCTTTGTATTACAAAACATGGATGCATTAGCTGTAGCAAAAGCTACTTAGCGACGAAACTAGTTTGGTTTGATTAATTAACATATCACTAGAGCTGCACAGTGGGGCGACGATTCGGGGTCTATCTCGAAGGAAAGACCCAAGAACAATACCTCGTATTTTTTAATCATGGTCATATAAGGAGGACAGCTTCTGAGCTGTTACCCAAGGCAACCTCAATAGGCGTCGGGACATTGGACCCCGATCAGATTAATCGTGCACTAGTCCCGTATACACGCCAGTACAATTTGAGGGAATGTCTAGACGAAATTCTAGTAATTTAGTAGCGAAGCTGGCAATCCTCCACTATATTTTTACTTTTTTTTGTCCAGTATACTCAGTCGGTCTCGAACTCGCAATCCTCTTATTACTAACCGAATGCCTATATCTACTGGGTAACAGAGAACCCCGAGATTGACCTGATTTACCTGGAATCGTCTCCGATAGCCTACTGAGACCTCCGTGGCCGAGCGGTTAAAGGCATCAGCTGGGAATCCGAGGATTCCAGGTTCGATCCTAGGCGATGGATTTGACAAAGAAAAGTAAAAAAAAAGTAGTGATCTTGTAATCGGTGGGTTGCAAGCTTCGCTACAAAATACTAGAAGAGTCGTCCAGAACATCCAAAAAATTATACTGGCGTGTATACGGGACTGGTGCACGATTTATCTGATCTGGGTCCAAAGTCCCGGCGTCTATTGATGGCATTGCGTGCCAGCTCAGGTGTTTCCTCGTCATCTGACCATGGTTAAAAAATACGAGGCATCGTTTCTAGGTCTTTCCTTCGAGATAGGCCCCGAACCGTCGCCAATAGCCGACTGTGCAGCTCTATTGCGACGTTAATTAACCAAACCAAACCTTCGATATAGGCCCCCAACCGTCGCCAATAGCCCACTGTGCAGCTCTATTGCGACGTTAATTAACCAAACCAAACCTTCGAGATAGGCCCCGAACCGTCGCCAATAGCCCACTATGCAGCTCTAGTGCAACGTTATTTAACCAAAACAAACCAAACCGATAGCCCACTTTTCAGGTCTAGTATGGTGTTAAGGCAAATATAAAATCGATAAATCCTGAACCCTCACCAACAACCATTACTCTCTCCTTTACCAACTTCCTCTAGTTCCACATTAATTGAACCAATATACCGGAAAATATCTAGATCTTATCCACCTAATACTTCACCCATATATCTTGCTCCCTTAAAATCACAGAGAATTTCCGAAACCCAATTCACCCAAAGACATCACAACAAACAATCCGCGGTGTCCTTTCACTCCGCCGAACCCCAGACAGACGGACACGGGAAACTATCTCCCCGCCGTACCAATACCGATCCATTCCGGGTCCCTAATCACGACCCAAGGAACAATTCCTGAATGGCCCATATAAATGCGCGTCGCGCTTCAACCGCCAATTAGAGCGTTGTAATTAAATTAATATACGCCCCGGAATCGGTTCGGAAAGTTTTGATTCGACGAACTGTGATAAATCTTGATTGTGGCCCCAGAGATGGTAGGGTTATTAGAAATTGTACGTCCTGGTCGGTTCTGTGTCGTGGCTTTCGCGATTTGTAGATATAGAATTGCAGTGCCAATTAGATTTCCGGGGAATATTAGACTTCGGGTGTAATTTTCCCCCCATTAAATTGAAATTTATTGGAAGTCATAATGGAGCGTTTTGGTGTGTGACGTATAATGCGTCGTGTTGGCATTGACATAAATTGAGATATATGAGTTATAATTTGGGAATTGTATTATATGATAAATATTCGAATGTCAGATGTATACCCCTGTTTATTGTTTATTGACAACATCTCAAACGTTAAGCGCAGTTTAGAAGTAAGAGATATTTAATGTTCGAGAAATGATAAATATTCCGAAGAAACAAACCGAACGTAAAAATAATCGTAAATACAGCATCGATTTCTGAATGATAGATAAACGCCAATTATGCTACAATATGTACAATTATGTAATTGTAGATAATCAAATTATGCCAGCACATTTTCTTTTTCGAAGATAATAAATAATTAAAAAAAAATTAAAAATGGCCGATCATAACGTATTTTTAGAAATACTTATATTAACGCTTCTTAAATATTTAAATATACTGTGTTTTTAGTAGTTTAGACACACATCCATTATTTATTTTAATTATAATCTTAGATCAAACGGAATTTGTAGTATATTAAAATATATAAATTTGAGTGTACACGAAATCAAAACAAATCCAATCATTTTCAGTGGTTTCACTGCACTGCCCGATGTATGGAATTGAAGTTTCGCTGCACTTTAATTAACGATCACATCGCCAAAAGAAAAAAAAGTCGCCAACACCAGGAAATGAATCCAATACCCAGAAATCGCCAAAAGAATGAATTAACCAATTCAACGAATTTAATTTAAATGCAAATGCTTCAGAATGACTTTTTCGATTTCCTGGCAATTCATTCGAGGGGGCTAAGAACCGATTTCAGATAACTCGAGATGTTGTAAATATAAAAATATCGGCAAGAAAATGGCGCTTACAAATTGATATTCGAACAAAAGTTTGTTTCGGAATGTGCGTGGGATTATAAATTCGAAAATAATTCTATGGGAATCACTTCTTCCAAATTAAATGTAATCCGCTCATGTGAAATAATAAATTGTTCGAATTTGTAGATGAATTCCAGAGTTGATTTCGAAACATTTATAAATTAGATTTATTATAAAGGATGAACGTTACAGTGTTGGTATAATATAAACCATGAAAAATATCGCTTTCCAAATAGGCTTTTTTGATGCATAATAATTTTGAATGTTTAAAAAATAGGTTTGGTTAATTAACGTCGCACTAAAGCTGCACAGTGGCTATTGGCGCCGGTCAGGGCCTATCTTGAAGGAAAGGCGCGGGAACGATGACTCGTATTTTTGAACCATGGACAAATGACGAGGACAACACCTGAACTGACACCCAACGCCTTCAATAGACATCGGGACTTTGGACCCCGATCAGATTTACCGTGCAACAATCCCGTATACACGCCGATAATTTTTTGTGGATGTTCTGGACGACATTTCTAGTATTTTGTAGTGAAACTGGTAACCCTCCGATCACAAGATCACTACTTTTTTACATTTCATAGTCAAGTCTGTCGCACAGGATTAAACCAGGAACCCTCTGATTCTCAGCTGACGCGTTTACCCACTCGGCCACAGAGACCTCTTTAAACAAAAGGAGCTTTTCAAATAATCCTTTTATCAACGTGCACTGTGAAAAAAGTGCTCAAAAATGAGTACATGAACGTACTCGTTTTTCTTTTAGTACAATTGAATTGTAAATGAGCGATGCCGTACTCCAATTTAAGTAATCGTACTTTCTCAGATATGAGCAGTCTGATTTAATATTGCTGATCTCAGCTTTTATTCAATCCATCTTAACAAAGCGACCTGACGAACTTAAAATAGTTGTTCGAAGATGTTTTTTCCACATGATTTGATTGCTTAAATCTAAACTGAGTTATTACAATTCAATTATTTTATTTCCCATTCTTTTGGCAAACCTTTTTAACATTTCTTCTATGTATAACGTCTTCACGTCACCCTGGTAGCTTAACGGATTAAGCTGGAGACAGCGGTGCCTGCAGATGTGAGTTCCGGAAAGGCTTGGTTGTAATTGTCGATATTTATTGAAAGTGATTTATGAAGGCAGCCTATGCTAGCATCTGCTCTTTTTACTCATTTTTACACATTGTACTCATTTTTAAGTACATAACTTTTTCAAAATTGAAACTTATGTATTCGAAGCCATGATAAGTGTCGAATGTATTCAAAAATGAGTACATTTTACTTATTTTGGAATACCTATTTTTAACAGCGTGCTTCGAAATGGTTTTAGTCACAAAAAATACGAAAATGAACTGAAACAATTTTCTAATGCGAGGCACCTAGATTAATTGATGCCTCCCATTATAATAGGTTTCCAAATAATGAATTTAATGTCCGTCCGCTCAACATTTTAGACAAAACGAGTTGCGAAATTTAAATGCTCTTATCTAAAAACTCGATTTCTCTTTTTGAACTTACACAACTTGGAAACAGTTTTCATCTAAAGATGATTGTATTACAATCCTAACATGCCACTCTATTAAATTTAATAATATTTCTTGAATAAATTACATTAAATTTCATATTATTTTATGTAAATATCTAAATCCCCCAAAAAATATATTCTTAAATAAAGTGATCTTAAATATTTCTCGACGAATTTAATTTAAAAATCTTTTGAGCGTCGTCCTAAGACAATTAAACGCCTTGAAGTTCAAACAGATGTCGGATTATTTGATTAATCTAAAGTTCAATTTATTCAGTTTACGAGTACGCAGTGAAATACTGTAGCAGAATATCAATAACCTTGCTGGATTTGAATTTTATAGAAGAGTAGAGTTATTTCTTTCAAACGTTTATGCTTGATAATCCTAAATTGCATTAGTATAGCAGCTAAAACGATTTAACTTTCTGATCAACCGTTACTCGTCCAGTCAGATAATTTCTACCGATTCACGGAAAATATTTTCAAAATTAAAGGTGCCAAGTTTGGCAGATGGTCGCTAATTTGGCGATTTTTTAAGGTGTGACGCATTATTCGGCAAGGGTTAATGTAGGATAAAGTTAATTGTGGAGAATGAACTGCTAAACAGAGTTGTCGAGGTGGTATCATTTGTTGGGTACAACCGTAAAGAAGATGACCGTAACGAAAACGCGGTCGTAACATATAGGTAATTGTAAAGGAAATGTTATGGTCTCGAAACGATGACCGTAACGAAAACACAATAGTGACGCAACGATAATCGTAAGTGTGAGTTGGCAACGAAACGACTTATGGTAACGAAAAGATGACCGTAACGAAAACACGATCGTGGCGTTAAGATGAACTCAATGGGGGGTTATGGTAACGAAAAGATGACCATAACGAAAAGAAAACACAATAGTGATGCACCGATAATCGTAACTGTGAGGTGGAAACGAAACGACTTATGGTAACGAAAAGATGACCGTAACGAAAGCGCAATCGTGGCGTTAAGATAAACGTAATGGGAGCCTATGGTAAAAGAAAAGATTGCCATAACGATAACACAATAGTGACGCAACGATAATCGTAACTGTGAGGTGGCAACGAAACGACTTATGGTAACGAAAAGGTGGACCGTAACGAAAGCGCAATCGTGGCGTTAAGATAAACGTAATGGGAGCCTATGGTAAAAGAAAAGATTGCCATAACGATAACACAATAGTGACGCAACGATAATCGTAACTGTGAGGTGGCAACGAAACGACTTATGGTAACGAAAAGATGACCGTAACGAAAGCGCAATCGTGGCGTTAAGATAAACGTAATGGGAGCCTATGGTAAAAGAAAAGATTGCCATAACGATAACACAATAGTGACGCAACGATAATCGTAACTGTGAGGTGGCAACGAAACGACTTATGGTAACGAAAAGGTGACCGTAACGAAAGCGCAATCGTGGCGTTAAGATAAACGTAATGGGAGGCTATGGTAAAGAAAATATGACGGTAACGAAACAGCACAATCGTGGTATAAAGACAATCGTAAGAGAGACGAAAAGATGACCGTAACGAAAACACAATCGTGGCGTTAAGGTAAACTCAATGGGGGGTTATGGTAACGAAAAGATTGCCATAACGATAACACAATAGTGACGCAACGATAATCGTAACTGCGAGGTGGCAACGAAACGACTTATGGTAACGAAAAGGTGACCGTAACGAAAGCGCAATCGTGGCGTTAAGAAAAAAGTAATGGGAGGCTATGGTAAAGAAAATATGACGGTAACGAAACAGCACAATCGTGGTATAAAGACAATCGTAAGAGAGACGAAAAGATGACCGTAAAGTCAACACGAATCGTAACATAAAGATAAATGTAACGGGAGGTTAATGGTCATAAAAAGGTAACCGTAATCAAAACATGATCGTGGTATAAAGATAAGTGTAACGGAAAGGTTATAGTAACGAAAGGATGACCGTAACGAATACATGCCTACGGTAGTATGAGCCGCGATACAGCGTTGGCACAGTTGCAACTGTAAGAAAACAATTTTCAAAACAATTAATCGTTTTAATTTTTCGCTCAGGTTTCGACGAATTTTTTAGAAATTTTTCGAAATTAAATGCCAGTAATTTACGAACCATTTATTTATATGTTTTCTCTAAAATTTTCGAAAACCCTAATATTTATTGACTTAATCTTTAGTCACGAAATTTGACTTGCATAAGCAATAAATATATTGAAAGATATATTATCAATAAAAATATCTTTAGAAAAGTAATACGTAGAAAAATATACTACTTCAATATCCTTCAGATATCAGTATTTTTTCTTTTAATTTGGCGATATTTCTTTTAAGTTGGCGATGTTTCTTTTAATTTGGCAATATTTCTTTTAATTTGGCGATATTTTTTTTAATTTGGCAATATTTCTTTTAATTTGGCGATATTTCTTTTAATTTGGCGATATTTCTTTTAATTTGGCGATATTTCTTTTAATTTGGCGATATTTCTTTTAATTGGGGATACACCAATCTCCAATTTTACAACCCTCCGAATTACAATTCGAATGAGGGAATCAAATCAGACGATTTCCACGCTAACTTTAAGTCGCTATCTTTGGCAACAGTTTATTGAATTAAAAGAAACATGGCGTCCTTTCGTGGAAGAGCGTGCGATTGGTTGTATTCGGAATTTGAATTCAAATCGCAGCGAAAGCCGAATTCATTATAGGTACAGAAAAGAGTTTGATTCGAACAAAATGTATTCGAGAATGGATAAATTGGAGTTGGGTTGTCTTTATTGTTTGTTTTTTACCGGCTGTGCTTCCTGAATTTATTTCGGGTTTGATTAATGGAATGTCTATTGAATATGAATTTCGGCGACAGTTTGATATTTGAATTGAATTTTTGGATGGAAATGAGATCCAATTGAATTAAATTAATTCTGAAGAATTATTTTTAGATAACATTTTCTTATCGGCCCTATGAGTATTGTGTAGAGAACTTTTTTATTATATTTTATTCTATGTCGATGACGGTACTGTTGAGTGTCGATTTGTTTTATTTATGAAAATAACATTTTAAATTTTTCTCATGATAATTCCTTTTTCTTTACTTGAGTGTCAGAAATAAGTTAATTTTACAATAAGAAAGAACCATATTAATGTAAAAACTCGTATATAATAGAACATTGCGTAAAAAAATATTAATTTTTACGTGTGGGTTGGGACAGGATCTGTCCTATAGATTTTCCAAGTTTGTCGATGGACTTGGGATCAATTTTATACACGAAAGGGAAGAAGTATGATGTCTGAAATATGGTATTTGCAGCGGAATAGGTAATTACATGATTTCGAACACGTAACGTATAATATATGTTTTTACTGATAATCTTCAGTTTGGCTTTTCTGCGTTTCAACCCCTCAAATGACCCTTCCCCCTTTTCCGAACCTACTTGCCTTGAGGAAGAAGTGTTAATGATACATCCGTCAGACAGTAGCACGCCTCTTATTGTAATACAGGTGGTCTTTCCACAACGATTTGATAACCCTTTGTCCTGCCTCCCAATGAGGCATCCGTGGCCGAGCGGTTAAAGGCGCCGGCTGGGAATACGAAGGTTCCTGGTTCGATGCCAGGCGATAGACTTGATTAAGAAAAAAAATTAGTGATCTTGTGATCGGAGAGTTGCCAGCTTTGCTACAAAATACTAGAAAAGTCGTCCAGAACATCCGCAAAAATTAACGGCGTGTGTACGGGACAGGTGCACGATCAATCTGATCGGGGTCCAAAGTCCCGACGTCTATTGAAGGCGTTGGGTGCTAGTTCATGTGTTTCCTCGTCATCTGATCATGGTTCTAAAATAACGAAATGTGAATGTGTATGTGTTCCCGGGTCTTTCCTTCGAGATAGACCCCGAACCGTTCGCCAATAGCCCACTGTGCAGCTCTTGTGCGACGTTGATTAACCAAACCAACCTACCTCTCAATGCGACATTTTATCCCTTCGTTTAAGAATTAGCTCACAGGCAAGGCAACTTTTCTTTTCGCTTGGCCTACGGGAAAAGATTAAAATACAAATAAAACATTAAAACTACGCAATAAAAATACATAACATGTAGAAGTCAATCGGGAGATACATCCAGAAGAAATGAAAAAGCATGTGTGCCAGAATGGAAAGTGTTGCCAAAGAACAAAAATTATCAGAATCGGTAGGTTTGGTTTTGTTAATTAACGTCGCACTAGAGCTGCACAGTGGGCTATTGGCGACGGTTCGGGGTCAATCTCGAAGGAAAGACCCGGGAACACAAACACATTCACACACATTCATACATGCCCCTCGTTATTTTAGAACCATGGTCAGATGACGAGGGAACACCTGAACTGGCACCCAACGTCTTCAATAGACGTCGGGACTTTGGACCCCGATCAGATGTATCGTGCACCAGTCCCGTATACACGCCAGTATAATTTGTTGGATATTCTGGACGACTTTCTAGTATTTTTGTAGTGAAGCTGGCAACCCTCCGATCGCAAGATCACTACTTTTTTTACTTTTCTATGTCAAGTCCATTTCCCGGATTCGAACCACCAATCATCTGATTAGTAGCTGAACGCCTTACCAACTGAACAACTGGGTCTCTCAGAATCGGTAGGAGTTAACTATTGTGTGCTAACAAGTGGGAAGTACCGGAAAGGTTTAATTGACAATCGAATCAATATTACTAAATATATGAAACGCCTCCAGGAAGTCAGGTTCGCCTGATTGGTTTGGTTAATTAACATCGCACTAGAGCTGCACAGTGGGCTATTAGCGTGGGTTCGGGGCCTATCTCGAATGAAAGACCCGGGGACGATGCCTCGTATTTTTGAACCATGGTCAGATGACGAGGACAACATCTGAGCTGGCACCCAACGCCTTCAACAGACGTCGGGACTTTGGACCCCGATCAGATGTATCGTGTACCAGTCCCATATACAAGCCGTTACTTTTTGTGGATGTTCTGGACGACATTCTAGTATTTTGGTAGCGAAGTTGGCAACCCTCTGATCGCAATATCACTACTTTGTTTACCATTCTTTAGTCTAGTCCATCGCAAGGTTTTGAACCGGGGACCCTTGGATTTCCAGCTGACGCCTAATCCACTCGGCCACGGAGGCCTCCATGTTCGCCTGAAGATTTGGGTTTGCAAATTAAATGTGGGTTAGACAAATTAAATATATGATTATGTTCCAAGAATGCTTGGCAATGGAGGACTTTTGTTTTTTTTTGTTTAACAGTATGTGCGTGGTTCTCCTTAATTCGAAATCTTAATACTCTCTTTGTTTGACCGATATATGATATACCACATTGACATGCGATAATATATATGCCCTATTTATTAAGATCGAATGGGGCCTTTAAGTTTTGTGAATATAATCTTATTGATAGGTGAAAAAATGGAACGTATGTCGAATTTATTGAAAATTTTAGAAATTTGATGGTTGTTTTACCATGTTATCCTCAGATCAGCGTATGTTTTGTTTTTCTTTCAAAATCAAGTTCCGAATCCACAATCCTCCGATCGTGAGCTTTGTACTCTAAGAGTTCGGCCACCGCAGATCTCTATTTAAATAGTGTAGATGAACAGAAAGCTAACGTGAATTCGTAACAAAAAAAGCGTTTTAATGTTATATACAGTTCTCGCTCAATTACAAAAACAGGGAAAAAATAACAGGTCGTTTTTTATGTGACTAAGAGTAACATCTCGAGTAAAAAGGGTTTAATTAAATCTACATCTCGAAATCACATACCAAAGGTTAAAAAAAAACGACGCAATTTCAGGAAAAAAAAATGAAGTTACTGAAAAATCAAATAACTTCCGCAATTTAAAAATACCTCACAACATAACAGCATAATCCCTGGTATTAAGCTCCAAAATCAAACAGCAAAGCTCAATCGCAATACCTAATGAATTCCCATTGTACAGCTATTTGCTATATAATCCACTCTCAAACAAGACATAAAAAAACGAGCAACCATGCCTTGGCGACAATTTTTTTAGTTTTTTGGCTCCGATCCATCGAGAATAATTGAAACAATGATTTCGAAAGCTCTTTTGTGTTCCGAAAGGCGCCTTTTAGAAGGACGCTTCTTTATTAATTAATCTAATTAAATCCCTGTTTGTTTTGAAAGAACGCCTTTTGTCCAAGATTTATTATTCTTTTTCAGTCGCTTTTAAGGATGGAGTGGAAGTTTTAAATGTATTGTTTCGGGCGCCGAGATATAGTTAATTAATGCTAAAACCAAATGGGAAAACTGAGATTTTGAGTTTTTTAAATGCTTAGATTTAGCATGGATATGGGTTTGGTTTTAAACTGCTATTATTATTCGTTAGTGTTAGTTTATGGAGAACAGAACGTTTAAGAATACTTGTTTTTTTTAACTGTTAGCAAAGTAATGGAATCTTGAGCTTATAAGTTTATTTCGAATAACGCTTGTCTATAAATTTTTTTTAGAAGATTTAATTAATTTTAAGTAGTACTTTTAATTTAAGTTAACTATTTTTAAAGATCTTATTTGGCATTTTGATTATAAGTCGCGTAGGAAGAGGAGAATTTATTTTAATGCATACCTTGACCTGTTTAACAACTATAACCTCAGTTTTAATAAAGGCGTTGTGGCGAAAGTAGAAAGTTAAATTAGAGAGAATGACAAGTTCAACAATTTCATTTTACTAGTTAACAATTCAACCCAACCAAGTGTAAAAATTGTGCGAAGAGCAAAATGACAATTGGTCAAATATGCCAATTGGTCAAAAATGTCAATTGGTCATATAAGTCAATTCTTCAAATAAGTCAATTGGTCAAATAAGCCAATTGTTCCAAAAAGTCAATTGGTTTAATATGCTAATTGGTCAGAAATGTCAATTGGTCAAATAAGCCAATTGGTCAAATAAGCCAATTGGTCAAATAAGCCAATTGGTCAAATAAGCCAATTGGTCAAAAAAGTCAATTGGTCCAATATGCTAATTGGTCAGAAATGTCAATTGGTCAAATAAGCCAATTGGTCAAATAAGCCAATTGGTCAAATAAGCCAATTGGTCAAATAAGCCAATTGGTCAAATAAGCCAATTGGTCAAATAAGCCAATTGGTCAAAAAAGTCAATTGGTCCAATATGCTAATTGGTCAGAAATGTCAATGGGTCAAATAAGCCAATTGGTCTAATATGCTAATTGGTCAGAAATGTCAATTGGTCAAATGTCAATTGGTCAAATAAGCCAATTGGTCAAATAAGCCAATTGGTCAAATAAGCCAATTGGTCAAAAAAGCCAATTGGTCAAAAAAGTCAATTGGTCAAATAAGCCAATTGGTCAAATAAGCCAATTGGTCAAATAAGCCAATTGTTCAAAAAAGTCAATTGGTCCAATATGCTAATTGGTCAGAAATGTCAATGGGTCAAATAAGCCAATTGGTCAAATAAGTCAATTGGTCAAAGATGATAAAATACCCCACTAAAGTTTAATTACGACATAGGGAACTTATACAGGTTGATAGAAGTTCGAGGCAAGCAGAATGAAACCAATAATTATGAACTTATGACAAGTGCGGATGAATCTAGAGCTTACCAAAAACGCAAGTAGGAGTAGGAACAGGCTTTTGTACAAAGTAACTCACGTACCAAACATTACGGTTCAGTGAAAAATGTCCCTATCCGACATTTGGAAAATAAAAAAAGGCGATATTACCCCACACAGATAAAGATTGCATGACGGTATGGGTTAATAGTCGGCCTGGTCCTCTCGGCCCCCCTTCGCATACTGATTTATATCTCATTTATTATTATAAGATGATTCCACTTGGAGTTATGAGGGCGGAAGCATAAACTGCAGTTGGTCGAAAGTCCCCTTTCACATCGTACAAGTCAGAAGACATAATGGGTAAAGAATGGGCATGTCCGAAAAGTCTCACTTCCTTTCACACGATGGTATATCATGCAGACCCACGTGGAGTTATAAGGAATTGACAGGGGCTATATATCCTGATTATTTTATACATCCATTCAAGTCGAAATAAGAAGGGTCATTCTTGAAAAATATTTTACGAGCACAATTATTGTTCTAAATACTACACTGGTAAAAATAAGTATTAAAAAATAAGAAAAGTGTAATCATTTTAGAATACATTTGATGCTGATCATCGCTAGGAATACAACAGTTTCAATTTTAAAAAAGACATGTACTTAAAAATGAGTACAATGAGTAAAAATGAATAAAAACAGCAGATGCTGGCATACATAGGCTGCCTTCATAAATCCCTTTAAAAAATATCGACAAATACAACCAAGACTTATCGGGAATCGAACCCACATCTGCGGGCACTGCTGTTCAGAGCTTTATCCGTTAAGCTACCAGGGAACGTGAAGAAATTATAAACAGAAGAAATATTAAAAGGTGTGCCGAAACATTGAGAAGTAACATAATTGAGTTGTAATAACTGAGTTTCCATTTAAGCAATCGACATTAAATAATATGGAAAACCATCTTCTCAACAACTATTTTAAGTGTGTCAGGTCGCTTTGTTGAGATGGCTTGAACATAATCTGAAATTATCAATATTAAATCACATTGCTCATTTTGGCGAAAGTACGATTACTTAAATTTGAGTATGTCATCGCTCATTTACGATGCAATTGTACTCAAAGAAAAACGAGTGCGTTCATGTACTCATTTTTAATTACCTTTTTTTTTATTAGCGTACATATTTTATTCCACATGATATGTAACGGAGGCTTCCGTGGCCGATCGGTTAAAGGCGCAGCTGGGAATCCGAGGATTCCTGGTTTGCTCCTAGACGAAGGACTTGACAAAGAAAAGTAAAAAGTAGTGATCTTGTGATCGGAGGGTTGCCAGCTTCGCTACAAAATACTAGAAAAGTCGTCCAGAACATTCGCAAAAATGAACGGCGTGTATACGGGACTGGTGCACGATACATCTGATCGGGGTCCAAAGTCCCGACATCTATTGAAGGCGTTGGGTGCCAGTTCAGGTGTTTCCTCGTCATCTGACCATAGTTCTAAAATAACGGGTATGCAGGTATGAATGTGTATGTGTTCGCGGGTCTTTCCTTCGATATAGACCCCCGAACCGTCCCAAATTAGCCCACTGTGTAGCTCTAGTACGACGTTTTTTAACCAAACCAAATAATGATATGTATCCGCACTTAGGACAAAATTATATTTTAATGTGTATCTTAAACCCCAATCAAATCAACAACTGAAACACCATTTCCGAATACCAAAATCCTATATTTGCCGTTGTACTTAACTAAAGCACACACCCAGTTCAAACGCTAAAACCTACAAACCAACTCTGCATCAAATAACATCAAAACTAACCTCAAACACACACTGGCAGTCGCATTAAGACCCCATTCAAAGCATTCGTTTGGAGTTCTGGAAATTCGAGCTTTAAAATCGGATTTTACAACTCCTGTTTTAAGTAGATTTTTTTTCGTTGTTTGCCCGAAACGTTAGCGCTCAAAATTAGACGCTGCAGCTGCATCGTTTGTACAGGGAGGGAATTGGAGTAGGGTAGCGTTCATTAGAATAGGGGTAATTAGCGTCCGAAAAGAGTTAACACGCTATGGGGAGAGATCCACCCCACAGCTATGAATAAACCTGTGTTGCTATAATTGGCATGGTATCGCCTAACTGACGATTTTTGGCGACTTCTATGATTTCTACACTTCTACAAATAGATAATAAAAAAAAGTAAAATATACTCATTTTTTAATACATTTGATGCTTATTATGGCTCCGAATACATAAGTTTCAATTATGAAAAAGACATGTACTCTAAAATGAATAAAAAGAGCAGGTGCTAGTATACATAAGCTGCCTTCATAAATCGCTTTCAATATATATCGACAATTGCAACCAAGGGTTATCTGGTATCGAACCCACATCTGGAGGCATCTTTGTCCATAGTCTTATCCGTTTAGGTACCAGGACGACGTGAATAAGTTATAAACTGAAATAATCTTAATAACGTTTGCCAAAAGAATGGGAAGTAAGAAAATTAATTATAAGAATTCGGTTTCCATTTTAGTTTTCTTTGGTGTTTTAAAAGGAAATAAATATTTTGACAATTCTACATTAAATCAAATATTCCTTTTGTGTAGGGCAGTTTTGCATGGTTTCAAACCCTATGTCAAACGAACAGTAAAGGTTAAATTTTTTAAAAAAATTAAATATTTTCAATGGCAATTGTAAAGTTTTAAAGATAATTCAATTGACAGGTAATAAAGAAATATTGTACATTTTAATTTATTTATTGTACAATTATTTATTGTACATTTTAAGACAGTTTGTCATATCCGATGGCTCAAAGGAAGGGGATTGCAATTAAGATTACATTGACGAAAGGTTTCTTAAACTCTGACATTCAAGGCCGTATATATACGTCCACGGATATCCAGTTTTTCTAGAAATGCACATCATTTTTAAATTCATAAAAATACTCCATTATTTTACAAAACTTTTTTTTAATCTTAAACTTTAAGGTACAACTTATAAGCTATAATGTTACAATTAATTAATGAAAAATAATATAAAATAGTATCTGCAGGAAAAATGACCTAAATATCCAAAGCCGTGAAGACAACTTTTCAATTGCAAAAATCGGATAATCGCCAATGGATTAAAAAAATATATATAATTATATTTTTCTTAAAAATGGTATTTTTCAAATAAAAATAATCTCAAAAATATTCCGTAAATAAAAATTAAAATTTCACAATTAACAAAAATTTTAATTTTATAACCAATTTGGCGATTTAGAAATTTCGAAAATCTTGCAACCCTGCAAGTACAAATGTAATTGGCGACAGTCCCATAAATAACGTCGAAAACGGATACATTTGGCGACAAAGGACTTGCACATTTCCTTTTTCTTATCTATTTGGAGTCTTACTGCGAGTTTTAATAACTGCTTTGGAAATGGGCAAATATTTAATATGAGGGGGTGTCACGGGTTATTTGAGTTTACAAACTCATTAGAAGGTATTTTGTGTATTTTACGTTTTGGGTATTAAATGTATTCTAATTTGAGATGCATAACATCCGGGTACTTATAATTAAAGTAGAAACGAAAATAGTCTGCGCTGTGATGTATGTGTGTATTGATTTTTATTTGTGTTGTATTTTGGGATATCGTTAAAACAACTTTTTTGGCAACTTGAGTGGTTAAAATAACATTTATGACTTGGAACGTTTCTAAAATGAGATACATGGGATACCAGGATATAAATATCACGTCACGTTATTAGGGAGGTATAAATGACAATGTTGCAGACGTGATACCACATAAGTCTAAACCATGCATTTAGCGTCCGATCGATAGCTGATTGGCGTCGAAATTCAAGGGATCCACTTCTAAATGTGGACTTGTTTAATGCATAAGTGATCGGAATACCTGAGCTAATTCGACAATAATTAAGCGATAATATTTGGTATATTTTATAGGGAATTAGATAACAACGTGAGTGAAATCTTGAAATAAAAGCAAAACACGTGCGTGACATGGATAGGGATCCGTTGGGTCAAACTTTACAGTGTATCTACTTTTTTAACGGGGCTGTTTGTTGGCGACCAATTTCTATTTCTGTTATCTGTTGCAATAACGTTTGAAACAAAACCTTTTTTTGCGACGTGCTTCATCAGACATAACCGACTTTTTTTTTAATTCACAATTGATTAAATATTTAATAAACCGGTTGATATATATATATATATATATATATATTAAAACTTTACAAAAGAGTCTGAAAATTTGTTTCTTGTACAAATGCATAGTTTTATTCCAAGCTAAATAAAATGTTGCGCACTTGACCTTCAAAATAAGTTGAAGATCGCTGTCTAAAAGAAATTCTGAATAATCATACCTAACTCTTAAAGAAGAATGACTTTTTACTAAAACCACCACCATATGGCGCCACGGTCAAGAAATCGGCCAACGTTACGCGTAAAGCCCGAGCAACACTGGGAACTTTACCTAAGTATTTAAATTAATGCAATTCGTTAAAATTAATTTTGATTAGTAATTACTTATTAGTACATATTATTAATTAGTATATATTTTTTAAATAAATATACCCTGATAATTATTATTACTTAGAGTAACTTTATAACAACCCCAACTTTGCAGGAATGCACTAATGCTGGAACATACAAATATAAAATAATTGATTTTGTACAACATTGTATAAAATGACATGTGGACAAATATAAAATAATTGATTTTGTAATTATTAATAATTAAATTTGGAGAACTTTAATGAGTATTTATAAATAACAGATAACGCAATTTCAAATATAATATAAGACAAGGAAGCAAATATATATTTATCCAAAGTTATATAGTTCGTGATCGAATTTGCGATATTCCAATGTGCCTTTATTTGTAATATCATATATTTTGAAATATATAAAGATATCATTGTTTACGGGTAGATTTTATTGTGAAAATGCAATTTCACTTTTAGAAAACATCACTCCAATATATTGCATTACCGAGATTGATAAATTATTTTGCATATCTTAAATCTCTTTCCTCGTATCTAAAAATGAAATTCGGTGGTACGAGCTTATGACGTCCTTGTGTTGTCCCAATTCGAATCTCGCTGTTTCCCTTTCGAATATTTATTATTGAGTATCGTATAACCCCAAATCTATCACACTCGCTGTTTGAACAATAAACGAAACTATATATTTCAATCTCTTTTATTACTTCGCTGCTTTTGTAATTTGATAGACACTGGCGCAAGTAAAGAAAATTTGGCGTCTGAAATCCACATAAACTTTCATTACTTTCACTTGAGATTTTTAAAATCTTTTACACTCTATGGTATACAGGGCTGTCACAAATTTCGATTGGCGAGTTTTGGATATATCACATTTGGCTTTATTGGCATAATGAAAATTTTCCTTACCCGATTACTTCGCTTACATTTTTAACAATTCGCTTAGCTTTCAGAGCGTTTATATTTAAAAGGTATTCCGTCAAATAGCTGATAAATCATCCAATGAAACACCAGAGACTATTTTGTTATCTTGAAGCATTATATGACTAGGTTACATCAATCTTATGGATGTTTTCTCAATAATAATAACTTCAAACAAATAACTTATTATGGGAATAATTAACTTACCATCGTGCAGAAAAAAGTAGGGCGTGTTGAAGAGGTCGATTATTAACCCATGCTCTCAACTGAATGCGAGGGAGGGGGAGGGGGGGTGGAGAGGGAATGTCGCCTTCGTCTGCAGTATGCGCATCCTCCCCCATAACTCCATAGCGGATCAGCTTATTGGAATAAGCGACATACCATCATGTAGAGGAAAGTGAAACGCGTCGATCAGGATGAGTATTCATGACATTCTATGACCGTGTGTAGGGGAGAGAGAGGGAATTTCGCACTTGGCTGTTGTATACTCCATCTATTCCATAGCTCCTGGGCGAATCATAATATGGAGATAAATAACCATGCATTTTGTAGAGAAAAGTATGCCGCGTCGACCAGGTTGTCAGTCAATTCACTTATTAATCTGACCATTGTGCCGCGTGGAGTGTAATGAATGAAATTTTGCCAAAGAAACGAGGACTCCGTGGCCGAGCGGTTAAGGGCGTTCAGCTACTAATCCGAGGATTGGTGGTTCGAACCCTTGCGATGGACTTGACAAAGAAAAGTGAAAAGTAGTGATCTTGTGATCGGAAGGTTGCCAGCATCGCTACAAAAATAATAGAAAAGTCGTCCAGAACATCCGCAAAAATTAACAGCGTGTATACGGGACTGGTGCACGATACATCTGATCGGGGTCCAAAGTCCCGACGCCTATTGAAGGCGTTGGGTGCCAGTTCAGGTGCTTCGTCGTCATATGACCATGGTTCTAAATTAACGAGGTGCATGTATGAATGTATGTGTTCCCGTGTCTTTCCTTCGAGATAGACCCCGAACCGTCGCCAGTAGCCCACTGTGCAGCTCTAGTGCGACGTTCATTAACCAAACCAAACCAATCGGCCAAAGAAACAGAAATCAGAGCCGACGCGTGCATAAAGGATTCGCGTACCGAACTTTATAAATGCAGTGGGATTATGCCTGCAAGATCTTTTTTTTTAGATAGTTAATATAGCAAAACTGCATTAGACATGAATTTTTCTAATGTGGTTTGGTTTGTTAATAAACGTCGCACTAGAGCTGCACAGTGGGCTATTGGCGACGGTTCGGGTCCTATCTCGAAGGAAAGACCCGGGAACACATACACATTCATACATGCACCTCGTTATTTTAGAACCATGGTCAGATGACGAGGCAACACCTGAACTGGCAACCAACGCCTTCAATAGACGTCGGGACTTTGGACCCCGATCAGATTGATCGTGCACCAGTCCCGTATACACGCCAGTATAATTTGTTGGATATTCTGGACGACTATCTAGTATTTTTGTAGCGAAGCTGGCAACCCTCCGCTTGCAAGATCACTACTTTTTTACTTTTCTATGTCAAGTCCATTTCACGGATTCGAACCACCAATCCTCTGATTAGTAGCTGAACGCCTTACCCACTGAGCAACTGGGGCTCTATCTATTTCTGAAGACAATTTCAAAGTATTCAAATTATATCACTTTTCCTTTGAAGAGACAACTTCAAAACTTCCAAAAAGGACTTCAACAACCCAGAAAATGATGTTATTCTTTAATTTAAAATATCACCACTCCAACAAAGAACAAACAACCCTTGCCGAAGACGGGGCTTAAGGAAAAAGCTTCCCCTTCCACGCAATTTCCATTTATTAGATGGAACTTTTCGTCGAAGAAAAGAGCGGGAAAATATCGCTTGCTGGATTCAATCTCGTCGAGGCTCACGTTTTGGAGATGCCATTAGTTGGAACGAAAAGCTGCTGTTTTTTTTTTCTACCAGACGATATATTGCAACAGAACAAATCTCGCACTTTCTTGTTGCTGTGATTGTAGATGTATTATTTCACGTCCGTGACGTGTTGGACGTAGTTATATGCGGGATTTGGGACTGGGATGACTGGGATCGGCCGTGACGTCTCGTTAATTTGGAATGATTGCGGTTTTGTAGATGTGTGTGACTTATATCGTATTTGTTATTCATTGTTTACGTCACTTTGAGTATATTCTAAGCTATTTTATATGAGTTTTTGAAGATTGTTTTTTTTATCTTCGAGGCAAATATTTGGTGTGATATCCTTTTATATAAATCATCATCAATATTTCATTAGGATTGTTTTTTTTATTACCATACAAAGTATTATTACTATTCACGTGTATATTATGGCGTGAACCCCTCCCCCCCCCTCCCCCAATAATCTGGAAACCTTAAAAGTTGGGAATTTCAAGCTTTAAAAATCCCCGACATGGGAAGAGGCCTCCGTGGCCGAGCGGTTAAAGGCGTCATCTGGGAATACGAAGATTCGTGGTTCGAAGCCAGGCGATGGACTTGACAAAGAAAAGTAAAAAGTAGTGATCTTGTGATCAAAGAGTAGCGAGCTTCGCTACAAGATACTAGAAAAGTCGTCTAAAACATCCGCAAAAATTAACGGCGTGTATACGGGACTGGTGCACGATACATCTGATCGGGGTCCAAAGTCCGGACGTCTATTGAAGGCGTTGGGTGCCAGCTCAGGTGATTCCTCGTCATCTGACCATGGTTCTAAAATAACGAGTTGTATGTATGTATAAACGAATGTGTGTGTGAATGTGTATGTGTTCCCGGGTCTTTCCTTCGAGATAGACCCCGAACCGTCACCAATAGCCCACTGTGCAGCTCTAGTGCGACGTTAATTAACCATACCAAACCAACCCGACATGGGAAAATTTATGCCTGAAGAAAATTAATATTATCAGCAAATGAAAGCGAGGCATGATTAGAAATTGCGCAACTTGTAAGTTTACATTTAAATTAGACCTCATAACAAACACTGCATTGGAACATGTGTGCAACCAATCAATGCGTGTAAGAGAACTGTTTAATATTACCTAATAAAAAAATATGAGAAATTCCCAAGACAAAATATTATTAGTCTGCACGTGTATATTTTGACGTGAAACTTCTTTCAGTTTGGGTAGTAAGGGATCACTTGCTAAAGAAGAATGCAGGCCCTTAGCTCAGCCCCCCCCCCCCCCCACACACACACAATTATCTGGCAATCCTAAATATTATGAATTTCAAGCTTTAAAAATCCCTGACTTGAGAAAATGTATGCCTGAAGAAAATAAATATTATTAGAAAATGAAAGCTAGGGAAGATTAGAAATTGCGCAACTTGTAAGTTTACTTCTAAATTAGACCTCAGAACGAATACTGCATTGAAACATGCGTGCGAAAAAATCAATGCTTGTATGAAAACTGTCTAACCCTTTGCAGTCCAAGAACTTTTTGCATTTTCCGTTCTTTCTGCGGAACAGTTATTTATCTTTATGTTCTTTACTCTAGAATTTGTTATGCTTATAGAAAAAAAGAAGCATCTGTTTTGGATCTGCAAAAGAACGAGTTGAAAAAATATCGATGTTTTTTAAACACAAGATCATGCTGTTCTCATCTCGTTTACTTAAAGAACATGGAACCAAAAGAACGAGTCGTTATGTTGTCGCTTGAACGGCGCCAACGGAGTGCAAAAAGGTTAATATTACCTAATAAAAAAATATGAAAAATGCCGATAAGTTGGAACTGGGTATATTCAGTACTGTTGAGTCGGAAATTTCGAATCTTTAAGTTTGGAAATTTTTTGTTTCAACCCCCCCCCCCCTTTTTTTTGTGTAACTGCAATGGCAGAATGTGCCATTTTTATAAGAAAAACATAAAACTAATGTTTGTATCTCAGAGCAAGACGATTCAGTCAAATTTGGACAACTTTAGAAGAGAACGGAAAAACTGAATCGTACTCTCATATCAAATAATTCGGGGCCCAAAGTCCCGACGTCTATTGAAGGCGTTGGGTGCCAGTTCAGGTGTTGTCCTCGTCATCTGACCATGGTTCTAAAATAACGAGGTACATGCAGGGCCGTCACAAGCAATTTTTTTGGGGGGGCTGAAACAAGGAATTTCCCAACTTAAAGATATGAAATTCCCAACTTAAAGATATGAAATTCCCAACTTAAAGATATGAAATTACCAATTTAAAGATATGAAATTTCCAACTTAAGATATGAAATTTCAACTGACCGACATTTTTCGTCTTTTTTTATAGATTAAGTAGGATTAAAGGCTTAAAATAAACTATAGAAAACTACGATACATGTTTTTATATTGCTTTAATTCATTTCATATATTGCAGAATACTTTATTTGAAAATAATTCATGTGTGTAGATAATTTGTAATTTTCTTGATAGAAAACCTTACATTAATTAAGAAAATTAATGCAAAAGCCTATATAAATTATATTTAAATAAACTTTAACTCTTAACTAAAAAATGTGAAAACTGTGTGGATCAAATACAGATGCAGAATATAGCCATATATAAATACAGTAAAAGTTAATTACAATTATATTAATTGTCAATTAATAAGAAACAGAAAAATGTTTCAAGATTAATAATGAAGTGAGTACCGGACCTTAATAACATTAAAAATATGATTGTTCAAGTAGATGCCAAACTTTAAAATAGAATGGGGCGTTATTGTATCAGGTTTCTATTTTCATATTTGTTATATGTAAACATGTGATTACCGACCGGTACATTTAATCATTTTTAATCAAAAATGTGTCGGAGATACAATTAATAGTCAATGAACTTTTAAAAACATTTTCAATGCGATTAATCCATGGCGACGAACTAATCCACATTGAATACAATTTAGGGGTATCTTTGATGGCAACAACGTAAATACATGAATATTCCAACACTCGTAAAAAAGAAATTTACCTTAAAATTCACAAGAGATAGGCTCTGCATAGTAAAAACACTGATACCTATTAACAAATTAACCTCTGATATTCAAATCAGTCTCTTTGAAACAAAACAAAATACTGGAGAAAGCTTGGACAATAAGACGCCAGTTACTCAACAAAAAAAAAAGAAATAGAAGAAAAAGTATAGCAGAAATATTCAATCCCCAGGGATTAAAAAAAAAACCAATAGCATATGTGACGTAATGACCAATCATTGCAATCCCCCGACAGGATGCATAAAGTGTGCACTGAAAAAAAAAAAGGGGGGGGGGGGATCGAAAAGCATTTGCTTTGCAAAATAAAAAAGCATTGATTCAATAATTGGGAATATTAGATGTGAGGGGGTAGTTGACTTATAAGAGCAACACCACAGCTACTTTTAATAATTGTCAATAACTATTTTAAAAATTAGTAAATCACTCCCTAATTGTGAAATAAATTAGTTAAAAAATGTATAGTTATGGCAATTTAAAGATCTAATAAGCATTTTAGTTGACCAAAACTGGTAAAGAATAATATAAAGGCAACGTGGTCTAAAGAGTTGGATTCGAAGATTCGGCATTGTGCAACCCATTCAAAGGAATTTCTTTACTTTTGACCAATAAATATTAACTTCTATAAATTCAATTTAAATTGTAAAGGTCCTTTTAATTCAAAGTTTTAAAAGATTGAATAACTAAATTTATCTTATTATAATTATTAAATTAAATTCAAAGTATTTAAAAATTGTTTAAATGAGTTAAAGCATATAATATAACTTTGACACTCAAAACGGATTTGACTTTTAACTTATTCTTTATTCATTGTAGAATACTGAAATTTTTTAGGCAGAGAAGGAATCATGGCTTAGTAGAGAGAAGTCCCTTGGTAATTCATACGATGTGAAAGTTATTAAACAGTTTTTATTAGATTTTGGTTACAAATTTCGCAATCGTATTAAATTTAACAAATATTTAAAAAGGTCTGAAGTGGGGCGGAGATTAGATTGCAGATAAACGAACTCCTTGGCCGGTAAAATAATATAATTTAGATGACGTCGGCCTCCGTCAATAAATATAAACGACGAGTAATGTGCATTTTAAATGGCAGTGGACAAATTTAAAAAGTAAGTCTGCAATATAAACTCTAAATTGGGCATTTTTCTAAACATGAGGACACGTTCTTTATAAATAATAATGATATCCAATAAAATACGTAAACAATCGGAAAAAGTTTTACTAATTTAATAAACAAATGCGTCATTTGAAATACTTCTTAAAGATACAACTTTTTGAAAGAAATTTCCTAACTTACGGCGCCAGATGCCTCGGGTGTTGTCCTCGTTATCTGACCATGATTCAAAAATACGAGGCATTGTCTCCGGGTCTTTCCTTCGAGATGGGCCCCGAACCGTCACCAATAGCCCAATATGCAGCTCTAGTGCGACATCCAGAGGGTCTAATTTAAGTTTAATCTCACAAGTTGGACAATTTGTAATCTTCCCTCGCTTTCATTTGATAATAATATTAAATTTCTTTGGGCTTAAATTTTCCCAAATCAGGGATTTTTAAAACTCGAAATTCCCAACTTTTAAGGTTTCCAGATTATTGGGGGTCCCTCGTCCCATCCCTCTCCGCCCACCCAAACATTCCCGGCGCGACTGCCTGACGACCGGAACAAAAACGCAAACCACAAAAAGTAATAAAACAAGATTTAATGTCGAAAATACTCAGACATTCGGCGTCTATATGTTACGCAACGCTACATTTTAATATAAAAAGTTCCATCGACACAGGACGGAAGATAACAGAAGGGGTTCTGATCTATTTTTAGAATTGAAGGTCATACAGTTGAATTTTTATATACAGTTCGTTTTTCCAAAAATAAAAACAGAATTAGCAGATGCCAGAATTTTTTTAGGCGATAATGGATTGAATATATTAGTAACAGTCTGTCTAGAAATGTGAAGACATTTTCCTCAATTTAGATAAATAATTTATTATATATTTAAAATGGGGAAATTTTTTTTAAAGAAACGATAATACATTCTGTTTAAAAATCACATTCGGTTTAAATTTTTTTTCGCTTGGCGTTCAATGAAAGAAGTTTACCCCCCCCCCTTTTTCACTTTTATATATTATCCCCCCTTTTCGCTTTCATTTGTTAAATATATTAATTTTCTTCAGACATAAATTTTCCCAACTCGGGTATTTTTAGACATTGAAATTCCCAACTTTTAGGGTTTCCAAATTATTGGGGGGGTCGGACTCCCCCCCAAACCCCCCCGGCGCGACGTGCCTGGGTACATGTATGAATGTGTGTGTGAATGTGTATGTGTTCCCGGGTCTTTCCTTCGAGATTGACCCCGAACCGTCGCCAATAGCCCACTGCGCAGCTTTAGTGCGACGTTAATTAACAAAACAAAACCAAAACAAACCATAGCAAATAATTGGATTTGGACTTTTATAGTTCTTTCGAAAGGCCTAAAAATATTTTTTGAGTGAATATTGGTGGTAGGATTCAACAGAAAACGAATTTTTAAGACAATCTGCAATAAAACAACATATATGATTTTATTTTACTTGAATATGAATAGGCCCGGGTATAGCAGTCTGTGGCAGAAACTTGCGCGATATAAAGTGTTGATAATTAAATCCTCTGTAACTCCAGAGTAAATCAGAGAGTTGTAATATTAAATAGAGAGCACCTGCAATACCAGACTCTCGTAGGGCCGCGGTGTCAACATTGAAAAGAAAAACCCACATATCGTGGTTATAGCGCTGCCACATTTGGCGTTCAGACATCTGCAGGAGTTTCAAATTTGGCGCACTTTCTTCTTTTTTGGTGATGTCCGTATTCAACTTTTTAAGATATATGTACGTATTTACTTATTTTCAAACAATATGCGCTAAATATTTCCTCTTCATTAACGAAACGAAAATATTTTATTTGTGTTCAATATTCGAAGAAGCGAAACTCTTTATATTTTTCAGATTTTATTGTTTATATTTTCTTATTGAAGTATACAAAATAACAACTGAAAGAACTTCGCTTATGGTAAGAAAGTAAGAAAAATCTCCTTAATATATCTGTTAAACTCCCTTAAATTGTGCCACTCGTTCAAAAAAACTATATTTAAATACAAAATTAAACACAAAACCACATTACAACACTTCGATCTCGTTTAGTTCTTAAAGTCGCCAAGGCCTGCCAAGTAATATTGGCGCATGAATGAATTGGCATTTCCCCATATCACGTGGTTTCAATGATGGACACACGGAAATCAGCATTTTTATTCCTCTATTTGTATCATTACTCTATAGAGTAAATCAGTTTATGGCGAAACATAATCAAGTGGACCATGTCTACTACTAAATATTTTTCCCTCGTACGTATTTTTTTGTAAGTATTTTTAAAAGTGTATGTAAGACATTTTTTAATCAGTTTATGATGTATTTTTTTTTAATTTTACTAATTTAAAATGTCTAGAATACAACGGATATTCGAAAAAAAAACGACCAAGAAGTATGCAAGAGTCTATACTTAAGTAGATACTACCAAGTTTTAGAGCCCCAGTTGCTCAGTTGGTAAGGCGTTCAGCTACTAATCAGAGGATTGGTGGTTCGAATCCGTGAAATGGACTTGACATAGAAAAGTAGTGATCTTGCGATCGGAGGGTTGCCAGCTTCACTACAAAAATACTAGAAAGTCGTCCAGAATATCCAATAAATTATACTAGCGTGTATACAGGACTGGTGCACGATAAATCTGATCGGGGTCCAAAGTCCCGACGCCAATTGAAGGCGTTGGGTGCCAGTTCAGGTGTTTCCTCGTCATCTGACCATGGTTCTAAAATAACGAGGTGCATGTATGAATGTGTGTGTGAATGTGTATGTGTTCCCGGGTCTTTCCTTCGAGATTGACCCCGAACCGTCGCCAATAGCCCTCTGTGCAGCTCTAGTGCGACGTTAATTAACAAACCAACCAACCAACTACCAAGTTTTAATTTCGCTAAGTATATATAATTTGATAATTTTAGGGTAAATGTTTATGTTTAATTAAAAATACACAACTCTAATTTTTCTGATACATATTAACACCCCTCAATTAAAACCCCCTAAAAACGACTCAAAACAAACCCCTCCCAACCAATGTCTACAAATTACTCCATCCACTTGATAACGTGTTGATTTTCCATCAATTACACAACCGGTTAAGCTCTAAATTACGGGACAGCGTGTAATTATTTCTATCAAGATAACGCCAACTTGGCGCTTAATCTCCATATTAATTCCATACTCTCGCGCCATTGTCTCCGCTAATGGAATTATTTTGGCTCTACTTGATTATATCTTCTGTGTCGCGAAGAGGAATTCTTTGGGCTGCATTAATAAGGTAATGGACGTAACATTTTTAGTGGGGGTCAGGTTGTTTAATTCGACACCAGATGGCGTTTATCTGTACGTGTAATTAATTATCGCGAGAGGGAGATAATAACTGGTTTGGTTTGGTTGGTTTTGTTAATTAACGTCGCACTAGAGCTGCACAGTGGGCTATTGGCGACGGTTCGGGGTCCATCTCGAAGGAAAGACCCGGGAACACATACACATTCATACATGCACCTCGTATTTTAGAACCATGGTCAGATGACGAGGAAACACCTGAACTGGCAGCACCCAACGCCTTCAATAGACGTCGGGACTTTGGACCCCGATCAGATGTATCGTGCACCAGTCCCGTATTCACGCCAGTATAATTTGTTGGATATTCTGGACGACTTTCTAGTATTTTTGTAGCGAAGCTGGCAACCCTCCGATCGCAAGATCACTACTTTTTTACTTTTCTATGTCATGTCCATTTCACGGATTCGAACCACCAATCCTCTGATTAGTAGCTGAACGCCTTCCCAACTGAGCAACTGGGGCTCGAGATAATAACTGGAATATAAGTTATAGAATCTTGATAAGTAATAAAAAGCGGGTGTAGTTTTTGCAGAGGATTAGGTAAAACGTTATTTCGATAGAAATAGATTTGATTTGATCAATTAACGTCGCACCAGAGCTGCACAGTGGGCTATTGGCGACAGTTTCGGGCCTATCTAAAAGGTTTGGTTTGGTTAATTCACGTCGCACTAGAGCTGCACAGTGGGCTATTGGCGACGGTTCGGGGCCTATCTCAAAGGATAGACCCGGAAACGATGCCTCGTATTTTTTTACCATGGTCAGATGATGAGAACAACACCTGAGCTGGCACCCAACGCCTTCAATAGACGTCGGGACTTTGGACCCCGATCAGATGTATCTTGCACCAGTCCCGTACATACGCTGTTGATTTTTGTGGATGTTCTGGTTTGGTTTGGTTTTGTTAATTAACGTCGCACTAGAGCTGCACAGTGGGCTATTGGCGACGGTTCGGGGTCAATCTCGAAGGAAAGACCCGGGAACACATTCACACACACATTCATACATGCACCTCGTTATTTTTAGAACCATGGTCAGATGACGAGGAAACACCAGAAATGGCACCCAACGCCTTCAATAGACGTCGGGACTTTGGACCCCGATCAGATGTATCGTGCACCAGTCCCGTATACACGCCAGTATAATTTGTTGGATATTCTGGACGACTTTCTAGTATTTTTGTAGCGAAGCTCGCAACCCTCCGATCGCAAGATCACTACTTTTTTACTTTTCTATGTCAAGTCCATTGCACGGATTCGAACCACCAATCCTCTGATTAGTAGCTGAACGCCTTACCAACTGAGCAACTGGGGCTCATGTGGATGTTCTGGACGACATGTAGTATTTTTGTAGCGAAGCTGGCAACCCTCCGATCGCAATATCACTTCTTTTTACTATTCTTTAGTCTAGTCCGCCCAAAAGCTCGAACCGGGGACCCTTTGGATTCCCAGCTGACGCATTTTTCCACTCGGCCACGGAAGCCCAATCTCGAAGGAAAGACCTGGGAACGATACCACGTAGTTTTGAGCCATGGTCAGATGGCGAGATCAGACGACACCTGAGCTGCACCCGTCGCAACCTCAATAGGCGTCAGGACATTGGACCCCCGATCAGATTTATTGTGCACCAGTCCCGTATACAAGCCAGTAAAATTTGTTGGATGTTCTGGATGACTGTTTAGTATTTTTTTAGAGAATATAGCAACCCTCCGATCGCATGGTCATTACTTTTTTACTCTTCTTTGTCAAGTCCATCGCACGGATTTTAACCAGTAATTATCCAATTACTACCTGAACGCTTCTGTCCACTGGGCCACTGTAGGCCCAGATAGAAATAGGAATTGGTTGTCAACAAAGACCTCGTCATAAGAAGGAAGATATGTAACTCATCTGATCCCTTCAGCGCGTGACCAGCTGGGAACGCCCAAAAAGAGGCCTGTTGGACCCGAGGAGTTGTATCCAGCTAGCAATCAGATGATTACGAGTTCGAATCGAAACGGACTTGACAATTGGTTGATTGAAGAACGTTGCACTAGAGCTGCACAATGGACTATTGGCAATCGTCTATTTTGAAGAAAAGACCCCAGAACAATGTCTCGTATATTTGAACCATTGTCAGATGACGGAGACAACACTTGAGCTGGCACCCGCCGCCAGGACATTGGACCCCGACTATATTTAACGTGCACCAGTCCCGTATACACGCCGCTTTATATTATTGGATATTTTAGACGCTTTTTATAATTTTAGTAGTGAATCTGGCAACTTTTAGAACACAAGTTATCTGCAATTTTTCTTTTTGTCAAATCCACTCAGTCGGGTCCGAACGGAGCCCCAGTTGCTCAGTGGATAAAGGCGTTCAGCTACAAATCAGAGGATTGGTGGTTCGAATCCGTGCGATGGACTTGACAAAGAAAAGTAAAAAAGTAGTGATCTTGCGATCGGAGTATTGCCAGATTAGCTACAAAAATACTAGAAAGTCGTCCAGAACATCCAACAAATTATACTGTCGTGTATACGGGACTGGTGCACGATACATCTGATCGGGGTCCAATGTCCTGACGCCTATTGAGGTTGTATCGGGTGCCAGCTCAGGTGTTGTCCTCGTCATTTGACCATGGTTCAAAAATACGATTCATCGTTCCCGGGTCTTTCCGTTGAGATAGGCCCCGAACCGTCGCCTATAGCCCACTGTGCAGCTCTAGTGCGACGTTAATGAAACAAACCAAACCAACCTACAGTTGCTGTTTCTAAACTTATTTATCAAGTGCATAAACCAAGACGTAAAAACTGGTCAAAATTCTCATAACAAGATGTCATTAAAATTTCCAGTTAAATTGTGGTTTTTATTTTATTGTACTTTAGCAAGCATCATTAAAAATAATAATGCAGCAGATTTCAAATACCTGTAACGTATTAAATATCTCAAATAAAAAAAAAAATGTTTCTTTTCGTTAAAATAATTATGTTTCAAGAAGTATTATAATAAAACTATAATTGTTCCCACAATAGTGAGCAAAATGTAGTAAAGGCTGATGTATTATAATAAAGCTGATGAAATCGCTATATTTTTTTTAATTAGAACATATTATGTAAAATTGTAATATTTTTTTTTAATAATAGTTTCATTTTTTTTATTACCTCATGATTTTAATGACCGTTTAGTCGTATACTTTAAGCAGGAAGAAATAGCAAATTAAACATTTTTAAAAATAAAAATGATTACTTAGAAAAGGTGTTTTTTCAAGTTTTAGGTAATTTTTATATTTAAAATGAATCTCATTATAAAAATAATTTGTTAATTAATAACAATAATTGTGTTTTTTTTAATTTGATGTACTTTGAAGCAAACAAATTATACTAAAACAATGAATGTAGAGAACGTCGAGTATCTAAACTTACTTGTTTTCTTAAAGTATAATTGCATTCTAAACGAGCGTATGACATACTGAAATACAAGTAACCGTACTTGCTCAAAACTTTGCAATGGGATTTAATATTGCTAAACTCTGATTATGGTCAATCGATCTTAATTATACCTGAGAACTTAAAATAGCAGTTCAAAAAATGATTTTCCATATTATTTTATGTAAATTGATTAAATAGAAAATGAGTTATTATAACACAATTTTCTTACTTCCCATTCTTTTGGTGCACTATTTTTTAATTTTTTTTTGCTTAATATCGCTCTTGTAGTTTAACGGATAAGGTACTGGATTGCAGTGCTGAAGATCTGTCTAGTGATAAAAATGAGTACAATGAGTATATGATTGCCTACATAGGATGCCTTCATAAATAACTTTTAATAAATAAATAAATATCGACAATTACAACCACGTCTTTCCGGTAATCGAACCCAGATCCTCAGCACATCAGTAAAGTCGTTTATCCTGTAAACTACCAGGACGACAATAAGAAGAGAAGTTCAAAAAAAGGTATGCCAAATAGAATAGGAGGCAAGATAATTGAGTTGTAATACCTCGATTTTTATTTAAGAAATCGGCTTCAAATAATGTGTAAAACCATCTTCTGAACTATTTTAAATGTTTCAGGTTTCATTGTGATCGCTTGAACAGAAGCTGATATTAGCAATTTTAAATATCAATGCTACTTTTTGAGAAAGTACGTTTACGGTGCAATTATACTTATAGAAAAACGAGTAGGTTTGGATACTTATTTTTAAGTATCTCTTTTTACGGAGTAGAAACACCTATGTATATGTGGGTGACGTTCTTGATATTGATATTGTTCATAACATCTTTTTTTTTAAAAGACTTGACAATTGTCATAAACCACTGTATATATGTTTGGTATACTGACATTTATATTCATTGGGATACTGATATTATTAAGGCTTTGCACTCCGTTGGCGCCGCTCTGGCGACAACATAACGACTCGTTCTTTTGGTTCCATGTTCTTTAAAATAAACGAGAACGGCGTGATCTTGTGTTTGAAAACATCGATTTTTTTTCTTCAAATTGTTCTCTTGCAGATCCGAAACATTTAATGATTTTCTCCCCTCAAAGAGCATAAAAAATTGTGGATAAATGAACAGAAAGAGGAATAACTGTTCCGTGGAAAGAACGCAATGTCAAAGATGTTCGCGGACTCTGTTGGCGCCGCTCAGGCGACAACATAACGACTCGTTCTTTTTGGTTCCATGTTCTTTAAAATAAACGACAACGGTGTGATCTTGTGTTTAAAAAACATCGATATTTTTTTCAACTCGTTCTTTTGCAGATTAAAAACAGATTAGGTTTCTTTTTTCTATAAACATAATAAATTCTAGGAATAAGAATATAACTGTTCCGTAGAAAGAACGGAAACGCAAAGAGTTCTTGGAGTGCAAAGGGTTTATAAAATAAGCTCCACGTATATATTTTTTTATTTTATTAATTATGCACCCTAAACGTAAGAAGAACACTCTAACCAATACCTGGGCTTCCGTGGCCGAGCGCTTAAAGGCGTCAGCTGGGAATCCGAGGATTCACGGTTCGATCCTAGGCGATGGACTTGGCAAAGAAAAGTAAAAAAAAGTAGTGATCTTGTGACCGAAGGGGCAGCTTCGCTACAAAATACTAGGTTTCGTTTGGTTTGGTTAATAAACGTCGCACTAGAGCTGCACAGTGGGCTATTGGCGACGGTTCGGGGTCTATCTCGAAGGAAATACCCGGGAACACATACACATTCACACATACATTCATTCATACCTGCACCTCGTTATTTTAGAATCATGGTCAGATGACGAGGAAACACCTGAACTCTAACCCAACGCCTTCAATAGACGTCGGGACTTTGGACCCCTATCTGCTGTATCGTGCACCAGTCCCGTATACACGCCGTTAATTTTTGCTGTACGACTTTTCTAGTATTTTTGTTGCGAATCTGGCAACCCTCAGATCACAAGATCACTACTTTTTTACTTTTCTTTTGTCAAGTCCATCGCGCGGATTCAAACCACCAATCCTCGGATTAGTAGCTGAATACCTTAACCGCTCGGCCACGGAGGCCCTACAAAATACTAGAAAAGTCGTACAGAACAACCGAAAAAATAACGGCGTGTGTACTGGACTGGTGCACGATACATCTGATCGGAGTCCAAAGTCCCGACGTCTATTGAAGGCGTTGGGTGCCAGTTCATGTCTTTCCTCGTCATCTGACCATGGTTCTAAAATTACGAGGTGCATGTATGAATGTGTATGTGTTCCCGGGCCTTTCCTTCGAGATTGACCCCGAACCGTCGCCAATAGCCCACTGTACAGCTGTAGTGCGACGTTAATTAACCAAAACCAAACCAAACTAACGAATACCTGTTTAAAATAACAGTTACGGGATATAACTGTTCTACAAAAAGAACACAAATATAAAAAAAAGGGATAATTGAGAATATTTATTATCACAGAATATATTCATGGATCCCTTCTATACAAAACGTATTCCTAAAACTAATATAAATCGCATATTAAATTTTTAGATGATAACTGTTCCCGAACAAGAACGTAAATTTCAGAAAAGGGTTCAATTGAGAAAATTATTGCAGTTGGAAAATCTTTACGAGTACTTATACGTAAATGTATTCCGAAAACTAATAGATATCACATATTAAATTGTTAGACGATAACTTTTCGGAATATTCAACTAAAAGCACACACACTGATTTTCTGAAAACCCTTTTATTCAAAATTATTGACATAAATTGGTTTAAAAGGAAGACATTTCGCTTCCCTTTCATCCATTTGATTTGATTTTCTGAAATATTTCATTTCCTCGAAAACTTAGGACCATGACTTCTTGAATTATTCATCATTTCGGAATACTTCCTTAAGAGACCTTCCGTGCATCTCTAATCCGCAATTTAGATTTATTATCGTTTTTACTGTCTTTTGATCGTCGCGCATCGACCATTTTTTTTTTCGTTCCTATTGTATAATTTTGTTTATTTTAATGGGGGGGGGGGGGATTTAAGGATTGTTAAGGGGAATTTAAAGTTGAACAAAAGTAATTGCAACGATAATGAAGTAGTATTTCTTGGTATTTGGGTTGGGAAAAAAATTAATCTACATACGCAAAAAAACGATTTTTCTTCCGGGCAAAAGTTAATGATTTCTACCGGACGGATTGGGATAATTCGTTTTTTAAATAGAAATTGTCACTAAATAAATATTCATATGTATATTTTTTTTAAATATAGTGATGGGATATACGCTATAATTCGTTTTGGTTTTGAAAATAATTTATCTGGAGTATTATGAAATTTCAATAATGTCAAACTGATGTACAAAACTAGCTATTAGATATAGTTGAAAAGCGTAATTTAAATAAATAATAATGCTATATACATCTATAAAAGACATAGTTTCTAAGATATATATATATATATATATATATATATATATATATATATATATATATATATATATATACAGAGAGAGAAGGAGAGATATGAGAGAGATATATGACATATGAGAGAATGAGATAGTGAGAGAGATATGATATAGTGAGAGAGAGATATGAGATAGTGAGAGAGATATGAGATAGTGAGAGATATGAGATAGTGAGAGATATATGAGATAGTCAGAGATATATATGAGATAGTGAGTTAGAGAGGTATGAGATAGTATGAGAGAGATATGAGATAGTGAGAGAGATAGGGAAATACAGATATATAGTGATAGATATAGAGAGATAGTGAGAGAGATATGGAAATACAGATATATAGCGATAGATATAGAGAGAGAGATATAGAGAGATAGCTATATATATATATATATATATATATAGATAGATAACGATATATATATATAGAGAGAGAGAGAGAGAAAAAAATAGTGAGAGAGATATGAGATAGTCAGAGAGATATGAGATAGTGAGATAGAGAAATATGAGATAGTTTGAGAGAGATATGAGATAGTGAGAGAAAGATAGGGAAATACAGATATATAGCGATATATATAAAGAGATAGATATAGAGAGATATATATAGATAGATAGCTATAGATATATATATAGAGAGAGAGATATAGAGATATAGATAGGGAGAGGTAGATAGAGTGAGAGATATATAGAGTGAGAGATAGAGATATATAGAGATAGATAGAAAGGTAGATAAAGAGATAAAAACATAGGATGCATTACAGAAACCCAAAATTTCAAACCATATTTCTGGCTTTCATACAGACATTAAATATTACACATTTAATGTTTTGCCAAACTTGATTTCTTATTTATAAGAAATTTTGTTTTGTTAATCAACGTCGCACTAGAGCTGCACAGTGGCCTATTGGTGACAGTTTGGGGCCTATCTCGAGAGAAAACCCAGACACAATGCCTCGTAGTTTTGAACCATAGTCAGATGACGAGGACACCACTTGAGCTAGCATCTGACTCCACCTCAATAGGCGTCAAGGCATTGGACGCCGATCATATTTATCCTGCACCAGTCCCATATACACGCCAGTATAATTTGGGTGGATGTTCTGCACGACTTTCTCGTATTTTTGTAGTGAATCTGGCATCCGACAGCAAGATGCCTCTGCTTATCTGCTGAACGCCTTTATATCCAATAGGCAACGGGAGTCCCTCAAATATTCAATACTGATGCTACATGATCAACAGTGCAAAAGCCAAGGTAGACTATTTTTTTCTGTCTTCCTTCCCAAAAGTGTTCATCATGGGTTGGTTTGGTTTGGTTTTGTTAATTAACGTCGCACTAGAGCTGCACAGTCGGTATTGGCGACGGTTCGGGGTCAATCTCGAAGGAAAGACCAGGGAACACATACACATTCACACACACATTCATACACACATTCATACATGCACCTCGTTATTTTAGAACCATGGTCAGATGACGAGGAAACACCTGAACTGGCACCCAACGCCTTCAATAGACGTCGGGACTTTGGACCCCGATCAGATGTATCGTGCACCAGTCCCGTATACACGCCAGTATAATTTGTTGTATATTCCGGACGACTTTCTAGTATTTTTGTAGCGAACCTGGGAACCCTCCGATCGCAAGATCACTACTTTTTTACTTTTCTATGTCAAGTCCATTTCACGGTTTCGAACCACCAATCCTCTGATTAGTAGCTGAACGCCTTACCAACTGAGCAACTGGGGCTCTGTTCATCATGGGAGTCTTTACTCCACTTCTTATTTTAGCTCAGTGGACAAGACTCGGGCATTTTCATTTAAGCTTCCGTGTACGAGACACAAAGAAACAAAACCACCCGTTATTTTTACTGCTATCCCATGCAAATTAAGCCCTTTGTATCACACACACTAAACCCTCTTCCACTAATAAATTCTTCAACAGCCACAATTCTAAGTTATTCCAACTACGATCCTTATCATGCCTACCAACAACTCAACTCTTCCCGGTAGGCGTGGCCTACAAAACCATTAACAGAATAAGTTATACCGCGAACGCCATTTATAAAAAAATGTGACATTTGTTCTCTGGGTTTTGCGTGCCTCCTCAATTAGACAAAAGTGTAGCTTGGCGGACAATTTGGAGTGGAAACCTCCTAATGTATATTCCAAATAAACATCATTTTTATCATAGGGGCGGAAGGACTTAGGGCACGCGACGGTTTTGCTTTGCTTCTTTTCAAGCGAAAACATGGTTTGAATTCTTGGTGTAAAATGCCCGGGTTGTCTTGTCCGCATTTTGCTGCGATTTGCATTTTTATAACCTTAACTTTTGACAAAGTCGAGTTTTATTGTACTATTTCGAACACGTAAGAGTAATTTGGCCGGTTTAAATATTTATCGTTTGGGATTTTTTGGGGGGGTTATTTCAATAGGTTAATCGTTAATGTTTGTTGAAATTGGGATTGTCGAATGTTTGTTTAAAAAAAACGATTATTTGGATTGTTTATTTTTTTTTGTTTGGTTGAATTTGTCATAACAGCGCCAATTTGGCGATTATTTACAATGGCGTCAACAAATATGACTGTCAATCTAAAAAACCAATATAGTCAAGTACTGGGACATATATAAACCCCAATGTAATCAAATATGACGGCCCATTCAAAAGTTAATTTAACTAAATATGGATGCAAAATGTACTTTGACTAATCCAAATAGCACTGTATATTTCAATATGATGATCTAGCCTAACTCCAATGTACTTTAGTA